>JAXGGA010000242.1:220000-275167 GCA_038373865.1 Uloborus plumipes
GAATTGTAGAAACAAAAGCATTTATGTGCTTATTCTCATGTTTAGGATTGCATTAAAAATTTTAACTTTTTTCACAAAAAACGAAATGTTATTCCGAATTTCAATCACTTTATAAAATAATAAAAAAAATAACATGGTTTTTTACAGTACAAAATCATGTACTACCAACCAAAATGAAAGACATAGAAAAACGATAAAATTTGTATGCTGTTTCTCATGTTTGGAATCCCATGCGCAGTACGTTTTCGAGCGATTTCCGCACTGATGCTTAAAAACGCTTCCCACATTAGTCATAACGACTCAACCGCGTAAAAAAACTACAGAGCGCGCAACAAACACTACAGATACTCTTATTTTTTTCAATGTCAGATTTCACCATACACACAGCGAGAATTTTTTTTTTCGCTTTTTTTTCTTTTTTAATGCGTTGCTTCTTTTTTTCGGTGACGTTGTTTGTTTTTGTTGGCTGGCAAGTCGTGGCAGGAAAAAGTACGATGCTTTTGTTGCGTCAATGTTTTTTCCCCTGTACTTTTTTTTTCTTTTTCCTTTTTTGCTTCTCTTTGGTTCAATATCTCCAATTGGAATGCCGTATCCGGAAGCGCATAGATAAATATGAAGGGCACTCGAGATCTTTGCGGCAATTTTAGCAAAATATTTGTATTCAGCAAATTTAGCAAAAAAAAAAAAAATGCAGCACTTGAAGTTTTTGTAAATTTTAAAATTGAAGCGAAAAGAAACGTTGTCCATTTTTAAGCTGTTGAAAAATCAAATAAACATATTTTTTCCGGGATAATTTTGTACCTCAGAACCAGACTAACGTAAGTTCATTTTTGTCACTTTTCAGTGGAGGACGAAAACGATTGTCGGATGCATACAAAGGATGGGACTCACGCTCTTTTAACGCTGCTAAATTGTGAAGGAATTTATTTTCTAGAATAATGATCTTATGGGTAGATGCGGAATAAGAATTAACATACAAAGCAGCAAAAAAGTGAAAATCGCCACATGTGAACTTAAGTCATTCTGGTTGTGAGGTTCAGAAGTCAAGGAGTTGAAAATTTGCACACAGCTGAAAACTCCCTCCAGCTTTAGAGAGGAATTAGCCAACCAAAACGACGCTTCTTTTTCTGCCAAATTTGCTAAATCTTGTTATTTCAGTACCTCAATTTTAAAGAGCAACTTTTTATTTTATTTATAATGAAACAAATAATGTGATATAAAAATTAACATTATGCATACTTATTTCCTTTTAGTTAAATTTTATGGCTTTCAACGCTATCCCTGTATTTACGTTTTTTTTTTTTCAAGTAAGCCAGAAAAAAGGGCTATAATAAATATGTGTTTTTAGATGGAAAGAACTTCCATTTTACATGAGAAATGTAAAGAGAGAAGGGAACATTTTCCAAAAAAAAAAAAAAAGAATCCTAGCCTAAATTTTAAAATTTGTACTTTACAACTTTTTAATTAGAAGTATTCACTTTCTGGCAATACTGCCGTGCTAAGCACAAAAGTTGTATCTGCACTTTTTAACAAAATTGAGTTATCACCACCAGGTGGCTCTTTGTGACGTATTTTACCTAAATACAAAATTATATGGTCATTTGAGAACGGGAAATATTTTCTAATAATTTCTGAAAAAGTTTCATCTGACTCAATTACATGGCGGCGCAAAACTTTAAATAGTAATATCTCAGTTTGAGCTCAGCTGCAGATACCACTTTTGCACTTAGCACGGCAGAATAGTACTTTTACGATTTACATTACAAATGCCTTGCCCAGTTTAAATTACAGAATTGAGAATAAAGAAATTCTTATCATCATCAAATCTGGCAGAAGTCACTATCTCCACCAAAAATGTGATGAATCGCTGCAGTAAATTAAACTTTGCAGTTAGTTATTTCAAAATGTAAACTAAGCTACATAGTTAAAACTTTTTACGAAAGTCGTACTGTAAAAGTTTGGGGTCTGCAAAATGATTTTTTTTCTATTTTTCATAGTGATTTGAAAGGTTAAATTGACATTCCAGAATATCTAATATTGTACTTATTGACTTTTTCTTAAATGATGAAGTTAAGATGAAATAAATAAATAGACGTAGTAAAAATGAAGAAATAAAAAGAATAAAATAACTTACCAAAAGATTATGACGCAAGACAAGTTTATTTTACTAACCGATACCGTAATAAATTTTCTGAATAACAGTATAATGTTTCGGAAGAAAAATATTGATAACTGACACTACTCATACTCAGGCCAACAAGCGTAAAATTTTACTGTCGAAGTTTCTGTTCTTCAAGTAGAAAAAGTTCAAGTTAATCAGATGTCAATCAATAAAATGTCGATTTTAAAGCAATAACAGAATTATTAATGTATCTGTTTGGATAATGTGATAAGATTTGTGTATTTACTAGAACTGCTTTAAAGAAGCTATATATAAATCGTAATTCTATTTACTTGAAACTTAACGTTTTAAGAAGAGATATCTTCTTTGGTGAAGAATCTTTTTCTCAGTTGGCTGAAATTTCGTGCATGCGCGTAGCACAAATTAATTTTGTGCTACTACTGCTTCTATTGAGGTAACAGATCATAAACCGGTGAAAACCTAAATAAGTGTTCCAAACACACACACACAATTTGGATACTTTTGAAAAGTAAAAAAAAAAGTGTTCATCCGTTAAGAAAATAATTAAACAACCATATTTCATTCCTGAAGTAACTTCTGATAGTTTAGCAATATTATTAGCACCAAATAATAACATGAAAAAAATGTGTCACTACTGCTTACGGTGATTTAAAAAAACATACAGAGTCGATCACCAAAGTAAACGTTGCAAACATACACACACATTGCAGGATGAGTTTGTAAAATAAGTAAAAAGCTCTTTCGTCAACAAAATAATTTAAAAACCATCCTTCAACATAGTAAAAAAAAAAATTCTGACAGTTTAGCAATTTTATCAGCACAAATTAATAATAATAAAAAAATGTATTATTACTGCTCATGTCGATTTTCATGTCATGTTGACCATACACTGTCGAACACACACACACACACACACTGCAGGATAAGGCTGTAAAATAAGTAAAACCTCGTTTATTTACAAAATAATTTAGCAACCTGGGAAAAAACAAACAAACGTCAGACAGTTTAGCAATACTGTCGTCCCAGCTTAATCGGGTGACGGATAAACGAATACCCCGCCTATACGAATAAAAAATCCTGAAACCGATACCATAGATGCAATGTTAAAAATCCCAGCTTAAACAATTACAGCGCTTATTCGAATAATATTTCTTGGAACCGACAGTATTCGTTTAAGCGGGGTCTACAGTATTATTAACACAAATTAATAAAAAAATTTGTTATCAATGCTTATGTCACCTTAACAGACGACCGTACTTTATATAAATCCGGACACGGAATTTCCGCTCTCAATGTGGCTCTGGCATGCCTAAATGGGCCACACAGTCGCTTTTTCCAGAAGGCCGTGCGACTAAAGATGGGTGCCGTTCGCCCATCCCATCAGAATTCTATGGTTAGGTTTCCAAAGAATGGATCCCGGAAATCCAAAAGTGTTCCGGCAACGCCTGTGGATAAGCAGATCCCGGCATCGAGCAACATTTGGGAAGACCAAGATTGGAGGGCTTCGTTGTTAACAAACAAAGAGCGAGTAGTAATCGATGAGTGATTAATTTGCTTAACGCATGCTCTTATTTTCTCCAATAATGAATTAGAAAAATAATACTGATCCCGACATCAAGCAACATTTGGGAAGACCAAGATTGGGGGGTTTCGTTGTTAACAAACAAAGAGCAAGTAGTAATCGATGAGTGATTAATTTGCTTAACACATGTTCTTATTTTCTCCAATAATGAATTAGAAAAATAACAATGATCCCGACATCAAGCAACATTTGGGAATACCAAGATTGGAGGGTTTCGTTGTTAGCAAACAGCGAGTAGTAATCGATGAGTGATTAATTTGCTTAACGCATGTTCTTATTTTCTCCAATAATGAATTAGAAAAACAATACTGATCCCGACATCAAGCACCATTTGGGAATACCAAGATTGGAGGGTTTCGTTGTAAACAAACAAAGAGCGAGTAGTAATTGATGAGTGATTAATTTGCTTAACGGATGTTCTTATTTTCTCCATCAATGAATCAGAAAAATAATACTGATGAGTTGGAAAAACTGAAGGAAAAACAAATAAGGATAAGCAAATCCCGGCATCGAGCAACATTTGGGAATACCAAGATTGGAGGGTTTCGTTGTTAACAAAGAGTGAGTGGTAATCGATTTTGCTTAACGCATGTTCTTATTTTCTCCGACAATGAATTAGAAAAATATTACTGATGAGTTAGAAAAACTGAGGGAGAAACGGTGCTATGTTCTGTAAATTAACTGAACTTCGCTTCTCCCTTCCCCATTTAAAATTAAAGCAACTGTTGTTGTTTTTGTCTTGTGCCTGCCCAGCTGGCAATTTAAGTTGCGCTGCTTAACGATTTCTAGGAACGATCTCAATATCAGCATGAATAAAGATGTTTTTTGTTTGTTTGTTTGTTTTATACCGATATATTTCAAGTTTTTAATGACACATTCAGTGTCATTAGTTTATCTGATTTTTTAAATAAATATCCAGTCATGAAATTTGTAATAAAAAATCTGAAGAAATAGACTGAAATTCGTGAAAAATTATAACTTTTAAGAAGACAGAGTAATCACATGACTGAAGTGATCCTTGAAGGCTCAAATTTTAGTTCATTAGAAACAAATAACAAGTATCATTATTTTTTTTTAAAGTTTAATGTCTTTACAAACAACAAAAGAAATAATCCACCTTGAAAACCACACATATTATACACAGCTTAATAACAAAATTTATTACAACTGTAATAAACAAAGAACCGTTGTGAACTTCAACCGGTAATAAAGCTAACTTTTAAGTGTTGCGTGACATTAAATAATTTACTACTGAATTTTACGATTCATTTTTCATCGTTTGATTTGTTTTTTATGTTTTTATATGAGACACAAGCAAGAGTACGCTACAAACATACACTGCTACACATCTTCATTAAGGTAGTTACAGATCTGCATACTAAAGAAATAAAAACCGTTGTAGCTAATTAGTAGAAATATATTTGCACAACTGAGTGTTCAAAACGAAGAAATTATGCTCTATACGAGAATGGAATAGCGAATACATTAGATTCAGGTCTTGAAATGCCTAATTGTAGAGAACATGAGAGCGAGATTGACTTCATGTTGTAAATAATAACATGTTTGTGTTCTGTTATTGATGTTGCTAAGTGCAAAACTTATTTTTAGAACATTTTGTGCCTTCAGACTATGAATATGCTATTTAAAGAGGATAAATATATTATTTTAAGGAGATCTATTCGTAAAAAAGGCTCTTTTGTAAAAAGGGGCTAATTATTATTTAAATTTCATGAAATATCATAAACGTATCCTGATGAATAAGGAACTAGTTTTTTTTTTTTTTGAAAATTTTATTCTAACCTTGCAAATCATATTTCGCTGAAGTCGAGTTCAAACCACATCAAAAACTTCATTAGACTAATAATTAAGTGCAGAGAACAGCGAATTAAACGACACTGATTAATAAAAATAAATACTAGAACTAATAATATTTCACAGCGAAGCTGTAAGATTGAAGGCTTAATTTTAAATGACGCATCAAGTACTAATTTAACATTTTAACTTTGAAGAAAAAATGACAATTCTTTCCCAGAAAAAGTTCATCCCCCCATCAATTTAAAACAAAAATTAGGATGTCACCAAGAAATTAATAAATGAACGATATTAGTAATTATCCCGACAATGCTCCAGATAAAATGAATTAAGAGTCCGTTGCCATGACAGCAGACAGTTTGCAAAAGAGCAGATGAATTTGAGAAACATAAAACAAAATAAAGAATATTACGCTTTTATTCTAATGTCCAAAAATTCCTAATCCACATTCTCGGCTAAAATGAAATTCGTAATGAAATGAAGAAAAAACTAATTAAATATCCACAGAAGTATTGATCATATAATGAAATTCATTGTATTTTGAAGGGATTTTAAAAGAATATTTCACTTTGAGATGATTTGTTAAAACAATTGTAGAATGAAGTGCTGCACTGTTGATTATCATTTGGGAAACTTTTATCTGAAATATTATGAGACATGTTTTTTTTTTTTTTTTTTTTTTTTTGTAATGGTTCAAGATAATCCAAGGACCTTGCTGAGTCAAAGCTTACTTTAGCACGTTTAATTTCAACCCAAAACTCTGAACTTTTAGGGATTTCTAAACTCACTAATCACAACTAACAAGGGGTGCTAACAGCTAAACTAGGGGGTGAACACCCAACGAACTTTTGGTTTTTTAGCCATTTTACCAATCCTAGTAGGGTATTTCCAAAACACATTAGGACACATGACCCCTTCGTAAGAAGGTATATTCTAGTGAAATGCACTTCAGTATTTTTGTTGGAAAATGCTTTACATTTTATTTTCACAAGTTTTTCAGCAAATAAATTAGTTTTGTCAATTTTCGATTTTGTGCTTTATAGTTCATATTTATCGACCATATGTGGAAAAAAATGCACATTTTTAACTTTTAACATCTTATCGTAATCGATTCAGACTACTCTCTGAATAAAAATCTGAATGTAAAGATTCTGTATGGGTGCATTGCAATTAACGATGAGGACAAAAGGAAACTTGTGAATGCTTTTCATAATCTTTCAAGTCAACGTCATAAAATACCTAAATTAGATACAAAAGTATACCACATTTCATTTCAACAGATGGATTTGAATTTTGTCAATTTTATGCAAAAGAAAAAAAAGTTTGTTTAAAGTTACGATATTTGTCGATCATGTATGAAAAACCTTCTCTCCTTTTAACATCAAATCTAAACTGATGAAGATTATTTTGAGATCTGAAATGAAGAGATTTACTTTATGTGCAATGCAAAAAGAAAAAAAAAAGACAAAGATATTATGAACTTGAGAATGTTTAACACCTCCTTAAGTCGGATTACTTCGCATAAGTCAATAATTTCATAGAATACTTGGATTGAATTTAAAACTGGACTACACTTTCTTTAGTTTTTACAGCAAAAAAAGAAGGGGGGAAAATAATTTTGTCGTTTTCATGCGAAGGAAAAAGATAATGCAGGTCCATAACGATAGTTATCAATCATTCACAAAAAATACTCCTTTTTATCTTCGATACATATAATCTAAATTTATCCTGGTTATTCTAAAATCTGGATTGAAGTAGTTTAGCATACGCGTGATGCAAAGATTGATGATAAAATTACTTAAAGAGTACCTTTTATCATACTAAACCCAGCGGCGGGTTTATCACTAATTTCATGATTTACGAAGGACTCCCACAAATGCATTACGGTGGACAGCTTAAACTGTAAATACGCCACTGATTAAAACGGATTAACTTGCAATAATATTATTTGAGTCAGAATACCTGGATTAGTTTAAAAATTGATCAATATTGTGTTTACATTAGTACTCAGGAGCAGAATCTCTTTAAGTAGTCTGCGACGCAAATTAAAAAACTGAGAAATAGTTTAAATAATACCGGCATCAGATTAATTGCACGACAAATTATCACCACGGAATGCCTGAAAAAGAGATGCTAAATTTGAAAACTGCGAGTGACACGTAGGCTAAAAAGATTCAAAATAGAACGCTGTACTGAGACGTTGGTAGATCCAGGAGCAATTGCTATTGACCTCCCATTCCGTGTGAACTCTATCATATATTTCAGAGTGTTTTTTGTTTTAACCTTTTTCTGTTTGGTTATGAAATGTATTTTCTGTTTTAAATTCAACAGATTCGTAAGAAAGTAAAAAAAAAAAAACTTTAATGTTCAGAAATTGTCCACAAACCTTTTCAAGAATCTGGGACGGTCGTCACAATATTTTTGCTGCTGAGCACCAACATTAAAACAAGTTGAATTTTGTCGATTACATGCTAAAGAAAAGTATAAGTTTGGTCATTTGATTTTTTTACTAATCTTTTGATAGGTTCGAGCTATAAGAGTTCCGAATAAATGAAATTCTACTGTGTGTGTAATTATAAAACTGTGAGTTATTTGCGAATTTTCAATATAAATGCTCTCTCTGAAATTAAAGGAAACGAAAAATAAACCCAGCAAACTATAATTTCGGTATTCATTACTACGGTATTGCTTCTTCAGCATGAAATAAACCGCCCTATATTCCTACTGAAATCAATTTCAAGAAATTTGTTCAAGTTTTCCACCCGGAAATAATAATCATTACCGCGCTCGACAGATGTAAAAAAACCAGACGGCAGCCAGACAACCTTGCCGAATGTGAAGCTGCAAATTTTAGGGTGAAAAAAGAACAAAAACGAAACTAATCAATATCAACGTCTAGTCACCAGACTCTAGAATACAGCCTATATATATAACGGCGTCTTTTGTTGGAATAAATTAGACGCGTCTACAAACGGTCTAGACTCATAGAACAACTTCAGCCTCCCCCCTTGTGCGAGGGAGTTAATTTCCGTCTTGGGGCAAAATTTTGCCGCATTGAAAATTACAGATGGTTTGCCGCGCAAAACACCGTTTTAAGGTTTGACTTGTCTTTCTTCTACTTTCCGGAATACTTCAAAAGCTTTGTTGAATAGTTTGCTCTAGTTAGTCTTCGTTTTCAATGGTTAAAGCAACCCCTAAGAGTAATGAGAATGAGAGTGCGCAGAGCTGTCCCTCCCCCTACCTTCAGACTGCGGGTGGCCCATCACGTAATTCTAACTTTATTATTATTTTAAAAAATTCATTATTAGTGAATATTGTATGGAAATAATAATTACATTACTACGATAATTTCAGAAATCAAACGAATGTAAAATAAGTGAGGATGGATGAAATGGATAACATCTACATTTTGTAGATGTTATCCATTTCATCCATCCATCCCAAGATTTTTCCGGCTTCTCGAACTTCTCTCAAAAAGAATGAGTTAAGTTCGTAAAAAATTCGCCGATTTAACTTTTCCTGAAATTGAGTGGCTTTGAGAATGATTCACCGATTAAACTTTCAATGAAATTGTGTGGACAAGTGAAAAATTGCCTATTAAAATTTTCCTGAACTTGCGTAAACTTTTCGTCAAACTGAAGAAAAGTTCGAGTGAGTAATGTATTTTTGAGATTACAGGAAAACGAACAGAGCACATTAGAACAACATGTAATCAAAAGAAGTAACTTAGTATAATAATAATAATCAAATCTATCACTCATTACGTCAATAACTAAGTCTTTATATAGGTAAAAAAAAAATCCTTTAAGATTTTCCATCAACAGTGGCTTCCTCAAAACAGAAGATACGACTTTTCTCGTGAGATTTCCAAATTTTCAGCCTTGAACCTGAGTTCAATTAACAGCACTTAAAAAATGCGCAAATAAGCTAACTTGTTGCTACAGTGAAACTTAATACACTTGTTGAATTATCGAAGTTGGAGGTCAGTTTCCGAAGTCATTGATCGGGATATGTTTATAGATTAATTATTAAGTGTCCAATTGAAGATAATTTTCTCTGAGTCGTTGATCGGAAACATTAACTGATAGAATTTAGCCACTTCAGCTAATAACAAGTTTTCTTTCTGAAGCGATAATGAAATGATAATGCGCAATGTGTAACTCTTTTTATAGCAGTAAATACTAATAAATCTTTTTTTTTTTTTTTTTTGATCCGTGGACCGGTAAAAACTTGCGAAAAAAATTAAGCGAGCTAGTATTTTTTTATTTTTGTAACAAACAGAAGAGAAAAAAACTTGAGTTTGAAAGAACTGGTAGTACAAGTTAATTATAATATTTTAATGATGACTTACTTACGATAAAATTTGAATGTATTAATAAATAACTTTTGTTATTATTACACATAAATAAAAATACACATTTGAAAAAAAAAAAAGAAAAAAAATGCACAGAAAACTATGAAACGTAAAACCATCGTATAATATATTTTGTATTTATTTGTATTCAATATTTTTTTTTGTTCGCTTTACTAAGGATCTATTTACTATTTCATTATTTTCTTTATAATTATTATCTTTATTCTTATTTTTTTTGACAAATAATTATATTCTTCCTATTATTATTATTCTTGTGATAAATAACTTTTGTTATTATTACACATGAATAAAAATGCATATTTGAAAAAAAAGAAAGAAAAACATTGCACAGAAAACTATGAAACGTAAATCTATCGTAAAATATGTTTTGTATTTATTTGTATTAAATGTGTATTTTTTTTCGTTCGCTTTACTTAGTATTTATTTACTATTTTACTTTTTTTTTCTTAGTATTTTTGTTTACTATATTTATTTATTTTGTTAATGACGAGATATTTTTTTTTCACGAGGACGGGTGAGAATCTTAGGAATAAATTATATATTTCAGCAGACCTGTACTGGTTTGGCTAGCAAATACTCAAAAAAATTGTTGAATTAACAAATATGGTTTATGAGTTACGTGTTCTACAAATGTGATACGAGCCAGACTAAATATTTTTCCAAGCAAACTGATTCCTTCGTTTATTATCATTTTTTTTAAATTTCATACTTATGCTTTATTATTGTTGCAGTTTACAATCAATTATTATTTGACCAAACACATTTAGCTTCTATTTTTACCACTGTCTTCAAATCCAATTCAATTTTTTTTAACAAAAGCATCAATTGCACAATCTTTTCAAACACAATTGTTCCAGTGAAATCCGTTACGCATACTTCTAGAATTAAATCGCAAACGTGTTCTGATAAAGGAAAAACGACACAACATTTAACAACAACATTTTAAACCAACGATGAAAAGCTATACGTTAATTATTCAAGTTTAATAAAGCCTTTCTAATTAACGCAAGAGGAGTTTTCTAGTAAGAAAATCGAAATTGAACACTTCTCCAGAATCAAACAGCAATAAGAGCGAGAGAAACGTATATCAAGTAAACACACGTTTGCACTAAACGAAATCATCAAATCAATTAACTCTTCCGAGTGTTCTGATAAAGAATCGTTTCAGACTCTCTGATCGAAAATGAATTAAGTGACGAGAAGTAATTTTTCACTTGTTGTTTAGAAAGGGAGAATTAATGATTCTTGTCACTGATTCTGTGATCGTTGTAATGAATAAAGGTTTTAAGTTAAATAAGTTAACAGAAAGAAAGATAAGCTGATTATAATATTCCGATTATGTCTGCTAAGGATGATGTGTCTGTAAGTGTCTGTCCGGTCTTTCCAAGGTGTCTTACCGCTGGTTCACGTAATAATTTAGGAAAAGCTCTAATTTGGCAAGGAAGGTGGAGATTTCTAGCTCGGTATAGTACTATCTAACCCTATTTCGTAATTGGAAATATAATTTTAGTTTCATTCCTCATTCAGTGATGTAGCTGGGAGGGGCGGGGAGCCGTTTCTCGAAACATTTGGTAAACTATTTTAGAAATAAAATGCAAAATACTGCAAATTGGTTTTAACACGACTTTAAAGAAGAAAAATAAACTGCGGTTTTTAACTGAAGTTTGCTAATTAATCTAAGTTGACTTTTTTTTTTCTTTTTGACCAGACAAAAATTAGTGAGCCATGACATTCAACTTGAAAAAGTCCGTTCCCTCAGATATTTCCCCCTAATTGCAGCACTGCTAATAAGAAATTAACGATTTTCTTTCTGTCTTTCTTTTATTATTATTATTATTTTTTTTTTTTTTGAAATGTGGATGCAGTTTTGCCATTTCAGCAATTGCCCGTTCAATGTAGCAAAAATCATTGTTTTTTGGTAAAGAGATACCTATAATAGGTAAACTATCGTTGTCCGAAACAGACTGACAATAACTGGGCTGAAACCATCGGCAAACGGCACCAGTCATCACTTCTAAAATTTGGATTTCAGGTTGAAAGAAACGGAAAGTTTCTCTAGCTTCCTATACCCATGATTAACTGCTTAATGACCGATTGCAGGGCTTCCGGGCTTGTAAATTTAAAACTCACGTGCCCCGCATGTACAGACGGATATGGAGGTGGGCATGTGGTAGTGGGAAGAGAACTCGTGTTTTTCCAACCACAAATATATTTCCTATCTTATAAAATTGATTTGTCCATAGGTTGCCGAACTTTTGCACAGCACCAACGAAATTCAAACACTTCTTGTTAGCAAACACTTTGCCGGCCACCTCGTCTAGTGGTCACAGAAGTCTGATCGAGATGGAGGGGTCTCGGATTCGAATCCCGGATCAGGCATTGATATACTTTCCTCTCCTGACCTTATCCGTTCCTTGTGTTGTCAAGGGTTTGCTCGGCCCTTGGTCTGGTTCAAAAAGAACAAAGAGCTCTTCAGGGCCCTATCCCGGTTAAACCACAAGTTGTGGTAGGAACGGGGGACCCTGGTGTGTGTGAAATGTGAAATGTTTAAGTCGGAATTCACACCAAATTACAGTACAGTTGGAAAAGTGAAGTAGAACATCCCAAATTGCCAGCCTGGCTGACACAAGACGACAACAGCAGACACTTTTGAGTTGTCGTCTATAAATACAGCAGCGTAGGATATTGACGTTAAACTTCTTTCTCTTCATCCAAACAAACCTTTTCTACAAGCAAACATGGAGTTAGTTAATGAGGCCACTGAAAATTAAAGCTATTTAAGGCTCAGGATTTGGGGATGGCTTTGCAAACAAACATAAGTAAACAAATTTAACGAAATATATTTTTAAAAGAAAAAAAATATAGGTTCAGCACCAATTAGCTTAGAAATTTCCATAAGCACAAATTCGCATTTGCGACTACTCCGTGATAACAAGAGACCCTCATCAGTCAATAGAAGATTAATACCACGTCTACGATTCAGAACAGCGTGAAATTACACGAAGATAATTGGACAAGTTACGGGAAAAAAGAAATGCATCCATTCTATGGTCAAGAGATAGCAATTGTTTAAAACAGAAAGATGCTAATTGAATGTTTTGCCCGTCTTTTTTTATTATTATTTTCCTTTTCAGATAACGGTAGCGGCAGTTGAAAAAGATCCGGGTATGGGAAATAAGGTTGAAATGGATAATCAGCAAGTCACTCTTAGTCGCTGCTATTTTTTGTGATGCGGATATGCGGTGGAGGCGTGATGGACCGTTTTGTCTTATTGAGGTCGACAAGTGAAGAGTCCTCTTCAGATGTGTGACGGAGTGTTCAGGACAATTAGGACTCGGCTATTCTATGACCGACAATTATTCATCGAACTTCAGTGAATTTCAACATTAAGCAGTAAATTAATAAGCGAGGGAGAAAAGAATGATGGAACAAAGAAAGGAAAGTCAGTTGTCTACGATCCAGCTGTTGAACCAATGTTTTGTTAATGCGTCACTCTTTAACGCTTCTACAAGCTTATTTTACGGATTGAAAATTAGAAATACTCCTCATAAGTTAAGTTAAACATATTTTCAACCTTTTGTACTTTTAATTAAAACAATATCATCAAGGGGAAGACCGTTTCGTCTTATTGAGGTCACCAAGTGAAGGGTCTGCTTCAACTGTGTGGCGGAGTGTTGAGGACAATTAGGACTCCGCTATTCTACGAGCGCATATGACCAGAAAATTATTCCAAGAAGCTCAGTGAATTCCAACATTAAGCAATAAATTAACAAGCGAGAGAAAAAAATAATGGTGGAACAAAAAAAGGAAAGTTAATTGTCTACGATCCAGTAAGCAAATAAACGTTGGACCAACGGTTTTTTTTTTTTTTTTTTCATACCTTACAGACAGGGAACTTTTTAACGCTTCTACAAGCATATTACACGCATTTAAAATTGAAAATACATCTCAAAATTTAAGTTAAATGTATTTTAATGCAATCATTCGAAAACTTAATTTAATAAACGTTATTTTTATCACTTATAATCTCTTGCAATTTTTAAACACAGGAAGTCAAATCTAGATAAATTTAGGAGAGCAAGTGGCAAATGTTACCTGCGATTAAGCAACTTCATTAAAAACTACATTTTTGTCATCATATGAATAATGACCAGAAATATTATCACACGCATGTAACCTTAACACAACTGCATGAAAATTTCAATTAGAATTCTTACGTCTGGTTAAATGTCTGTCCAAAATCTTACGAGATTTTGCAGTAAAAGTTTAAAGTGGTTTGACTATTTTCGGCGAATTTTGTCAAAAATCCTTTAATAAGCTGTTTTCTTCTGATTAATTCTCACTTAATTATTTACCTTTTAATCAGCTTCAACGAAGAAAAAGGACTTTCATGAAAATTAATTTTACTATTATAAATTGATAATTAATATTTACCTTTAATCAGTATTGCACTTACTATTAACCATTATGTTTACCACAAAACAATTATATTAACCAATTAACCCCTTACTTAGTGATTATCACACAAACAACAAATAATTAAACAATACAATTTGCATGTAGAAAATGCATCGTTTGATAATTCAAAGCTTCCTTACACAAGTAAGATCTACCAGTTATTTATTACACGCAATCAGAAATGTAAAATAAATAATCAGCTTAAATATTATTTTAAAAACAACTCATTCTATTTACTGAACAACATGAATCGAGCCTTATTGTAATATTCTACGTCATTTACACACTTCAAAAGCAAAATCTGATCGATAATTAGTTGATCACTCTTCATACAAGCAAAAATATTCGTTCAATTTAGACCTTCAATGAAAGCTGTTGTTGATGCAACAGGCTTATCCTAGAAAACTTAACATTGCCGGAAGTATTTTCTAAATTTATCTTTAGTAAGTATCTTTAGCACCACACGTTCTTTTTTGGCATTTCCTTTTCTGCGTTTGTTTTCAATTTTTTTTTACGAAGAATTGTTAGCACTGGGAAGTTGAAGATCGCAACATCTAAACTCTAGAGATTGATTCGGAAAAAGAAAAAAGAAAGAAAAGGGAAAATGAGAAAATTCGAGACACGAAAAGCCTATGCACAGAATGAAACTATTTTAGAAAAATGCTTCGGACAACGTAAAATTTTTCTTTTTGGAGAAAGTGCATTGCGTTTTCAGGAGCCTACTTTGAAGAGAGACGACACGAATACGAATGAGGTATGTATGTTTGTTTTGATTAGCCAAGGTTAAATCTATTTCGACCAGCCGTTAATGCACAATAGGGGCGGATTTAGTAAGTCGCAAATGTCACAATTCCAAAAAGACCCCATGAATAAAGGCCCTTATGAATTTTGGGCAACAAAGGGTGTTCAAAAATGCACATGACAAAAGCTTAACATAGTTGCATGATTGGCAAAAGTGACTTCAAAAACCCAGTAATTAGCACACGGATCTGCAAATCCACCACTGACGTACAATAAAAATTACAAGCATTCTGAGATTTCAAACAATGAATATAGAATTCAACTTTCAATGAAACATTTTTCAAATTCGTATTCTATTCTTGTTTTAAAAGAAAGATTGGAGGTGTCCTCCAAATCACAGCAATTGGCACCCGGACCTGCATACCCGCCATTGACGTAACATAAAATTTACAACCAATCTGAGATTTCCGACAACGAATATAAAAATTTAATTTTCAATTAAATTTTGCAAATTCATTATATTCTTTTTTTTTTTTCAATATTTTATTTATTTAATTATTTTTACGATATTGATCTATGTCTATCTCTCTCTTTTTAAAATTTAACTATAAATTCCGCACCAGCGGTAATAATTAGCATGCAGCTAACGAGCACCAATTCACCAATAAGAAACCGACCGGTAACAAAAAAACAACAAAAATGTTCAAAGAAAACAATCCAAATTTACCTATTCATTCCGCTTCCCGAAGACGAGCCAGCATCGCATGTTTATCCCAGACGCGGCAGAGGAGAAAAATGAATCAGAGATTTTCCTCCCGGAAAACTTTCTCCGATGCAGTCAGATTTGGCGCGCTCTTGGCGACGTATCGATTTGGCTCCGTCTGTAACGCGTGCTGAACTTGACCTTATTTCTAAATGGGTTCTTGTTGCAGGGCCAAGGTTAACGCAACATACGCCGCTGTTGCTTTCACTGCCAGGCGCATGGTTCGCCGACCGTAACTAGTGTGGATTTAATCCTAGAAGGATCGCAGCACGATGGTTATCGTCGCTTTGAGTAGTTTACCGAGAATTAATACATAATTTCTTCTGCAGATAACCGGAAATACTTGCAAGTTATCTTTTTCTCGGAAGAGGTTTATCGTGTTTTGAACAGCGGCGATTTATCCACAAAGATGTTAAATGGAAAATAAGAAAATAATTACTTTTTCTCGCGATTTTTATTTTTACGTTTTACACTAAAAAATTATTTTTAAACAATGGGGAATATCATGCAGTTATTACTACTGAACAGTAGCGCAGCGAGGGGGGTAAAAATACTCTCCAGAGGCCTTGGTTCTAACTTTTTTGCCGAAATATTATAGTTCAAACACATGCAAGAACTTTTATCAAAAAAAAAAAAAAAAAACTCTTCCCAAGGATATTCTGGCTGCACTAGTGCTAAAGATACTACTTTATTATTTTCCACCTGATAGTATCTTATCAAACATTATGAAATATTTTGCAGTTGCAACTACTATTATAATTTTATTTTCGTAGTAGTATTTATCTCAAGCAACAAGTTAGTTATTACCAGGGCTGTAGAGTCTGAGTCGGACTCATTTTAGGGTAAAGGAGTAACAGGCTTCAAAATTATAAGAGTCTGAATAAGTCACCGTACCTTCGAGTCCGCTTTTCTTCCCGGGCAAAGAAGTCGGAGGCCTCAAAATTCCAATTTTCCATCCGACTTCGCAGCACTGGCTATTGCTGTTGCTATCCTTTTGTTTTCTATTAGTATTTATTTTAAGCAATAAAGAGAATACTATTATAAGTTGTAATTTTCGGGAAGCATTTATTTTAAGCAATCGGGAAGGTGTGTGAGGTTGTTACACACTATTTAAATTTGTTTATTTTCTACTAGAGATGCACCGATAAGCAAATTGGCCGATTACCGATTAATAGGTTGTTGATAATCGGCCAATTAATCGGCTGAGGGGATTAATGACCAGAATGATTATTTTTAATATTTACCAATTTTACCATTGGTTTTTTTTCTTTTCGTTCCGATTTTAGAAATAGTTACTAATTTATTTAAAAGACATGATTTATGGGTTTTTTTTTTTTTCATTTTCCTAACTTTCCCAAAATAATTTCAAAATTCTACCACATTTTTTAGAGCTAATATTTATATTATTGTAATAAAATTACATTAGCACACCAGACAGGAAAATAAAAAAAAGGGGGGGGGGGAGGCTATAGTGAACACTATCTAATTCAGAAGTGTTTTTAATTTGATTGTTTTTTTCATTACAAGTTGCCATTACACTCAAGACTTTTACAAAAATTACTGAGAAGATTCGCACCTTAAAATACCGAACGAAGGTTTGAAAAACTTAGTGGAATCTATGCCTAAAAGCATAGCTGTTGGGATAAAAACTAGAAGAGGCCATAAAACAAATTAAATAATTGTAACTGCAATTGCACACATTTAATACATTTTCTTCTCAATTTAAATACTTGAAGAACTTGAAACTTTTTTATTCTATTTTTTCTATTCCCAGAAAAAACAGACATAATTCCAATTTCTCATAAACTGAACATCTTTTCTTTTTTTTTTTTCTCTTAAATACTCGTTTTTTAAAGGTATTTTTCTTCAACCACTCAAAGATCTGATGAACATATGGGTGAATATCAGGAAAAGTGCCAATTTGACCATGGAAATTTTCAATTTTTAAAGATACTCAGAAAATTAAATTAATTGGGTATTTCAAATACACATTAGTTACAATATTTTTTAAAAATTCGGGGCATGGTCAAAGTGAACATTTACCCCTCTTTTAGAGGGGTTGTCTTTGAGCGTTACCGACATGATGAGAATGCTACCGAACTGACAAATATTACAGATTTTACACTTAGTGCACAAAAGTAAATACTTTCACTACCTTTTATGTTTAAAAACAAAATAATTATTACTTAGAATATAATAATATTTTCAGAGTCCGAACGTTTTTTAGTTTTATAAACAAAATTAGAGACTAATTAAAAGTTAGTTAAAGTCTAAATAAGTGCGACAAAGTTTTTTTCAAACAGATAAATATGTGAATAGTTAAAAATAAAAATAAAATGAAATTCTTAACACAATCTTTAAAAACGAAATTAGATCAAGACAGTCAGAGTTTGGCGGGGGAGGGAGATTTTCACTAAACTGTTCTTAAGTTTTCCATTTTAAAACAAAATTATATTTTTGGGTGCAGTAGGTGAAACGAAGGTCGGAATATTGATGTAAAAGAAAAGAGGGTGAAAAAAAGCAATAATTTTGTTTGAAAACTCAAATTTTGCGGAAAAATTAATATTTTTAAAGCATTTAAAAAACAATGAATAAACTGCTAAAATGGGAAAATTTAGCAGGAAAAACGATGCATTTGAATCTACCTTTGTACTTTAAAACTCAACAAACTCATAATACAAAGAAAAAATTGCGAAAAAACATTGGTGACGCGCGCATCAGTTTCGTAACAAATACCTTCTACTTCGGCGCTGCCGACATGACCGCTGCCGACATGACAAATTTCCGGCAATATGATAGCTGAACATTCCTAATTGAAGATTCGAAAATAAAAACACCTTATTATGTCCATGACAATAGGTTTCTTTTCCATTATGCAAAAATAAATTGAAAAATTACTTTATTTTGTGTCTTAAATTCCGCTGCCGACATGACACTTCATTTGGTAGAAACAGAAAAGTCAAGATTGAAAAAATCTTACCTATAATTTAATGCAACCGAAGTGAAAATTTTCCATCGGAACTGAAACATCACATATTAGAGCTTCTCCCAGCGTAATTTTTTGGCGCCAAAAAATGTTTTGTCTACATTTTATCATTCCGGAAGTTGGTTCACTCATCATGTTATGAAAACTTGTGACAAGCAGAAATTGCTTTTTTTTATCGATCTAAATTCATTATATCTAAAACTCAAGAGTTAAACGTCATAGATGAACATAAAACACGTTATTTCCTTTTGTATTTGTTTCTGCTGCGATGTTTTATAATCCACAGGATTTTTTTGAACTTTGCGATTCGAATGTGTGACGCGCTGCCGACATGACATTGGGGCAATAAAAGGAGTTCTATTGTCACAAATTAAAGTAAAACCTAAAAATTTTGTCATGGGATGTATGTGCGACGCAGTTTACTGTATGGGAAAATAAAAATTTTTGGTTTTTATTTGGAAGTGCTTGAGAAATTCATTTGTGACTTAAATTAGCACTTTTCCTGATATTCACCCATATATACATTAAAATATATTAATATGAATTGAAAAAATACAATTTGTATTGTTGACAAAATGATAGATTTGTTAACTTTTCAATACTTTTGGCCAGTAATGTATCAGCGCTCTCGCTAACGAGCTATATTTCGTAACGTATCTAGTGTGACAACTCGCTTCGCATGACATAACATTTCGATTTGTGCTGGTAACATTATCTGAGTAGCTTTTTCCGATAAACAACTAAGATCCCTTAATAAGTCCTTTAGAAGTATCTGTTATTAGAGCTAACCTTGCATCCGCAATTACGGGCAAAAAAAGTGATCGCGTCAGTAAATCGGCAGCTAATATTTATATACGAGTCTTATATAACATGGCCTTATCATCAATGACAAAAAAAGTCAACATATGAAGAAAAAATACAACTTTGAAATGCACAAATGCGTTGGAATACTGTAGAAACGTTTTTCGGCGTTGCAAGGAATGCCTCTTTCAATGCAAAAAATGTGAGCTTATGGATGCAAAGATATCCGACGTCGGATGTATTTGCATGTGTGTCCGGACGTGTGCGCAGTATTCCTGCGCATTTGTGCTTTTCAAAGATGTATTTTTGTTTTAATTTTTTAAAGACAAAGGTATTTATTTATTTCGTAAGTCAATACAGTGGCCGCCGCTTACGCGAATGACGTTTGCTCCAAATAGTTTTGATTCGAAAAAGCGGCTGATTCAATAAAGCGGCTAATTTAATAAGGCTGGATTTTGTTCTGTTTTTGACAATTTAACACATTGAAGCGGTTAACTCAATTAAGCGGCTAATTTAATAAGGCTGGATTTTGTTCTGTTTTTGACAATTTAACACATTGAAGCGGTTAACTCAATTAAGCGGCTAATTTAATAAGGCTGGATTTTGTTCTGTTTTTGACAATTTAATACATTAAAGCGGCTGATTCAAAAAAGCGGCTAATTTACTTATTTGTCCACTTAATTTTGGCTCAAACCAGAGACTTTTTTCAATCAGAATAAAAAGCACGATAAATGATTTTAAAGATCGTCCTGCTTTATTGGTTACGGAAAGTTTATGTCCCCGTCAATGTTAATGCAATCCATTTCTCATTATTTGGTTTCAGCATTTGCTAAAACTTAATAGAAGCAAATAGTTGTGGCATAAGCAAATCTTTAAAACTAAATAAACAAAAAGCAGGCAAGTGCAATTCGAACTTAATATCTTGAACAAAGATAAGTATAGAAACTAAATACAATCAATAATTCGACGAAATATTACTGGATGGAAAATAGAAAACAAAAAATAATAAATCAACTTTTTTGGTATTTCGTCGCATAATTTTGAGGAGAAAAAGTTGTCAAAGAAGCTCAAGTAGCCAAGGGCACAGCTTGACTGGAACAGCCTTGAAAATCATCAGAATTCAAGATCGGACACGTGCTTAGTTTCTTTTGTTTTTCAAGCATTTTTCGATCTGGAAAATTAATATATCGTTCTTTTTTGAGTAAGGGCCCTGCTCCACATTGACGTAAAGCAGACAAATAAGGCAGAAATGTAAAATGGATTACATAGCCCGTTCCTATGGAAAGTACCCGGGTTTTCGGTTTCTGCCTTCGGTTTCGGTCGCGTTTTACGCTGATGTGGAGCAGGGCCCTAAGAGTTAGCTTTTGCTTTTGAATTCAAAACTAATTTCATACTTTTCAAAGAAATCAATGATCAAGAAAGTTAAATGTTTGGAAAGCATTTTAAAATTTGTGCCTCGTCACATTTCCTTCAAATTTCTTATGACTCAAACATCCATTTTTCTTTTTTTATTATTTTTATTTTTTGCTGATAATTATAATACCATACAATTTTAATGCGTGTTTCTTGCAAACAATCAAGTAATACGATTTTTAGAGAAAATATAAAGTAATGTGAGGGCAACGTTTATTTTTAGTGAATTTTCAAAAGAACGTTTTCTAGGTTCCTTGGGACTTCAAATCAATTTTACACATATTAAATTATTTTTTAAGTATCGTACTAACGACCGTACAGATTGAAGTTTGAGTACGTGAGCTATTGCATCGATGAAAAAAAAAGATAACGAGGATTATTACACTTTTGTTTGATGTCCTTATTCTGGGAACAAGTATTAAACTGAAAGAAAATTGCAAAAATTCAATTACTTTGAATTTGCCATTTTTTCCCAATAAAATTACCAGGAAAAAATTGCACATATAAAAAGAATGACTTTGCGTGGGAATAGGGTTACTCGTCATATTTTTCAAGAGACTCAAAATGCAATTCTCAAAATACTAGAAAAATAAGCAAGTAGGTTATGTTTCAAGAAATAATTAATTTATTTCCCACCCAGTTCTGTTTATTATGAATTTAAAACGATAAAACTAAACACATGATTTTCTGCTCGTGCACATAATATTTTATTCTATAAAATGTGTACTTTTATAAAGATTTTTTAGGATTTGAAGATAAGTTTTTCCGTGAAGATCTCACAAGCACATAAAATCTTTGGTAAAATAGAAATATTTTAAGATTATTTTAAAACACTAACATTTAATGTAAAATTTTGCGAAGCAAAGAAAAAAAAACACGTATGAATGGCATTCAGCGTGGATGCTACGAACAAACAAAGATAGCAGGCATTATAAAACGTTTGAAGTAAAAGGGCAAAAACCCAACAGGCGTAATATTTAAAAGCTTGACCAAAATAGTTTATGAGAAAGGAATATGCTATTAAATCTTAACTAACCAGCGATGTCACTGCCATGAGTTCACATTTCCAGCATTTTTATGAAGTTTAAACTATGACAGGAATTTAAATTGCTTTAAATTTATCTCGTAGATTTAAACCCACAATGTTTTGCATTTAAATAATAATTTCTTCCAAGCAGTCATACATACATATATATGTTTTCTAAAAACAGTTTAAACTTTCTAAAGCTACCATGCTGCCGAAAATGAAGTATTCAGAGAAATTGAGATAATACTAATAAACTTTTCAGAATATACTTTCATTTTGATTTCGGAGAAAAAAGAAAACAGTGAAAGAATTTTTGCCTAAGGCCGAGTTCAAGTGACGTTATTTTTAACACGATAATGGGGAAAAGAGGAGAAAAACTGCAGCGGTTAAGTGTTGTTTTTGGTACGAACTTCAACTTCAACTACAAGCGTTATTTGGCGTTTTAAACATTCCACTGCTGCAGTAAAGTGATGTATGCATGCCATTTGAATGTATGTGCGGGGGTACTGGGAGTCTGCTATAATTTGCTTTCAAACATATTTCTGTTCAAGAGAAGTTTTAAATGTAAAATTCGTTTACAGCAATGGTCACCGTTTTCTTTTAATAATGCTTATAACTTTCCAGCAAAAGGTCACACCGCAAAAAGTTTCGTTTTTTAGATTATGATAATAGAATGTAATGAAGTACTGTATTTCCGGGTTTATTATGGGTTGTAGGGATTTCAATTCCACGATATTTTAAGGTTCTTTACATATTCATCAGAATAAAAGATTTTTCAACTTTGAAAAATTATTTTATATTAATAATTTTTCTTTATTATTGCTTCAACAAACACTACTTTCATTGCACGCTTGCCCCTAATGCAACAACTACAAGATCATCCGCTTAAATAACGTATGTTATGCCCACTATATAACAATGAAAAGTATTTTTCCATTTAAGAGTAAGTTTTTCCATGAAAAGAGATTCAGAGCAAACAGAGAACACTCTGGAATATGAAATATTTTACTCATTAATGATTGTGATTTTTTTTTTCAGTAACGGTTCAGAAAGTTCAGTAACTTGTTAATGTAAAAATTCTGAGCTATTGCATGCATAACAGAGATTTTACGTTATTGTAAAAAGATTTCTACTAATGTTCTCAGAACATTTTGTACTCTTTTTTTAGTACATGTTAATAAAAAATCATATTTTTCCACATTTCTTTGCACAGTGATTTTTTTACAACCCAGTTGCTTTTTTTTTAAATATGATTTTAAAAATATTATTATTCGTTTATTTATCTGATAATGACTTAAATCGATTCGGAAATATTTTACAGTAACTGCTTGAACTCATATAAATTTTGAGCAACAGCAAGAATACAAATTTGTGTCATTAGAAATTCGGCAGTTATAGAAAGACGCAATACTATAAAGGGGAAAAACATTTATCTCCAACAAAAACAGAGTTCAGAAAATTTAGCTTCTAGAAGAGTGCAAAGATAAAATACAATTTTTTAAGACAAAGCGATAAATTTTAGTTTTTGGAAAAAGAAGATAAGAAAATGTACGAACTAAAAGGAGATTTTAACAAACTTTGGTTTTAGCAGTATTACGTAATAAAATTTAACAAAAGCAGACAGTAAAAATTAGTTCTTGGAGAAAACAAGTAATAAAATTACTTCTTTAAAAGATACAATAAAAATTGAGTCATTCATTCAGTTACGTTTCAGTTCATCCATCCCATTTTTTCATTAGCTTTATTTGAAGTTTAAGATGCACTTAATAAATAAAAAATAATAATTTACAAAAAGAGAATACTGAACTTTTTTTAATATAAAGTAGCATTTAAACAAATGATCTCAGAAATGAATTATATTTAAAGCTAGTTTAAAAAGGGGTAACAGTATAAATTAGGTTTTAAAGGAGGTAATAGTAAAATTTAGCTTTTAAAAGTTTGAGAAAATAAAAGCGGGAGGCAAAACAAAAAAGTTGGAAAAAAAAAAAAAAGTTGGGGTTTTAGAAAGATTGCATATAACTTTTGAAAGGAGATCAACTTTTGAATTTTTAACAGGTGTACGTTGACAAAAATTTACCTCATTTTGCAAAAGTGGTAAATAACAAAACGGCAATTTAAGGTTAAGGCAGTAGCGAACATAAGTATTGTATTATAATGATAAGAAATATAATTTATTCCTGAAAGGTAAGAAGGGATGTTCCGAAAAAGAAGCGTACAAAATTCAATTTTTATAAGAAAACGATAGCAAAATTTAATATTTAAGACCTCGACGAGAAAAAGGTCGTTTACTTCATGGGTTCGATGACTACTAAGGTCATTTACTTCAAGGAACGATGACCTTAGAAAGCCGGGAAGCATTCTAAAACACTAAAAAAATTTGAATTTTGAAAAACTGCAAAATTATTTATCATATAGGGTTCGAAAAATGGTATCTGTTGTGTTTACGACAACAAGTTTAAATGTACTTCCGTTCTTCCGGTATGATGATTAATTTTTGATTAAAATAAATAACTATCTTCAAGTAGTTAATGACTACCAAAGTACATTTACGAAACACTTACAGAACATTAAAAGAAAAACTAATTTTAAGAACCCTATCATCAACTTTATTTTATTTAAGCTCTGATTAAATGGATGCATTATATTAATTTTATCATCATTAAAGTTTGCAGAAGAATAACTTTCATCATGTAAGCTCATTACAAATTCATCCGTCTTGATAGATCTCTCCATTCTTTTCAGGTAGGGATCAATAACATCTTGCCCACACGAAAAAGCAATTGTCAATGATCGACAACTGTTCCGAAGCAATAAACTTTAAAACATGCGGAAGTAAAGATTGAAAAATGCCATCACGTACTCAAAGACGCTCAAAGAATAACAAAAAAAAAAAAGCAACCGCAACTAGTGAAAGTTAAGATACGAAAACACTTGTACAAAAGAAACACCACACCGTTATGTTTTTAGTTAAAACTAGTTTCTAATAGCAACTTAGCATATAATAAGCTGCACAGCAACAAAAATCGCCTGCAAGTTCAACGGACTTCAGCAACAAGTGGATGAACGAGGAACACGACAAATTTTGTCGCGGAATCCCCACGAACAAAAAAAAAAAAAAGAAAAGAAAAGAAAATAATGAAGGAAGTAGAAAAAAAATCGTAATTTTCTCGAATTTTTGTCATGCTCGTCTTATTACAACTGAGAGTGAAAGTTGGGGTAGTTTTTTCTTTTTTTTTTCTCCCGTCCAGAAGGAAATATAAACGCATAGAAAGGTATATTTCCTCTTGAGTAATTGTTTATAAACCCAACTCAGCGGTCAAAAACCTTGAAAACTGCATTACTTTCCCACCCAGCCACCATATAACTGTTTCTAAGAAAGTATGAAACAAAAGGTAAGATTTTTTTTATGATTATTTTTCGACAGGACAGTGTGTTTCGGATCTTGTAAACGCTTTGCTGTCTGTCTTTAGGGTAATAAATAATTTTCTTTTTTTCCCAGACGTATACTTGTCGGAAAGACTTTGGTTAAATTTCGCGGCTCAGTGAGTAGTGTGGTACGGTTAGGGGTAGTTACTGGATTTAGCTTGCTTTTTCTTCCTTTTCTTTTTTGCTAAGAGTGGTACAGAAAGCTAGTTTTTCATCGTCTGATCAGTAGATTAGCATGATGTTTAGATCCGGAAGAGGTTTCTTAAACAATTTATTAACACTTTAAGGGGTTAATGAACCTCCCATGATATATTTGTTTATTAAGTTCATAGCTATTTTTTTTTAATTACTACACACAAAAATTTATAATTTTAATGTATAAAATTTTAGTTTTGTGGATTTAGTGTCAGAAAGACTTTGGTTAAATTACTCGGCTCAGTGAGTAATGTGGTGCGGTTAGGGGCAGTTGCTGGATTTAGCTTGCTTTTGCTTCGTTTTCTTTTTTTGCGAAGAGTGGTACAGAGAGCTAGTTTTTCATTGTCTGATCAGTTGATTAGTATGATGTTTAGATCCGGAAAATGTTTCCTAAACAATTTATTAACACTTCAAGGGGTTAATGAACCTCCCATGAGATATTTGTTTATTAAGCTCATAGCTTTTTTTTTTTTTAATTGCTGAGCACAAAAAATTTTATTGTATTTTAATTTTAATTTATAAAATCTTAGCTTTGTGGATTTTGCCTCTTTTTCTTTTCTTTTTCCTAAGAGCGGTACAGAAATTAAGTTTTCGATTGCACTATCAGTGGATTAACATGGTGTTCTGGTCCGGAAGAGATGCTTCCAAACTATTTGTTAACTATCAAGGACTATGGGAGATATGTGTTCCCAAAACACAAACCCACCTTTTTAAATTATCGAACATAAATAATTTATGAATTATATTTTATGGTTTAATTAACAGTTTTATGTACAAACAATTTCCTTCCTCCAACGCAAAACCTTTTCGGTGATTACGAGGTTAAGCAACAGTTAGTCAGATGCGGTTACATGCAATTAGTTGAGCCAGCACAGATCATTTGCTCTAAAGCATCTCCTCTTCGTGATTAAAAACGATATCATTAGCACAATATACAAAGATTTTACACGGTGTCAGAAACTTAGCGAAATTTCGAATGTCGACCTTCAGAATGGAGAGTCTCCCGTGACAAAAGACACACCTCAGTCGTAATTCCAAAATATTGTTCTATGTTGCGTACCTCAATTTTCAAATTAACGGTTTGCAATTCGCTTGTTTAGACTACTCTGATGTTGATACGAAGGCATTTTGGTTTTCCAAAGCTCTTTATGCGTTTTG
This sequence comes from Uloborus plumipes, assembly GCA_038373865.1. Classification (NCBI taxonomy): domain Eukaryota; kingdom Metazoa; phylum Arthropoda; class Arachnida; order Araneae; family Uloboridae; genus Uloborus; species Uloborus plumipes. The sequence goes on from JAXGGA010000242.1 coordinate 246,881, forward strand.
TTCTAATTACAGTAAACTCCCGATTTTCCGCGGTTCGGATTAGCTGCAGGTCTTTTACATTTTAGTTTTCTTTTTCTTTACTGTTATAAATGCAAAAAAAAAAAAATAATAATAATAATAATAATAAATGAAAGTGCATTATTAGTCGTTTTTAGTTTTTAAAGATATTTTTCACATTCAATGGTGTCATTCTTAGCTATAATTTAAATGTACCAATGTGTTGTGTTATTGCCTTTTTTTTTAGCTATTGCGCCCATTAATATTTTACCTATTGTTCGATTATCCGTGGTATTCGCTTATCCGCAGTTACCTTGCCACCCAATTCCGCGAATTATCTGGAGTTCACTGTAGCATTCTTTGAATAATTTCTTCTTAAGTTCCATTTTCATGCTGCTTTTTTCCATATGTGTATAAGAAATGTTCGCATAAAAATAAAAGATATAGAAAAACTGCTCAAATTAATGTGTCGAAACGATGATAAGCGGTTTTCGTTCAAGAACAAATAGATCGTTCCCATCCTAGAAATGAGAAATGAACCTCCATTTTTCTCCATGCATTACGTTAAGAATTAACTTCACAAGGATAAAATGGAATAGAATAAGGTAAGAAGATATGTGTAGTATATTTATTTTCAACATTTAGAATGCTTGATGCATTTAAAAAATAGCAGAGCAATTCAAATGCTCAGTATTTTTTATAGTCCCCTTAGGTCACTTTTTCCTCCACATTCCGCAATGTTAATTTATTATTCAAAATATAAAACGCTACAATACATTAATACATTAAAATTAATCTTTTAAAGTGCACTTATGATTTTTCGCGCAATGAATACACAAGTTAAGACGTTAGAAATAAATCAGTACAATAGATGACATTTTTCTCATTTGTATATTTAATACTATTAAATAAGTTTTATTTTTAGTGCGCTCATAAATAGCGACAAGCATGGGTAACTTCCAATAGTTTAACTACTTAGAAATTAAGATGTATTTTAGCAGACGACATTTTTTGTTCGTGGGGATTCTCCGCGACAAAATTTGTCATGTCACTCGTTCATCCACTTGTTGCTGAGTACGTTGAACTTCAGAAGTTTTTTGCTGCTGTATAGTTTACCATACGCTAAGTTGCTAATAGAAACTAGTTTTAAGTAAAAACATAACGGTTTTTGGTGTTTCTTTTGTACGTGTTCTCGCAACTTAACTTTCATTCGTTGTGTGGTTGCTGGTTTAAAAGTGCGGTACGTGATGGCATTTTTCAATTTTGACTTCTGCATGTTTTAAGGTAGTAGTCTGGTAACTTATGCCTATTTTCATGACTTCTTTGGAGGGTGGTTTTTTATAGGAAAATAAAAATGAATTATCTTGAATTTTTAGAGTGTTTTTATTTACATATTGAAAATATGAAAAAAATTTATTTGAAAAAATTTAATAGTTTATTACTATTATTATTGTCCCTCGAAGTTGGAACTTCAAAAAAAAAAAATGCACGTGGGTGTCCCGGGTGATTTTGGCTCTTGATGTTATCTGAAATCAAATATTCTTGATTATTCTTAATCTATAGACATGTCATTCTAGTCGGAACTACTGAAGTTAAATTTCAAGGATAAATAACAAAATGGCGGACTTTCAAAAAAAAAAAGTCCTTTTATTTTAGCAAAGAAAGGGTTGTAAAATAAAAAGTTAGGGGTGAAAAAAATTCTCTTTAGTTCCGACGAGAACTATAAGTGTGTAGAACAGCCTGTTAAAATTTGAAAGCAATCGGTTCAGTAGAAAAAAAGTTAGGACACGGGCCGACCAGAAATACCGTGTTTTGAGAAAAACGCGTTTAAAGTTCAACAACAAACTCCGAGGCACTCTAGGAAACTCGTTATAACTCCCGAAATATTTCGAATTTCTGTCTGAAAGTTTCATAGTATATTCTCAAGACATTGTACTTTCAAATTAGGAAAAAAAAATTTTTGATTTTCGGAACCCAAGTTACCAGACTACTACCTTAAAGTTTATTGCTTTGGTGCCAATGGCAAATTCGGCTTTTGGTTTCAGAGGGGTTCGTTACAGGAAAAAAAGGGTTATACGTGGCACCAAATGAGGGTTTAAGATAAATTTTTTGAAACATAACTCCCCAAAACGCAGCTTTAGGTTATATTTGTTATTTTAAAGAGGAATCACCTCCCCCCCCCCCCAGTGGTTGGGTTCTTGTTGGTACATTTGTAATCATTGGGTAATTTTCGGTGAGGAGGAATGTTTTCCGGTAAACAGTAGGCGATAAATAAATAAACAAACACATATACACAAACACATTAAAGTTATACCACTTCGAATATACGGGAGTGGTGAAACTGTTTATTCCTTCTCCAATGAGCTTGTATTCTAAAGAAAGGATTTTTTTTTTAAATTGAGTCAATCATTTACACTTATTTTCCCATTCTAAAGCCAATGTGAGATGGACATTATACCGGTAAGCAGCAGCCGATAAATAAATAAACATACACAACACACACATACACACAAACACATTTAAGTAAAATCATCTTCAAACGTACGGAAGTAACGGAATTCAGTTTATTCCTTCTCCTATTTACTATCCTACCTATCTATTCCTATCCTATTCTGAAGAAAGCATGCTAATTTTTGTTTACCCGAATCAACCATTTGCACTTATTTTCACATTCTTAAGTCAATGTGAGGTAGAAATTTTGCCGGTAAACAGCAGCCGATAAATAGGTAAAAACAAACACAACAAATACACACAACCACATTAAAGTTATGTCCCTTAGAATCATCTCTCAATATACGGAAGTGATGAAACTCTGTTCATTCCTTCTCCCGTTTAATAGCATAGAAAGGATGTTAATTTTTTTTTCACCGAGTCAACCATTTGCGCTTATTTTCGCATTCTAAAGTCAACGCGAGGTAGAAATTATGCCGGAAAACGGCAGTCAACTGGCAGAACATGTCATCTCCAAAATTTTGTATTAACACGTGACCAATAATCCTTGAATAATGAATGTTCTGAGCATTGAGGTTAACGGTAAAAAGAATTAGGAGAAGCCGTTTGTTTCACCCACTTATTTTTCTTCTGATGAAAGCAGGTGAAAGTTAACTCATCTCAATAGTTCAATGTAGAGGACAGGTTTTTGCATAAATAAAGTTCAGGAAAGAAAACGGGTCAAATTGGTTGTTTTTTTACGCAAAGTAAACTCATTGCATATTCATTGGGAACTGCGAGTTTTGACGAAGCCTATATAAATTGCTTGACAGAAATGCTTTTTTTTTCGAAAATTTCTTGTTACATAGAAGTACTAATTAGGTTAAAGGCGTGGAAAGAAAATAATAAAATGGAAGCAAAAAGAGTCTAACGAAATAAGAGGAAAAACAAATTCAATTAAATTACTTCGTTTCTGACATCTTAATTACCATACTATTAGTAGAGCATTAGCACACGTAAAAAGCACTTCTCAAAGCTTGAAAAAATACATTTGACACATGTTTGTTGGCTTCACTTCATTTTAGTCACACAGAAGTCTCATGTTTCAATATTTATTTTGACGAAAATGGTAGAAAACTAAAAATTTTCTACACGCGGTTACAGTTAAGATAACATTTTGTCCGGTTTTAAGTGAAAAAGATTATTATAATACTCAAAATGGAGTCTCCACCCCCCCCCCCCTTTTAACGAAGGAAGCTAAGGTAATTTCAATTTTATAACGTTGGAAACGACTGAAAATTGTGCAAAAGAAGTAAAATTTTATAACCTATTTGCAACCGAAGAATATGTGCTCAGTGGAGCAAATGCAACTACTTATCGCTTCGGAACTTCAATAGCCGCTAAGTCTTGAAATAAACACCTTTTCGGCCGATGTCCAGCCGGATGTTTCTTAGAGAGGGAGGATTCATTGTCCACTATTATGTCCGCTGACCGTCTGGACAAAGTCTGCAGTCCTCTGGTCAGCGACCTGACCACCTGGCCTTTTGGAAGTAAACATAAAGGAAGGGTACACGCTAAAATCGTTGTTTACCGAAATTTCCAAGTATATATGAGTCTTTTGCCAGATCCTCAATTGTAAAATTCACTATGTCTTGCTCACCTAACTGATTTGTCTCGATGAGTAGTCAAGATTGCTTGTTGATTTCCATTACCCGTGACTTGAAGTTTCAATTTCTATAGTCTTTGTGATTGGTAGATAGTGAGACATGCGCTTCATTGCTTTATGTGGTGAGTGGACCTAAGGTCTAGCGATGTTGTGTTGCCTTTGGTAGAAGGTAAGTTAGGAGATCTATGGTTTTATATTTACAGTCGAGATCTCTTAATGGAATTGCCATTTTGCCAGGAAAAGTATTCTAATATACGGGATATTCCATTATCCGGGATCAAAATAATACACTACAATGGTTTGGTATCTTGAAAATGTATTATATTAAATATATAATATTTTTTTTACAGTATAATAGGGGATGGGGGAGGGACACTTACGATTCTTGCAGGGGGCGCACCTAGGTCTATGTACGCTACTGATGCACACTGATTCTAATCAAACTTCTTTCTTTTTCTTTTTCATATTTTTATAGCCCTCTCCCTATCTAGAATCAAGATTCGGCGAGTGTTATAAAAATTAAAATTGACGAATTTGAAGAAATAGCATGTACTGGTGTTGAGATTTTCTTTTTATGATTATGGTTATTATGGAAAATTGCATGTTTTGGGAGAAAAAAAATTGAAAAGCTAAACTTGTTTATCTTGACACTAAGCATACTGACTAGTAATGTGCAAAAAGACCACTTTGAGATCACATTGAAAGACTGCCATGAAAGTGAAGGTACACACAGAAAAAAATAATTGAGGCAAAACAACAAAACAGTTCGGGGGGAGGGGGAGAGGGAGGCTGGCTCCACAAGGGGGCTGAGACGGGGCCATCGCGATTCGCTCCTCTACTCTACTCTTTTCCTCCCCGGGCCTGACACTGTGAGATTGGGGGAGCCCGTGACGTCATTCATTGAGTCGAAAGATTGGAGCGTCTTACAACGTCTTACAAGACAAATCGGACATTCGCATTGTTGATGGGTGCTTGTAAAAAAATTTTTCTTGATGTTATTCATCAGGGTCAGGGACGGAACTAGATGGGGGCGGAAGGGACTAGTGTTCTGGGGGTCAGATTATTCGGATGCTAAACTAATGAACTATTGAACAAATTTATATTTTTCCCCAGAAAAAAAGTGGGGAATTAACTCAACTTCTGTGAAGTAAAAGGAAAAAAAATCTAACTAAATGCAGAAATAAAGATGAGTGAGAAGAATGGACACGTAAAGAGAAAGGGGGACGGGGCGCAATAAATGGTGGGAATGTATTTTGACCAATACTTGCTGTATATCCTGCCTAATCATCGCACTAGAAGAAGGATTATGCGAACAAATTCCCTTGAAAGTAGCATTACAAAGCGATGCATTTACTTAAATAGCGTCTTCCTGCAATAAAACCATTATAAAATTTTAACATGATGTCTTCTTCAGCTTTCAATGAGGAGAGTGACGGATTATCTCTCCTGCTGGGTTAAAAAAATATTGCTAGGGTTTTCATTAGAGTCAGTCAAGTCCCAATTTTTCACTATTTTAGCTAATCACAATGCAACAAATGCATTCCCATCATAGGCGGCTCGCTCGTCCAGGGGACAAGGGGGGCGACTGCACCCTCATTTCCAAAAACAAAGAGGCTTTGCCCCCTCACTTTTTGCGGTTAAAAAGTATTGATCGAGTGAAAAATGATTTTTTACACAGTAGATAGATTAATTTCACCAAAATAAAAGCGGAAAATTCCAAAAATAGGACTTGTTTCATGTTATTTCGTAAGACTGAATGAAAATCAACCTGCCTGTTTGATTTTTGAGGCCATATATTCCGCATTTTTTAGAAGTCAATTAGTCAATTGATCAGCAATGATAAAATCCAATATTATAGCCAAATTATAGCAGAAAAAAAAAACCTTTCAAAATTGCTGCATCCTAACTCCCCCCTCCCCACATTTTTTTCGATCCTCTCTCTCGTATTTTTTTTTTTTTTTTTGACCCCCCACTTTTTTGGTTCACCAGCCGCCTATGATTCCCACAGAACTCTGCTCTATGTGCAGTAATAATTTTTTTTTAATGTGTGGTGGGTTTCTTTCGTCCATTATTTTCATATCTCCTCTGTTTCAAGTCGTAAAAAGCTTAATACAGAACTTTACTATGAAAATATGTCATAACAGTAGGATATTATATTAACTAAGGGTTTATTTATTCCTCATTTATTTATTTGATGTTAGCTTATTACCCGGCGTTGCCCGGTATTGCATTATGTTTAACTTATTTCATACTAAAATGAAATAAGTGAGCCTTAAATTGATAATTTATTGTTAATCGTAATCTTTGTTGGAAAATACTCATATATAAATGTGTTAAAGTTTATCAATTTGTATGCTTAAAGGCTTATCTCTATTACTCTAAAAACTCAAAATTGAAAGAAATGGCATTTTTTAGACAAAAATTTGATTTTTGAGCTTTTTGAATTTTTTAAAAATTTCATTCTATTACCGCCTATGTGAATTGTGGTGCATCAAAGAACCTCTGTGCCAAGTTTGATGAAAATCCGACGAAAACTGTGGATTTGTATAAGGAACAAACATAAAAAACACATCGATTTTTAAAAAATAGATTTGTTTGAAAAATCTTACGACTAAAAATTTTACTTCAGATTGGGTGCGTATCAATAATATTTTTTAACAGTTTTCCAAAAAAAAAAAAAAAGAACATGATTTGGAAAGCGCGAAGTTTGCAAACTTTATATTTTAAGTATTTTTACTTATTATTTTTATTTTTCAATGTGATAATTATTATACATTCCACATTGATGGCTAATATGTAAGCCAGCGAAAAATATGCAAAAAAATATATATGTTTTAACATGGGTATTGTACAATAAATTCCCATTTTTAAGCGAAAGGTAGGGCGAAAGCGTGCTTTCGATCTAACGCGGAGCGCGGAGGAAGGACTCAATGTGTGACGTCACTAAAGCCAGTGTGCGGCCCGGGGAGAGAAAAAGTTACTATTTCTTCGCGACGGCCCCGGCTGAGATGCAGAGAGCAGATGCATCAAGGTCAGTTTTGGTCTCCAGTCCCAAGGTCAAACTTTCCTGACCGGATGTTTTTTCAAGACCTTTCCGGCTTTTAAGTTGCAGCGGCTACTTACGAGAAGTAAAATAAAAACATAACTCTCCCACCTGGTCGGTAAGTTCATTTTCAACATGACAACAAAGACAAAGTGTATTTGTTTCTAGTTCAGAGGGGGAAAGGCAAAAAGGAAAAGTTCTTGCTGGAGAAAAAATATTTTTCTTCTTTTTCCCTCTTTTTTATTTTTTCAACAAATAGAATATTCACACCGTTATTGAAACAATATCGCAAAATATCCTTCATTTAATTCGACATTCAACAGTACTATTTTCATTACTTATTTATTTATTTATTGTCGTTTCTGTTACGATTAAATGCAATGGTATGACTCTTTGCCGTTTCTGCAACTATTAAATGCACTTTTATGATTTTAATACTTTATACCGTCCAGCCCGCTTATTAGAATATCGCTTAATAGAATACATTTTCAATGTACTAAACCACTGTAATGTATTATTTTCATCCCGGATAATGGAATATCCCGCTTATTAGAAAAAAAATTCGTGTCAAAATGGCTATTCCATTAAGCGAGTTCGACTGTATCAATAGTTTTAAAAAGATTATTTCTATACATATTTACAGGAAATAAGACAAAACACTAGAACCCTAAATTCATCCTACTACTTCGTAAAATAACTAAATTAGATTAAAGTAGATCAATTCCCACATTGAGGAGGACACTTATTACTAAGAAGTGCCAGTAAAACTATGTTTACCCAAACCTCAGCAGAAGGAGGCTTGAAATTAATTTAATCACGCATTAGTTCGAAATCCACTCAGGATGTAAGTAAAATAGATTAAATTAATTGAATATGTCACATATGTGAATTTTGTACATAAAACAGATCATACCAATTCCAATTAGTTAGTCTGCGATCAGTGATGTTATGCATATGTTCGTGACAAGTTAATATAGCTAGCTGCTTATCTCTATTTGGATCACTATTAAGATGGTTTTTCCGATTTATATTTTTTTAATAGTAGAACAAACGAGATTCAAAATTGCACGAAAGTTTCACTTGTTAAATGGATCGACCGGTTGTATTACATTAACTGATGACATTTCAAGTTGCATGGTGATTGTTTTTTTTTTTTTTTTTTTTTTTTATTTACAAGATGATTTTTGCAATGCGTACTTTTTTCGATCTATGCTTTTAAAAGCAACTACTACGAAGGAAAAAAAAAAAAAAACTAACAAACAGCAAACAAAAGAAAAAAATCCTTACTCTAGCCCTGGATGATATTACTCTTATTATGTCATCAGCAGTTTTAAACTGTTTACCCCATTACAACTTACAGTAAGTTTTCGTGAACGATTCTGAGTGCCTAAAAACATACTGATGCTACTATATTTTCCCTAACTTAAAAATAAACCTAGAGTTGGAAAACCAGGGCCCTGCTCCACATTTACGTAAAGCAGAAACGTAAAATGGATTAAATGGTGTTCCTATGGAAAGTACCCTGATTTTCGGCTTCTACCTTCGGTTTCGATCGCGTTTTCCGCTGTTGTGGAGCAGGGCCCTAACTTTTTTTTCCAGTCCATCTATGCACAGTTACGGCCCATCATCTCGTCCAAATGATGGGACAGTTAAAGAATGAAAGTTAATGGAGCAGTTAATGAACGATGTTTCTTCCCCTTTTTTTTGTTTAATTAATTAACGATAACAGCAAGCGATTTCAAAAATCAGACACCATAAACGTGAGTTTTTTCAAACTAGAAATTCAAAATTAAGTCACAACTGCGGTTGAAAATACTGTACTGCAAGGGGAACAAGATTTATTATAAAACACGGAAAGTCTAGACAAAGAAATTTTGGAGACATATGAATTTTTAAAAATGCCTAAAGTTCAAAAGCAAAGCACAAATATTAGTTTGCGGAATCATACTCTATCAATTTCGGATATCGAGAAATTGTAAAACCCTTTGAGCCAGGAAAAAAGTTATTAGCTCTAGGAAAATTACTTCTCGGAAATAATATGAAAATTTAGGATTGCATAGCTTCTGAAAAATACTTCTTTTAAAGAATTTGAGAGTCACACACACTATGGTGCTTTTATTGTCGCCCGGGAGATTTGACACACAGGAATTATCAAACCCTGATTATCCTTATAAAATGCAGTAGAGTTTAGTCATAAAACTGGTTTAAATTTTGAAATTGTAAAATACGCAGTTGTAAAAAAAGCGATAAATTGAAAAAAAAAAAAAAAAGACTAAGACGACTATTATATATCAAATAAATAAACATGAAAATAAATAAAATGCAGGTTTATAACTCTTCTATCAATAAATAAATAAATAAATAAAAAATCAGGTGAAAAACTCTACTATCAAACAATAAATTAAGAGAAATAGGAAAACAAACAATGCGAATTAATTATGTTGATTCTCAATTGCAAGAATCAATTTGCTTGGATTATACAAAAATGCTGAATCCCGGAACCAAAAATGATCGTCACTCTGTCATAGTGACATACTCTAAACTCGAAACCAATACAAGAACATTGACCTAAAATTTCCGCATATTCTTCCATTTACCATTCAAACATTTTCTCTCCCTCCCCGTTCACAGATATTTTTAGAAACGATTTGCTAGCATGTGATTATCGATAATCTGTCAAAAACCTTCCCTGCAGAAGCGATTTTTGCCATGACATAAGCAGGAACAGAAACTCACCACTCAAAACCATTTTTCCAGCAGTTGGTCATATTTGTCGTCTGCACTTCTTTTTCTTTGCGATGCGGGGTAGCCCGTATCCTGCTGTATCGTCTGGCCTCCACCGCCCCCCGGAAGTGACGTAGGGCAGCTATGAGGAAGCCAAAGCAACAGGTGACGTCTGTTCGGAGGGGGTGGTGGATTGCAGAGTGGGACAGCGACCTTCAGCGGTTGCAATAGAACATACATGGGGGATATGAAGTTCTGCTGCCATCTTTAGAAGTTCATTGCCTTAATTCTGAGATCGTTGACAATGTAATTTTTAAGCATAATAGTGACTTGTAAGAAATGCCCAGTTTCCGTTTCTTGACCTCCTTATGCAGTGGAAAAAACTGCATTTGGTTTATAACTGTAACACAGATCGCAATATACGAGCGGGTGTTAGAAATTTAAATATTGATTCTAATATTGAAATGTTATTTAAAAAATAAATATTAGTTAGATTAATGAATATTAATTCGATAAATAAACAATAACTGTGCAATTGGAGCTATTTAGTAAAGTTGAAAAGTGAAATAGTAATTAAAAAACGCAATTTCCATTCCGAAATTTTGTTTTAAAATTTTTGTTCAAAAATGCTGCAAATATGCAATACTTCAAGATTTTTCGTGCAATTTCTAGTTACCTCCAATAACAGAATGTAAACTACTGTTCAACAGCTTTATTAAACGAGGCAACTTTTTTCCTTTTATTTCATTTATCTACATTTAAAAGCTTTAAAACTTCAAAGCACGTCTAAGACAGCAGCAACTTTTTTTAAGTTTTTAGAACGAATTCAAAAAAAAAAAAAAAAATTGGGGTACAAAGCTGATTGAAAATTAAAGGGCATCTGTATAATTTATTTTTTTTTAATATGCTATTGACGAGAGCGCAATTAAATATTTCTTGGAAATGCTTTAAGTACTTTGATAGGGAGGATTTTTTGAGCTTCATTTTAATTAATTTTTGTGAAAGAAATTAATAAAAATTAAAGCAAGTTCTCTCACAGAAATTTTTTAGTGGGATTTCGTCTTTTTTTTTTTCTTTTGAATCTTATTTTGATTTTTAAACAGGAAAAAAAAACGAGTTTAAAAAAAAAATCCTAGAAAAACTTTGAATGTTTTATATTTGATGCGTTTCTCAAATCAATAATTTCAAGGTTATTTCAATTTTTTCGCAATGTTCTTTCCTTCAGGGTGTCTATTTCAAAGTAATTTTCTGCTCCCCTGACTTTTCCATACCGATAAAATAAATTTTCCAGCTATTGAACTGTTGGTACGTTTTTAAAAAATACATCAAATATTTTTTATACGATATATTTAACATTAATAATAATGTTAAATATAACGTATAATGTTTTTAAAAATGTTTTTTTTTTTTTCAATCTATTATAATTCATTTATATAAGTAATTTTATTCTCGTTCATTTCTCAAATTTCAATTTTTCATATTCATAGTATTTAAATATAACAATCACAAAAGACAAATAGATGCAAATACATAAAGATAATGTGAAAAAAAAAAGTATTCTTTCGCTTCTTTACGCATGCACACATGCACGCAAAAGAGAAGAAAGAGTATAACTTCAACGTTCATCTCCTACGACATAGTATATTTCATAATGCAAAAGTTATATATATATATATATATATATATATATATATATATATATATATATAATATATATATATATATATATATATATATATATATATATATATATATATATATATATATAATATATATATATATATATATATATATATATATATATATATATATATATATATATATATACATAAACAAGCGATATTGTTTGTTTGAAATAAATAAAAATCTATCCTTTCCATTAGAAAAAAATTCTAATCTTTTCTTTAAAAATTAAGAATGTCTCAACGCTTTTTTCTCTTTTTTTTTTTTCAGAAGTTAAAAGTTTTCCTAACTTATCCAGGTGTTTGAACAGTTTTTCTGATTTTCTGTGGGTAGAAGCTCAGTTTCATTTGAAAAAAAAAAACGTTTGGGAATAAAGAAATTTTAGACACAAAACATTACGTAAATTAAAACAAGTTAAACACAATATTCAGTATTGTTGCTTTGAACAATATCAACCCAAACTTGGCGATAATTTGGCGGAATCATGGGCGCCTTGCCTGTCCACCTGGTATGAAATTCATAACAATAAAAAAGAAAAAGAAAAAAAAATCGGACTAACTTATACCTCACGGGGTCGAAAAGCCCGAAGTTCACCATCGCTGAAGAAGTAAACTAAAAATAGCACCAACTGCGGGTTTGCTCTTCACTGGGGGGGAGGAGGAGAGGGGGAGATTTCTGCCTCCTCCCAGAGGGGGGCAACTACGGAACCGAACGACAGAATTTGTTGTTCTCTTCTGCAGAAAAATCACCTGTGATTTCCTGCGGTCCTTTGTGAAACTTCTTGATTTTTATTTTTAGCTGAAAAGAACTGTCCAGACAGTGGTCTTTGCGTGCTGAGAATACCATTCAGGGCCTTTATGAAATGAGGGATTTTTTGGGTTTCCAGGGAAAAATCTTTGAGAATTTCATGAGCAACTATTATTTGAGTTTCATCCGGAAATCACGCGATACGTGTGTGAAATGCTGCACGAGCAGATGAGAAAGCAGATTACATAATACTTAAGTATTATTAATGCATTCTATGCAACTTCTCACGTCATATTACGGGAAAGTTGAATGACGAACCGTTCAGCTACGAAATGATTTTTTAAAGCAAATATTCACGGTTCGTTAATTTATTTGCATATCAATTATAAAAATATATTCATTTTTAAAATTTACGGATTGCATAACGCTTAATAATAATGCATTCTAAGCAACTTCTTAAGTTATATTACGAGAAACGTGAATGAAGAACCGTTCATCTACCAAACAATTTTTTAAAGCAAATATTCAAGGCTCGTTAATTTATCTACACAACAATCATAAAAAATGTATTAAGAGTTAACATTCACAGATTGCGTAATTCTTAAGTATTATTAATGCTTTCTATGCAACTTCTCACGCTGTATTACGGGAAACGTGAATGAAGAAGCGCTCATTTACGAAACGGTTTTTTTAAAGCAATATTCACTGTTCGTTAATTTATTTGCATGTCCATCATAAAAACTATATTAATTTTTAAAACTCAACACATATAATTTTCAAATTCGGAGATTATAATATCACATTCTTATTATAGAGCATCGTTGCTTAGACTTTGATTGCAGATGACATAATTTTTGTGGTTACACCTCCTTTTAAAAGTATTCCTCTCATACGTTTTACAGCAGTGAAGACAATGTAAAGAAAAATAAGTGATAGACGTTTAAAACTCGAGAATAGGATAACAATTTAATTAGAATACTGAAATTGATGATAAATTTCGAAAAACTGTTGTATAAGTACATATTGACTGTGATCTTTGTTCACAAAGTCATATTTATTCGCTGATTCAAGATGTTTGTTTACTATAAAAGAAAAAGATGATGCTCTTTATCCCCCCAAATATAATACTTAATTCACATTCCTAAGTTAAACTTTGATAAATATGCTGTAATTCTATCAATTACACCTTTTTCTCACTCATTTATGTATATAAATACAAAATAATGGTTGTTTACGCATACGCAAATATTGACCTTGACGTGATCCATGTCTATGAGACAAAAAAACCACCAACATTTGCTTTTTTTAAAAGGAATTGGATATTTTACAGTTGACATTTTATGAGAAATTGAGTCAATTTCGAGAACTTCAAAACTCGTTAAAAAAGTAAAATACTAGTGTATATATACATATTTTTTCAATTAAAGAAATTTCGACTTACAAGAAATAAGTACAAGAGTTTGCTCAGGGGTCGAATCAAAGAGTCCATACAAGTTCGTCCAAGAACTCATGACGAATTGGAATGACAAATCTGTAATGAAAAATGTGAAAATTTCAATCATTGGGACTAATTTATTACATTCAAAACATTATTTTCACAATTACATAAAGATCATTTATTAAAATAAGTATATGTCTTTTAATAGCAAGAAATTACTTCATTTATCTATTTTTTTATGATTTGATTAAAAATTCAATCAAGACGTCAAAATATTCAATAAAGAAAACATACAAATACTTGAGAGAATATGTTTTGGAACTTTTTATCAACGACAACGCGAAAAACAGTTTCAATTTACCGTGATTATAAATATTTCCTCCTCTTTTCGTTAATAAACAAATTAAATTTCATTTACATTTGTGGGTTTGTAATCAAATTTAAATTATTTATTTCATTCATCAAAAAAAAAAAAAAAATTGAAACTAATATAAGCGTCACTAAACCAAAAATAAACGTGAAATAAAAAAAATGGTAGATTGAAAAATTAAAAAAGGATTCACACACAAATTAAGTAAAAATATTTCTAAAGTAATAACTGAGAGAAATCAGTGCAATAGTTTTTAGGACAATGACTTTATACGTAAGAAATAATTTATCATCGCCGCAGCAGACTTTTGCTTCAACTAATGCTCTCTACTATAAGGAGGAAATATTATGGATCAATTCTTTGTATAAGTAATTAGAACTAACTTGAGAAAAAAAAGAGAGAGAGAGCCATTCGAAACAAAAATAACAATAACTAACAGGGTGGCATTTGTGATACAAAGTTACGGACGAGTATTGAAGACAAAAGGATTACAAAAGGTTAACAACCTGATCGGTATTATTTTCTGTTTAAGATCGATGTTAGTTTTTTTATTCATGTCTCAAGGTGTACTGAACCCTTTGTGTTTGACAAAAATAAAAGGGAACTAATTTCAGCCTTCAATAGGGCTATTGTTTGTAATAAATGATGTTTACTGAGGTTTTCACATTTCTTCTTGTAAAAGGCTAATAGAAGAAACGTTAGGTATTGAATCATAGGTGATAAGTGATACACGGGAATCCCTTGATTAACGTAGTTAATGGATCCTTGAGACACATCGTATAATTCGAAAGCGCTGTTATAATATTTAATAAGCAATGGGGAAAAATATGATGAACTCAGAAAATGTGTTTTTCGTTTTTCTCGAACTGTACGTAAATTATAATAAGATATACTAGCTGATCCTTTCGCGCTTGATAGAACTAATTTTAATTAAATTTTGTTTTGACGGTAATTTTTCGAATAACAGGCAAAGATCGCATATTTTTCGCTGATTTAAAAGAAAATGAAATCTTTAAAATTGCATTTGTGATGTGTGTTGCTTACATTTGTGTCAGCCAAGTGAAGATTTTGCAATTTTTTTAAATTGCAAAATTTTCACTTGGTTGATATCGTAAGATACTATGTAACAGAAATGGAGCCGTCATAAGTTTTCGAGGGTACCTTATAAAGACTTAGCTTATTCTTCTTTCTCGAAAGAGGAGATATCTGCTTTGAAGACGATTCATATCTGTGTCTCGATTTGGAGAAACTAAAGAAAATTCTATCAAACACAATGCCCACAGACAAGTGTCACAACAGTCACTTTACCACCCAATTTGTCAAAATAGTGCTTATAGCGGCGCAAAAATTCAGGTCGTGTTAAATCAAGAAACTTTACAGTTTCAAGCCTTGTGCGTTAATGGTAGGTCTAATCGTAAATCCGTTGGTCGATTTGATACAAATAAAATGTAAGGTATAAGAACACGTAAAGTGTTGAAAAACATGCTGACGTGTATCAAGTACCAGTTTTCTTTTACTATAAAAAAATACAGAATGCGTAACTAATTGAAAAATCAACGTAATAAAAAGTAAAAATAGCAGTGAAGTAGCAGACTCATATTTTAGGGCCTCTTTGGTCCCAAATGAATGTTTTCTGTTTTATTGACATTTCTGAGTTGATTACGTTGAAATTGTATGTAGTATTCCTGAATGAAGGTTTTTCTGTTTTGCTCTTTACACCTCAAAATGTCTCCGATATAGCTACATAAGTTGCTGCAGTGCTAGAAAAGTTCAGTAGCTATCGAATAGTTGGGGGACTTTTTTTTTTTCATGAATGCTTAAAAAACAACAAAAAGAGAGATTTACACAAGTTTAAACTTGCAATGTAGTCGAAAAGTTTTTTTTCTGAGTGAACATTCAAACAGCGAAAGTGATAAACATAGAGTAGAAGCCGGTTTAGGAAGATGAAGAATGGCAACGCGTGCTTGTGGTTTAGTACCACAAAGATGTATTAAATGCAATGAAAAAAAAAAGGAGAAAATAGGAAGGCTGAAAAAATAAACGGACAATGTTTATTTTTACTACAGGTGGCACGTAGAACCACGTGCAAACATTATCATTATAGAGGCCTGAAAACGGTACATGAGTTGACACAAAAACTACCGCTCTTTTTCTGACAACATGAGTTTGACTTGCAAGTATTTATGCTTTGAATTATGAAAAACGATCCAAAAAGCTTCCCAGTTCATTTTGGGGGGGGGGGGGAGGCAGTTTATATATATATATATAGTTTATTACCGTGTATTTTAGTTTTAAACTGGAACACTCGCTGCCAGTATTATACTCTGGTTCTTACAGTATAATACAGATAAATTTTACGGCAATAAAAGGCAAAATTTTTAACTTTACGGTAAAAAACTGTAAAATAGATAGTTTTACAATTTACAACTGTGCATTTTACAGTTTTAAATTGGAAACTCGGCTGCCAGTATTATACTGTGAAAACAACAGTTATTTTTTTTCAGTGTGCAAGGATCAACCTTTGCTTTTCATTGTTATCCCATAAGACTTGTTTGTTTTACACACATGATCCGGACCAAGAAAAAAAAAAGATGAATAAAATGTTGACTAATTCGAAAGTCAAAACAAATGGTTTTTTATTTATAACACATAAAGCATTTAAGTACCAATATTTTCAAAGATTAAAGATCTTGGCAACTATAAAATAATGAGACTAAATAGAGCAGACAAACAAGTACAAGTGAAATTGGTCAAAAAAAAACATCTCCAAATAAAAGCCATGATGATTCGAAAGAGAACAATAGATATGTATAAATTGGATCAATAGGACGTAGAAATGGAACGTCCAATAAATGGGTCAATACAAACTCATTCAAATTAATTTTCACTGCTCCTAATGAGACGGATTTTTTTTTCTTATCTTATAGTGAAATAAAAAAAATAATAAATAATAATAAGAGGGTTTAACTTTTTCGAGACCTGCGCTGCAGACAATTCATTACTATTATAATTCTTGGGATTAAAAAGATTTTCTAAAACGAAAAATAAAACTTTTTTTTACAAAAACGGGGAATTGAAATTTAATATTTTAAATCCAAACCAATAATGTGAAAGAGGAAAATAATTTTCAGAATCTTTCCTAACGAGAATTTTTTAAGATGCAAAAATAAATGTTAAAACCTACATGTCCCGCACATTGTAAAAAATGAATGTTGGTTTTACAGTATAATACAGCTAATTTTATTGAAATAAACTAAAAATACCTAATTTTACAGTAATAAACTGTAAAATTATGGTAATAAACTAAAATTGCTAGTTTTACAGTTTATTACTGTGCATTTTACAGTTTTACATTTGAACCTCTGCTGCCAGTATTATGTTGTAAAAGCAACAGTTAATTTTTTGCAGTGTAGAGTTACCAAGAAATAAATTGTAGGTATTGGAAGTTGCTTAAGCAGAATGTGAATGAAATCTTGTTCAATATTCTAATTTAATTACGAAATTTAAGAAACTAACGTTTTAAAGTGGTTCAACAAATGAGACGTCTTTAGTATTTTTCACTCTATAAAATTACGGATAGGTAAAAACAATATTTTAAAACAATGACACGTTGATGAAACTTAACAGAAATTTCAATCTTATTTTTCTTTTGAAAATTATATTCAACTTTACATTTTAAATAATTTATCCGTTTATTAATAATCCTAACTATTTTTTTCTAACTATTATATATGTGAGGTGCACATCGACGTTAAAAACTACATCTGTATTCCATATTTCATGTTTCTAAGCTTTACCATTTTCAGGAGAATCGTGATACACACACAAACATCTCATTTTATTATGCACTGCGAAAAAGGAACTGCTGTTTCTATAGTATAATACTGGCAGTCAAGGTTCCAATTTAAAACTGTAAAATGCACAGTAATAAATTGTAAAACTAGCTATTTCACAGTTTATTTATATACAGTTTATATTGTTAAAATTTAACAATATTAAACTGCAAAAACAACAGTATAACACTGGCAGCCGAGGTTTCAGTTTAAAACTAAAATGCACGGTAATAAACTGTAAAATTAGAAACTTTTACAGCTTATTACTATAAAATTAACTTCATTATACTGTAAAAACAACATTCTGTTTTTACAGTGTATGCGCACATTAAGAATTTTTTAAATTATGCAATAAATTACCTCACAATCTCTCTTATCAACAAGTATTCAGTACTGACTTCAAAATCGCAAAAAAGAGAATTGAACTTTCTCCTGCAGGTTAAATTAGAACAAAACTATTGTGTATGTTGCAAGTCAGCTGCATTTCTAACATCGGAAGTACGTTTTGTTCCTACAGGAAATTGGAAGGGAAACGACCTAAAAAGAGCAATTTTCACGCTCCAAGATGGACAGACGTTGCTGAAAAAGAGTTATTTGACGTGGGTGGATCTGTTTACACTGATTACAGAATAGTGTGTTAATGCCTAAGTGCAATGTGTCTATCTTTAACTTTTATTGTTGTAGGTGTATGCGTTTATATGTTAAATATTTATTTATAGATGATAAACGTAAATAATTGTTTCATTGCGAATTTACTGTGCTGGAACATTGTTGCGAGAACTTTTTTTATTCGTAATTTTATCATTTTATTTCTATGTAGTTATTTAAATAAATTAAAAAAAAACATTTTGTACCATAATAATAAAAAAATATTTTTTTATTTAACTAAATAAATTTTTAGATTGGGAGGGAAGGGGGATAAAAAAAATCCCCTTTAACGTTGGTTTGCAGAACACCAGAGGGGAAACAAATGTTTAGTTGGCATGTGTAGATATGCCTTTTTTAATTGAAGTACATCTTAATGTGCTCATTGAGGCAATGCTTGTAAGTTATTCATTATGTATATTTATTAAGAATTTATTACACGCTTTTTGTAAAATAGATACTAAATTGTACGAACTTGTTATCTACTTTTAGCTCAATTTACGAACTGAGGTTCGAAGAAATGAAATTTTCACGAACTGAATTTGACATTTAGATATTCTTCATTTATCTGACATAATTCAAAATTAATATTTCTCGGCTATTTGAATCATGATTTTTTTTACTTGTTCTTTCACTCCAGAAAAATTTAGTAAAATTGGAGTTTCATTCTACATATGAAGAATTTTCCCCTTTCCAACTATTTTAGATAGGGCTGCTCCTCCCTCTCCCCATCATTTCACATAAATTCAATAAAACCAATCATACTTGCAATTTGCTATCAAAAATAATGTTGTTTTAGAATTAAGGATAGTAAATTTCATCCTGTGTTTTTTTTTTCTTTTAATATTTTTATACTGCTATAATTATTTAAAAAAAAATTCGCAACGTCTTTTTTTTTAACTGTCGAAATGGCACGCCCACCCTGGCTGCTGCTCCCGTGGCAAGCACCACTCCTGCCAGCATCTACATAAGCCAATGTATAACAGGGACGGATACAAGGGAGAGGCGATCGGGGCAATCGAACCTCCCTTAAGAGACTCACCACTGGTAATTTTTCAATATTGAAATTCAAAATGAAATTTCAGGCAATCTTTAATGCTAGCAGAAGGGAGGTTAAGGGCTCTTCTCAGGAAAAGTTTGGCAATTGAAGTCCAAAACATATGAGGTCAATGTTTGTAAACCAAGATGTGCAGTGAAGGTTACGTGATAAAATCAATCGCCCTTCCCTCGAAACATTTCTAGATCCACCCTTGCTGTGTAAGGGCCCCAAAAAGGATACAACAAGGCATATGAAAAATATTATACGTTTTGTTCAGCTCGAAGACTAGTGCTCTAGACTAGGAACTTGGAATGATCGCCACTGGCGTCATAAGTCAAAAGATAAAAAAAGGTTTCCACTTCTGCACTTCTGGTTGCCTGTTTTTATGAAAAATATTCATAGCACAAAAAGTGAGCTGTTTCGCAACAGTTTCGCTGAGCAAGACAGATAATAAATAAAGGGTTGGAGCAGAAGAGTATTTCCGTATCGCCGATATAGTTTTCAACAAATGAACAAAAACTTGGTCGCCACTTTTGCGACTGGGACCTGATTTTTTGGTTGCCATTTTCCATGAAATAGTCGCAAGTTGACGACTGGCGACCTCTAATCTAGAGCTTTATTCAAGAACCTCCAAAAGTTAAAGGTCGAGGCTAGCGGTAGCCGCTCGCCAGTGGCGACTAAAATTATTTTTTGGCTACGATTATTAAGATATATGCAAGGACATAGTGTAATATTACTATATGCAGAATGAAGTGAAGTGGGATCACAAATTTGGAGCTTGGTTCAAGGTGGCCTGAGACAACGCCAAAGTGGCCACTAACCTTTTTGGATTTTCTGGGTACTGGCCACCATCAATTATTTTTAGTCTCAAGCTTTACCAAAATTGCATTGCCACATGTTCCTAAAACAGTTAATCTGAAAACTCTATGCGAGAGAGAGGGAGAGAGAATGAAAGTTGCATACAAGCACACAAGAGTCCAGCCAAATTGGCAAAATTCATCTCTCAAATAAGACAATATTTACCACAGGTGTTAATGCCTCCCAATCCCCCTCCGCATAACCCACATCCATGCGGGAAGAGGAACGGCTTTTGGGAAACCGGAAATTTAAATTGCTGCATAATCTCCCATCAACTGCATGAGGCAGGCCAAAATTGCGGCCGTTAAAAAGCGAGCAAGATAATAAAATTGTAGCGACTATGTAAATGCGCTCGTAGGTGTGGGCCCATCTTCTGGCTGCGTGACCTACAAAAGACCTCAGTAGGCCACTCGACGTCACGTGCCAGCTGATGTCCCGAGTCAATATTTCTCGCTCTGAGAGGGCACGCGCCTATAGGCAAAGTAGACTGAGTCTATTGTGTCTAGGTGCGGAAATCGGAATCTATTCCGTTTACTGGGATGAGTGGGATCGGCATGCAATACTGGATGGTACTCCAAGGAAATAGTAGTTACAATCGTAGAATCAGAAAGAAAACATTTTTAGCGAGATTCCTTTTTTTACCTTCGTAATTCTTTTTAATTTCTTTCACTTCCAAATAATGTTTTACTTAAACATACAGCAAGTATCAAAGATTCTGTGAAATCTAGTTACCATTTTCCAACTTATCTTCCGACATCACTCAAAAACTCATTTAATGCCTAGTAATAATTCTCACGAAAAACTGTCAACATTACTTTTAAAAAACATACAATTTTATTAGAATAATGAGCATCATAAAAACTCATCCCCATTATTCATTAGATCTCCTCAAAAGATATTGAAAACCTTCAAAAACTCATAATGCATTCTCTTTCTATCTATTCTAAAAGTAATAACAACTCTAGTGTTGCCAAAACATCTTTCCAAATAAAAAATGCAAGCAGACGATAGATTAAAAAGTATGGCAAGTTGCTATTCAGTTTCTTTAAAGCTAAGTTCAACATGTTACAGGGGGTGCTATACTGCTGCCTATTTTACAAAAATGCGTTGAAAACCTTATCATTTATATATTGTGAGTCACAGCTTTCTCTTGAAGTCGTGTAAACTTCACGCATGTTGTCGTCTGGGTGCAGCAACTTTGATGGCAAGTTGTTTAATTTATTTATTTACTTAGCTTACTTTTTCAACAATATTACTGTCGATAACAGACGATATTTTCCACAATTATAATCCAAGAAAACAGCATAGCAAATAAAATAACACAACAAAGTAATTCCCGCGCTGAAGATATATTCTACAGGTGGTTGCGGCACTTGACAGTCCTTATCCCGCACTCAATAAGGACGATAAAATCTGGCGCCGCTCAAGCTTGCCAAAAGCAACAGATTCTACTCTTGGCAGCTACTACGACGGCTCCCGCAGAGAATGGTACGAAAACGCGCAAGTGACAGTTTTGTAGATATTCAAGAGTTTTGAAACAGTTCAGTCTTAACCAGAGCGTGTTGGCCTTGTATACAGGTAAAAGATAAGATTGAAGACTTTCAGAAAATATTTGCCATCAATCTACGAAAATTCCGAAAAATATTTTTGGTTGTAAGTAGAAATAAACAATATTTTCTTCCGTCAAATATGTGTTATTTTGTTTTCGCTTCAATATTTTTCGGACTGAAATCCTTATTTTTTTTAAATATGAGTGAAGACCAGGCTACTTCCAAGATGTGATACACATAATTCAGCTTTCTTGAACAAAAATAGAACTATGATTCAGCCCTCCCGGTTTTTGAATTTTCAAAAGAAATATTTTGCCCAATAATCACTTTAAGATTCATTCAACAATTATTTCACATAAATAGTAGTAATAAAAGTTTTTTTCTTTCTTTCTTGGAATTAATTATATGATTTAGTTAGAAGCTATGAGCCCAAGCAACACCATCTCATTCAGAGCACAAGTATAATGTGAATAATATTTAAGGGTCCTTCCATCGTGACTAACGTAACATTTAGAGCTGATTTTGTAACTGTGTTTACTTGTAACTTAAAGGATAAAAAAATTATTTTAGTTATGCTGGTGGATTTACAATGTACGTACATGGTATCTATGTATAATTTCTACTAAGAATTTAAAACAAAATTACTGACAGTAGATATTTTTCCAACCAAAATAGCAGTGTGACTAACGTAACATTTTTGCAACCCTGAAAATGAATGCTCATGTTGTGAGGCAAAAATTTCTCAAAGTTAAGCAAGTGTTAAGAATTGAATGATATATTTGAAAAATGTGTAAAGTTGACTTTTAAAAACATAAAACACATTTATTAAATCTTGATTTTTTTTAGTCTTAAGTGTCACTTTTTCTCAAGATGGAGTGTGACTAACGTGTGAATTTTAAGTGTGGAAATTTGAAGCAAATTGTGGAAATCATGGATGGTCCACTGAAACATATTGCAAAAGAAACACATTTAGAAATTAACGATGAAATGCCGAAAGTCAAAACACACTTCTCCGGGTCCGAAATTCTTTCCATTGGCCAGAAAAAAAAGAGGAAACCATCATGTGTAGGCTTAATTAATTCGAGAAACTTCTTGTTTGTTTTTTTTTTTTGCTTATCAATGCTGAAAGTGAAACGATATTAGCTTGAGGGTAGTTGACATTAAAACGAGGTTATAATTTAGTAACTGACTTATGAAATAGGTCACGTGATGAAAGCAGGCGGTCTCTCCTTTTCACCAGATTGGCCTACAAAACCGATGCTAGAAATACAGGCACTTCCCAACACTCCTCCAGACGTTCCTGTCTGTTTTCTCAGCTGCTTTTGCGGGGAGGGGGAGCATTTAGCATATAAGTTCGACTTTATATGAGTTCTCGTATGTGGGGGTGGGATGGGGTGGAGACAACCAGGAGCGGCCCGGATAGGAGGTCACCGTGACCTCCCAAAAATTTCCTTATTCGACACATTTTTCTGACGATTCGGCAACTTGAAGGCAATTTTGAAACAGTGTAGTTGTTAGTTCTTTTTAGTTTTCAAAATTGTTTTTTTTTTTCTAATATTTTTTTCTCTTTACATGTTATACATGTAAGACATGTGTGCATGCTTCAGTTTATTATTTGGAAAAAGTATAACTTCATTCGGCAAATTGGTAATTTACCTCCTCCCAAAAATGTCAGTTCGGGGCGCCCTTAGAGACAATGCTTCACACTTTATTACGTCACTGAATTGAAAATTTGTATTTTTTTTACATTAACGTTTTAACGATCCTATTATTTAAAGTGCCGACTTTTTTAATTCAAGAAAGTACAGAAATAAGGTTTTTGTACAGTGCACGCATTTATTTTTGATTTTCGGAATTTTCTTTTTTCAGCTTCACATTTGCGCGCTGTAACCCGGAAACAGAAGTTCCCCGATGGTAGGTCCCGGTGACTTCCCAATAATTTCCATATTCGGCACCATTCTGCTGAAGATTCGGCAATTTGCAGACAATATCGCAATATTTTTTGTTCTTTTCAGTTTTTAGAATTATTTTATAAAAGGTGCCAGTTATAATTTTCCTCTCCCAAAAATTTTAGTTCGGAGCGCCCCTGCCAGGAAATATCACGAACAAGAATGAGACGAAAGATACAGTCCGTGATTTTGAAGGAGGCGGGCGGGAAGGGGTTAATAAAACAAAATGTACAGCTAAAATTATAATTTCAATTCAATAAAACTGAATTCAATTTGAAATATTGTCAAGTTTTTAGCCATTGCTTAGCAACATCACAAATAATTCCGTAATTCGAAACAACACCTAATGTCAAAAATATCAATTTTGTAGAAAAAGGCAATACAGTTTCTTGAATATTTTCTCGTACTGTCTAATTTTTTTGCCAGAGCCCAGCGACATTTTGGACACTTCAAGACTTTATTTCCTCTTGTTACATAAAGAATGTATATACAACTTTAAATAAATTTAATTGCACTTGAATTCAAAGTGACATAGGTTGTTTTATCTGCAAAGAAAAATACTTATCGCTGCAGAAAACAAAGACTATAGGACATTTCATAAACGTATTGTAACTCAATTTTCACGGCGATACATCTCATTGGTCGATGTTGCACGGAAAAATTTAAGACTTCGAAGACATTCCTATAAAATACTAAATTTGGTCAAAATTTGATCTTGTGATGTTGTGAATTTTCTGTGCCATTGACACTCGCGCCATAATGGTGGCACATGATACAGGACGGAGTAGCCATATCAGGAGATCGCACTAGGTCTTCCAAAGGCCAAATGGCCTGTTACGCAACCCCATTGGGGGGGGGGGGAACCATAATACGTTTCATAAAAATGTTCAAAGGGTTAGTAACCGGTACGTAGCCCCGTTTGAAGTAAACAAATGACTGAAAGTGAAAATGAACTCACTCTCAACTTTTTAAGGATTAAAAAAAAAGAAAAAATTATAAAGGCATTTGTAAAAGTACTATAAAATTGGTAAACGTATCAACAATATCAATAGCGTGGTTTCAGCTAAAATGTTGCTAAATTTACCCTTTTTTTTTGGTAAAACATTGAACAGTATTTTTAACAATAGTGTGGTGCTTAAGTTTTACAACAAAAAAACTCAACGTCACATGACAGTTGGAAAATTTTCATGTTCAAGTGTTCTGGCAAGACAGAGGAGGGGGGAGTGTATGAAAGGTGCTGATGATGATTTGTCCAATACAGGTATGGTGAATTTGTACGTACTGCCCGTATTTGAGAACAGCGCCTAGCACTCGGGAACCATTCCACTTTAAAAAGGGATGATGGGTTCTGAGTGGGAACTTTCCGAACATTTTAATTTGAAACTTGCCTTTGCACCATCTTTTGACACATTGAACTAAACTATGTATTTGAAATTAGGATCGTTCTACATTGTTTGACCCGGCTAAAAATGCTTCTTATTATCCTTCCCCTTATTGTCTTATCTTACATATCACCCTTATTTTGGTAAGATCAGAGAAGACCTGACCCATGCGTAAATACGCGGAATGTTTTGCCCAATTTTTCTCCTAAACATGAAGTGTCCGCTCGAGTGTTATCACGGAAGAGAAAATTAGTAAACCTTTTTCAGAAATTAAAGCTTCCAAGAAGAATATCTATTCCTTTTTCAACACTACGACAGCCATAAACAAAATGGCGATTATAACCACGAGTATTTTAGATACTTAACAAAAAACTGAAAAAGAAATGTGGGAAAGAAACCATCATAAAACACTTTCGCTAATTTCCGCATTTTCAAGGACAGCTCGAGGGAAGTGAGCGCCATTATATGAGCGAAATAAAAATAATAAACGCATTCGACGGTGGCTTCCGTAGAAAAGAGTCATTCAAGAAGCACCGGCAGAGCAATTAAAATACATTAGGATGAAATGGCAGTCACACAGAGTTCTAATGATGCGTGATTTAGGTGTGTTTGTCATAACATCGGGCTAAGCTTTTGAATTATTTTTCATTGTCAAGATATTCTATTGTCATAATATTTGCACAAATTCCAGAACTTTCCATCTGCGAAAATTATGGGAAAAACGATTTTTATAGTCCTAGAGGCGTAAACAAAAGCACACGATAAAAAAGTCAATGTGTGGGTGCGTGTTTTCTTTTTTGTTGAAATATATGTTTAGGAATTGCTCCAGACTCATTTCAAAATAATTAAACCTTTGATGACCAAAAGCTCTGAAGCAGAACATTAAAATTTACCGTGTTTAAAAAAAAAATAAAAATAAAAATACATTATGTTTTCGAAACTATAATGTGTAGGTTCTTTGCTAATGCTAAGACTCTGTGTGTTCAACTATGTGGAAAAATATAGTTTTTAAATTTCTTGCATTTAAGAATTTATAAAATAACCTTGAAGTTCGGCAAAACTATGTGCGTGCCATAAAATCATCTTTTTTAATGAAATAAACATAGAGATTTTCATACTTTTATACTATTAACATCAGTGTAATCTTTCTCATATGCATGTGAATCTCTATTTTCCCTTTTTATTAAAGAAACGTTGCTATTGTCTAACTTTTTAAAATAAATTTTATTAGGAGATGCAAATAATTGCTCTAAAGCCGGACTTCAGGCAGAATAGCAAGTTTTTGTCAGCTAGACTCTCTCTTTCTCTCCGTTATTGTCCTTCTTCAATTGTTTTTATTTCCTTTTCATAAATTTAACTTTTCATTAATTGTCTTTTAATAAATAAATCATTTACTATCTTACCTTTTTATTAGCTAAATGTTGATTAGTACCCCTTTTATGAAACATTTTCGCAAATAAAATTATCTTCTTCATAAAAAATACCGTTCTAAAATTTCCCTATTTGCTAATATTTACGTTTTACTAAAATATATAGGAGTGATTCCATACCAACTCACCGAATGGGGGTCGCACGACCGACTCGGATTTTCTTTTAATTTGGCACACATGTTGATCATATAGAGGCATGGAAAAGTCCAAATTGTTAGGTTCCTGCTCCACTTATTTTCTGAGATACATGCCCTCAAAGTTTGTCCGCCACGTCAAAATACTAAAAAAGTGATGTTATTTAATCATTTTTTATAAAAAATCGTACTCATGCAAAATAAAAGTGTTAGATATCTATGGAAACTAGTTACTCCAGGCATTCAGAAAAAAAATACTAGAATGTTCATAATGAAAATTGCTAAGGTACAGGGCTCTTTGAAGTTGTAATCACAAAAACTCGATTTTGCCGATTTTGCTAAAATTGAGGAATTTATTCCAAAAAAAGGAAGACATAACCAAAGGTTTACTCACTTTCTGGTAGTGTACAGATGTTTACTATAAATGGTTACACAATGCATAACTTGGATTTCTCACTCCTTCTTGGAAATATTTAAGCTTAAAGATAAGCCATAAGGCAAAAACATGCGTTTTTGGCCATCTTGGCAGCCATTTTTCTCATAAAGGGGGAGCAGTAGAAACTTTAATTTTTTTTTAAACAAGCCACTGATATGTTAGCTATTCACAGGAAAAGAGTTTACTTTTGGTTATTTCTTCCATTAAGAGATATCCTGCTGACAGTATATGCATGTTTTTCGCGACGACCATATGCTTTTGTTCCCCCTCTCATGGACTTAAAATTAATTAAACCAAAAAATAATGATATATTTATTAATAGCTGTATTATCTACCCAATATGTCATGAAATTTAATTTATTAAATCATTGAACAATAAATTAGATAATTGATGAAAACAAGAAATAGTATTTCTCTGATGCCTGAGCATTATGCATTCATAATTATAAAGCACTAAATACTTTCTTGAGAAATTAATTAACATAAAGGAGCTCTAAATATTTATATTATAAGCAATACCCAATCTTGTGATTGGGATATTCCTGTTTTTAATTGCAGAATTTCTTGAATATCACATGAATATCAGGAAAAGAAATGAGGTCTTTTCGTTTGATGTAGGATATTTTATGACAAATTTCATTTGATGGGCTACTAACTGAGCATGGTGATAAAGAGCTATTAATTTCAGCATCGAATTCCATTTTACCTTATTAACAGTTAAATATTTACAAAATAATTAAATAAATAATTTAATATAAAGCCATGCTTGAAGAATTAAAATTAGTGCAACTAATTTATTCCCATACTGATCTTTACAAAACTGACATGTGTTGAGCACTGATAAGAACTGACAAGAATAAGTTTACTCACTAAAATACTAGTTCACAGATACTATAAAGCATACATTCTATTTTCTACAAAATAATACTGCAA
>JAXGGA010000243.1:0-275064 GCA_038373865.1 Uloborus plumipes
ATTACGTAAAAACCTCCCTAAAAAACAGAAAAACTGAATTTTTGCGCAAAATTCTCCTCTCTTTGTTTTAGGTTATATCCTCCTCCTCACATGTATCACAGCTTCACTTCACAACTGGCTAGACTCGTTAATGACATGGTTAATGCAAGGGCGGATCCAGAAACTTTTCAAGGGGAGGGGGGGGGGCGATTGATTTTTTTTACCTTCATATATATATATATATAACCCCCTCAAAAAATGGCACATATACCGCCCCCCCCCCCAAAAAAAAAAGAAGCATAAAAACAAACATACGTATGTGTGCGTGTTGATGGGTCTTTTTCTTTTTGCTGATCCCTCCCACCTATGCTTTTTTTCTCTTCCAATGCTATTGCTTTCTGTGTTTTTTTTTAAATATTTTTAGAAGAATGACCTTTGTAGGGGATGCATTTAACTCTTTTAAATGAAGGAAGGTAGAATATCCCTAATTTTAGGGGATCGGGGGGGTTCTCAATCGGGAAATTTTTTAAAAAATAGATACAAAATTCTGCATTACGAGGCCTTATATGGGTATTGAGACTGCAGAAATATGAGAATAGAGTAATCAAACAAAACCTTTTGAATGTTATGCCTTTTGCAAGTTAAGATCAATTAAAATATTTAAAAAAATGTGGACCGACAAATCCTTGACATTAATCTGCAGAGATAAAGAACGAGGGAAGAGAAAAAAATAAACACATCATAAATTGCTTACATCGGTTTTCAGCATAGTTACTGTAGTTAGTAGTATTACAATTGTATTAGCTACATAATTGTATTTGTAATTCAGGGGTGCCCGGAATTGAAGTCATTGCGACATCCTTTTTTGGCAAATTTTGGCTGATGAGTAAACAAATTTCTACACCGTAGAAAATCTTGTCCTAGTATGCAGGTGACTGGGAATTTCAATCAGCAAATTCAGAAATTTTCCTCTTTGAATAGTTCAAGATTGGGAAGCCCCTGCATGCATTACACTAAACGGAACTTACCTTTAGTCTTTTCTGTGTTTGAAGGCGATTCAATAGAAAATAAAGGTGATCCAGTTGATAAAAGTGGCTCAGGTCCAAATGATATATTTGATTTGCTACATTTTCCTTGTTTTAAGCCACCTCACCATAAAATCGCATAAACAAGAAAGTGTAATAACTGAACTAGGAACGTTGCTCAGTTCTACTGACTCCAAAAGGAGACTAAGACCATTTGAAATCGTGCTTATTTTCGTTACATCATATAGACGGCGTCCCTCCATATAATGACGGGCGTCAAGAAATCTGCGACTCGGAATGTATGCATTCAAAGGCGAAGCATATTCATTCAATTCTTTTCCGTTTATCATTTGCATTTCTGCCTGTAGAGACTTTTAATTTATCGGCGCTGTCTTGAAAATGGTGCCAAATTTCAGTTCCACAGGAACAGAAAAGAAATATAATAATTCCTCATTCCTAGAAAGGTAGAAAATTACTTTTTTTTTTTTAACATTTTTGGTAAGTGCCTGTTTCTTTCTTTCTTTTTTCCTTTTCCCTTTTTTCTTTTCTTTTTTTTTTTTGGCTCAAGGGGGGGGGGCGATAGCCCCCTCCCTTGTATCCGCGCTTGCCCTGCAAGCTTTTCCCAAACAAGTTGGCTCACGATGGCAAAGTTTTGAGGTTATACATCGCAACTAGTGATCCAAGTTCAGAGTTAAATAAACTAGCAGGATTTATAATAAAGGTATATGCTCTCTGCTTTTTCACAATCGAATCTCAGAATAAAATTATTAGGTTTTTTAATGGATCAGCAGTATTTTACATACATCTTCTCCATTGTAAGCAGGTATAACAAGGGCGGCTCCTCACTATGGGCCGGGCTCACCCAGAAAAATTGGAAGAAAAACAAATACATAATTAAAACATATCGTTTTGTATTTCTGTTCAAAAAATTAAAAAAAAAAAAGCATAGTGCACAAAACATATTTTAAACCTACAGCCCCCCCCCCCCCCCCCGCACATCGCCAACACAGCACAAGAAAGATTTCAAATTCCATCAATTTTAGCGCTTCGCACAGCTTTTAGAACGAGCTTGAGGGCCAGCTGGCAGTAGGCCCACTGCCATCTTCGCTTTTAGCCAATCGTAATGGCTGGATATTGAAGAGCGGTTAGCCATAACACCCCATTGTAACATTCGACCTGTGGGCCCATCTTCCCTGGCCCGAGATTTCCCTTTGTCCCTAACCAAAGCGATAGAGAGGGAAGTGTCTCCTCACTGCGTACAGGAGCAGAATGTCAGGTACCTGTGTTAGGGAGAAAACTCGCCTTTTTTCATTTCGCGCTCTTCGTTTTTCTCTTTTTCTTTTTTGGAATGATTTTTATAACAAGTCCTCTTTTTTTTTTTGGGGGGGGGGGGGGTCTTTCTTTTTTATTTTCAACACCTATTACTAACAGGCATACAGATTGCTAATTTCATTACTACCCCCCTCACCTATTTGTAATACAATGCATGCATATTTTATTGGTTAATTTGCGTTTGGGAACATATTCTTATTCTTAAAAATTTTGTGTGAAGACTTCATTTTTGACTTGCAGACCGTTTGCCATTTTCTTGGGGCATTAGTTTGAATTTAATCTCATAGTGTTGTAAGTATTGTATGAACTCTAGAAACTTTGTCATCCTTCCGGGTGTGACATCATAAATGCTTGGAGAATTAATAAGTATTCTTAAGCTCTAAATGCTAGATTTATTTAGCCGAATCAATGATTACATTTATATTCAGGACCAAAGTCGTCCAAAGAAAGGCCAACACCATCCTCCTAAAATATCGATGATGTAGTCCTCCCCTCCCCAATTTTTGCTGATCATCTCTGCAACTAATATTATCACATTCAAAAGGATTTTAATGTCCGAAAAAACACTTAGATGTTGAATAAAAATTTTTGTTACTTCGCAACTTTTCTTAAATCTTATGACACATAGCATTAATCTTCTACTACAAATTCACTTAAAGCAGTAACCAGAAAAAACAAAACGTTGAAATTGAACGTTCATAAAAATATTGAGCGGATCAACGTCTACTGTATATAAAAACTATATTCAGCTTGAAAATGTATAAATGAATAATAACACTTATTCTTTAAATTATTATTATTTTACAAATTGCTCCATAATTCATAGAGGAAACACGTGGATATAAAATTTCGCAGCATTTTAAAACTATATTTTGCAATATATTTTTCTGAAGTTTTATAATACATGAAATATTAAACATTGTTTAAAAGCAATGTAGTTAAATTAAAAATTTCTATCAAAGTTTAACAACGGTACCCAGGGCCGTCGCTAGCTGAAATATCTGGGGGAGTGTTGAGAATTTGGCGGCCCTGGGCTCGTCATATGGGGGGGGGGGTGAGGGCAGTGGCGTATATAGGTTTTTATTTCGGAGGGGGCGCATATAATCAAGCTTAGCCCCCCCCCCCCCCAACTTTCTTTTTTTATCGCTATTACTGTAAGACAGGTAGAAATTTTCAAATTAAATTAAAATATTGTAATTTTTGGAAAAGATAGAAAATTGCGAAGTTTTAGATTCCCTCCAAAACTTTTTTCAAAATTGAAATTATTTATGCTACCTTTGATGAAGTTGGAGGATCAAGACTCCTCTGGGAAACTTACTGAAACTTAAATTCTAAACACGCAATTTCAGGCTATCTTTAGTGACGTTAAAGGAGTTGAAAAGACTCGGGGCATCTCTCCTGAAATATTTTGACACTGAAGCACAACTCAGGATATGAGTTGAAAAATCATCTTCTTTTCTTTTACTCTATCATGAAGCACAACTTCATGACAGAGTAAAAGAAAAGAAGATGAGTTTTTTTTTTTTTTTTTTTTGAACAGAAGTCTCATTTAAGTTATCTTTGGGAAGTAAAAGTTCAAAGACCCTCCACTGAAAGATTTTCGATATATAGATGCGCAATTTCGCGTTCTCTTTGGAGACATTAAGAGACAAAAAGTGGTTAGGGATCTCCCTCCGAAAATTTTCAAAATTGAAACCGTAAGCCATCTTTACTTTAGACCATCTTTGGTAGTAACGTTAGCAAGGACTCTCTCCCGAAATGTTTCGAAATTAATGTTTTAAAAACGTTTTTATTTAGGTTATCTTTAATACCGTCAAGAGAAGAGGCAGGATTCGGGCGCTGTGCCCCGAAATTTTGCGGCATTGAAGCTTCAAGAATGCCATTTTAAGCTCTATTTTTTGAAACTGAAGGTTCAAAATTTTACTTTTAGCAGAGGTGCTCATTACCCCCAAGAGCAAAAACTTTTTCATCCAAGAATTCCACGAAGATCCCTCTAAAACCGAGTCCACGTGTGGCTCTAGAGCCACACGTGAAAGAAAAAGAAAATAAAAACTTTTAAAAACGCCCCTTAAAAATAATTCAATAGTGCCGCTTACCAGGGACGTAACTAGAGGGGGGCAGACGGGGTTCGTGCCCCGGGCGCCAGATTTTAGGGGCGCTGAACTGGATAAGTAACTGCATAATTTTCTTTTCATTATTAAAAAAAAAGAAATAAATAAATGAAAGCCAGCTCTCCCTAAAAAAAAGCTCACTGCAAGCACAGGTAGAAAGTTAAAGAAATGTCTTTTAATGTAGAAAAGGCGTGGGAAATTTTTTAAGAGGGGGAATTTTTTGTTCCAGGAAATTATCGCGTTAATAAAAGGTACTAATTTTCAAATTTAAATTCTGGTTTTAAATAAATAAATTGTACAGAATTTTTTTCAGCCTCAATATGTGATGTTTCGTAAATTATTTAATAAACAAATGCTAATTTACAAACATTTATTCAACAGTTCACATTTTTTTTTTTTTAATCTCTCGTTCCTTTGCTTACAGTAAAGTTTAGGATTTCTGAGTTTCTTAAAATTTCACTGTACATTTTTTTTAATGCTGGATATTGGATAGTTTAAATGCAAAATTTAGGTTTTTTTACTTAAAATTTTTTTTAATTAAATTCATGAAAGTATTTTTGATTTACAAAATATTTAAGGCTTTTAAAATTTCTTTCATTTCAAGTAGTTTTCAAACGTATTAAATATAATATTCAATATGAAAAGGAAAACAGTTACTCTTTTGGTATTTAGTTAATTTATGATTTTTTTTTTAATCAATCAGAAGCATTTTTTTTCTTCTTTTTCTTAATTTCAAAATAAAAATTACTGAAAAACTTGAGATAAACTGAATAAAGATAGAACTCTCTTTTTACACGATTTTTCTACCTAATATACGTTGTAATATACCCTTGTATGACGGTTCAGACGTTGGCGTTTCATTTTTTTTTTTTGACAAATATTTTATTTTAATAAGGGGGGGGGGGCCGAAGCGAAGTCTTGCCTCTGTTCAAAAATGGCCTAGTTACGTCCCTGCCGCTTACGCCATGATTCTTGATAGGAACAACTGCTTTTTGGCTTTGTCTGACAACATTTAGGATAATAAAAGGATTTAGGGACTCTTCCGGAAATTTTTGCACATAGAGACTGTAATTCCGGAGCTCTTTCTTTTCTAAAAGCACATTTTAGAGCTAATGACTATAGAAAAGTAAGGGGGAATATCAACTACCGTTAACTGTTTGAATTTTAAATCTCTAAAATACCATTTGAGGCTATGTTTGACCAAGGTATTGAAGACGAAGCGGGAAAAGAACTCTTCTGAAAATGTTTGAATATTGAAGTCTTGAAACTGCAATTAAATTACACGTTGTAAAAGCGAAATTCTAAGATCTCTTTAGACTCTTTAAGAGGGGTCATGAGCCTTCTTTGAATTCATGCTTGGCGGATAGATGGGCCTCGACTTCCTACCCTAAACCCGCCACTGAGAAGGTACTCTATTCTTTAATTTCACCACTGATAAAGAGATTGAAAATTACGTGCCCTTCTTGTTTAGCCGGCTTGGACTTTAACCTCTTTCCGATTTTTTTTTTTTTGTTCAGCTGAAAGTTCGGAAATTATTTGTGAAAAAACTAAAACCGAAAGTGATTGCACTTTATTTTAAATTTCTTGCCGGGGAGGAATGATTACACTTTATTTTAAATTTATTGAGTGTAGCGTTATTTTAAAGACTCTTATTTCCTGATTGACTAGAAAAAAAGGGGAAATGAGAAGAAAGAGAGAAAATTTGCTGACTAATAATCTACATGTGTTGAATATTTCTCATTTCAAGATTTCTATTCAAAATGATTAGGATTTTTTCTATGCATTTTCGAAATATCTTCATTTTCCCAAGACACGTTCTTTTTTCTCTTGAGTTAAGCGCAACTGCTCCCTGACCCTCTTGGGTTTCACCACTGCCTAGTACCATCTGACGAATTATTATTAGCAATAATTATTTATTTATATATTTCAAGCTGAAAGTATGTAAATAATTTAAGAGCAAACTTAAACTGAATAATACTAACTACCTTTATTTTTAAAAAAAATCCGAATTTTTTTTCGGATGGGGGGTATAGGAGGGAAAGACCCTCTGGGGCCCTCCCTTATACACCTTTAAAAACAATGTTAAAAGAGAGAGCTTTTTTCTTAAGGATTTTTTTTTTTTTGGAGCAAACACGAACCGAACACCTACTTTTGAAAAAATCTTTCTCGATTTCGGGGGGGGGGTGCGCCCCCGCCTTAAATACGCCCTTGGGTGAGGGAGATAGCTTCCAGCGAACTTTGAAATCTAATAATATTTTTTACAAAGGTGGAAGGTGGACGCAATTTTTGTTTGTTTTTTGATTTTCTAAAATACAAAATTTGGCGGCCCTCAGCATATATTCTTTTTTTTTTAAATATTGCATTGATCTTATTGAATTATGAATATATAATTTGATTTGTTTTATTAATTTAACTAATTTTAGTTACAGAGGTTCGCATACCTTTTAAAGCTCTCGCACATATTTATACAGTACTTTTTTTTTCCGAACTGGGCAGCCTATAGTTTCCCGTTTACATGACCCCATGAACGAGAAAATTTCGTATTTTTCGCAACAAATATTGCTGTGAAGGAATCTTAACTATTTTTCGCGGCCCCAATTATTAATTTTTGATAAGTAATAATTGGGGCCGCGGAAAATACAGGACATTTTTAAAAATTCAGGTTTACTGATATTCTTAAGAATGTTTAAATTATTCCGCTTCTCTTTTAAGTTTCGTTTAAAGTCCTGAAATATTTTTCTAAAATTTCATTTTAATAATAAAATAAAATCGGCAGCCCCTTTCTTCAGAAAAGTGACCCGCCCCTTGCCGACGGCCCTGACGGTACCTAATGGTTCTGAAAAACTAGGCGTTCTACAAGATTTTTTATTTCTAACAAAAAACATGTTACCATGATTGTCAGTCAAATCACGTATCCGAAAAGAAATTAATTACCACTTAATCAAATATTTCTGACAAACATAATCAAATTAGTCAGTTATCCGTGTTTTAATTTTAATGTTATTCGAATCGGTAAGTCAAAATCCAGATTATATTGTAAGAAAAATAAATTCGTTTTAATATTGTTATGTACTCTTTGTGTATTTCCTGAAAATAATTTGATTCAGCTCATCACTAGTTTGAGTATACGTTCATACATTGGTAAGTGAGTGGAATCATAACTGTTCAAGCCAGTGTATTCCAATTTATTTAAAAGTATACACAGGGCCGGTCTTAGGCCGATTGGACCGATTTTGTCCAATCGGGCCCCGCTCTAGCAAGGGGCCCCGCGCCGACAAATTATTTTTGCCTTTAGGTAAATGTTAACAAAAAACTATATCAAAATAAGAAGCTAATTGGCAATATTTACCTGGTGTTTAATCCGTTTGAAAGTATGGTGATACGTTTAGTTCAATTTATGCTGTAGGAGCAAGGGGCCCCGCGCCGACAAAATATTTTCGCCTTTAGGTAAATGTTAAAAAAAAAATATATCAAAATAAAAAGCTATTTGGCAATATTTACCTGGTGTTTAATCCTTCTGAAAGTATGGTGCTACGTTTTGTTCAATTTATGATGTATAGGAGCAAGGGGCCCCGCGCCGACAAATTATTTTCGCCTTCAGGTAAATGTTTAAAAAAAACTATATCAAAATAAAAAGCTATTTGGCAATATTTACCTGGTGTTTAATCCGTCTGAAAGTATGGTGCTACGTTTAGTTCAATTTAGGAGCAAGGGGCCCCGCGCCGACAAATTATGTTTGCCATTAGGTAAATGTTAAAAAAAACTATATCAAAATAAAAAGCTATTTGGCAATATTTACCTGGTGTTTAATCCGTTTGAAAGTATGGTGCTACGTTTAGTTCAATTTATGCTGTAGGAGCAAGGGGCCCCGCGCCGACAACTTATTTCTGCCTTTAGGTAAATGTTAAAAAAAAAACTATATCAAAATAAAAAGTTATTTGGCAATATTTAACTGATGTTTAATCTGTTTCAAAGTATGGTGCTACGTTTAGTTCAATTTATATGGGCCCCGCGCCGACAACTTATTTCTGCCTTTAGGTAAATGTTAAAAAAAAAAAAAAACTATATCAAAATTAAAAGCTATTTGGCAATATTTAACTGATGTTTAATCTGTTTGAAAGTATTTTGCTACGATTAGTTCAATTTATGGTGTAGGAGAACTTTCTGAAACGTTTGACATCTCTATTATTCTATTGAAGTTATCAGATACATTCCGAAAACTACTACTGTCAGGTAAATAATTAGAAAAATGTAAACATCTGTCGATTTGAACATCTTAAATCCAGGGTCGTACCTACGGCAACTTATACTCTATTGTTAAAAAGAGAAAGAAAAAAGAAAATTATTGTACTGGGGTCTCCCATTTAAGGGGCAATTAAGGTATTTACTTATTTATTTAGAGTATTATTGTTGATCATCAACAATGAAATGTTCTCCAAGAAAACACTACCGATGTTTACAGTTGCCAGTATGAAACGTAAAATATAAGTTGTACAAGCATGTAAGTTAAAGGGAAACATAAGAGCATTTTTCACCCGATGAGTTTTCCAGGGGCGTTTATGTAAGGGGACCCATGAGGCCCTATTTTCTCCAAAAATCAACAAACACACTTAATCAAGATAATTTCTGATCTTTTTGCCTTAAAAAAGCAAATGTACGAGAGATTATAGCAAACCGTCCCGCATAGCTAGAGGTGGATGCAAATTTTTAATCTTTTCACGAGTGGTGTAATGAAAGGATAGGTGCTTTCCAGTGCCAGATTTATGGGGGAAATTAGGAACCCGTGCCCCGACTGCCAACTTCAGAGGGCAACTAATTAAAAAGAAGCACGGAATCAGAAGGTTATCATAACCTCCATGACGAAGACCAAAAAGATCCTAAAATTCCACTGTTAGACTTTAAGTTGCGGAAAGTTTCCAGGTAAGATCATGCGATAACTCCCCTTCCCCCTCCCCAAATGTCCCCATCACCAAAGATCACTTAAAGTTACAATATTATGACTTCAGCTTCAGAGCACTTCTGGAGGAATAGTAAATTTCTGCTTCTATATTCTGATAAATTTCCGAAAATTTCTGGAAGACGTGCCTTTTCTCTAACAACGAGGTCGATTGCGTAAAATGGCGTTTTAGGGATTTAAAATTTTGGTAGAGATATCTCCTCTCCCGTTACCCTCTAACTCAGTAATTCCCAACCTGGGGGCGATGGGGCGGTAAATTCTAAAGGAGCGATAGGTACTTAGAAGAGAAAACACAAGGAGTAAAGGGGTGGCGAAAACCGAATTTGTGTGTAAACATGTACGAAACCGGTCGTTCAGAGTTCAGACAATTAATCACAAGTTAAAGAAAAAACTAATTAAAGTTCAAGAGCTTCCTCCTTGAACCTTAGGAAGTATTTTTTCATTCATTGTCCATTTTATAAATTTTCAGATTTTCAATATATTTTCTTTCAAATTTTTAGTTTCAATGATTTTAATTCCCCAGATTCCAGTGTAGAAAGGAAAATAATTTCTGTAAAAATGTACTTCTGTTTTTGAAAAGTACGTCGAAGATCTTAGTTAAATATTACCCATCAAATGCTTATCACTTCGCTTTGCTAAATAAAAAAAATTAAAGGTATTTTATTTATTCATTAATATTTTTAGTTTAAAAGTGATTGGTTAAAACTGCTTATATTTTTAATAATATCGATGTTCACTTATTTTTTTTTTCGAGGAAGAAGGTTGGGAGGGCGATAAGTGTCAATCAGCGTCTTAAAGGGGGCGATGAGCTCAGAAAAGTTGTGAAACACTGCTCTAACCAAAACGGCAGCCAGAGAATTAGGGCCCACAATACAGAATGCTGAGTTGATGATTTTTCTTTAAATATTCTTTATTACTGAAGAGAAGTAAAAAAATGTTGTTAAAACTAAGCGATTTTAAGAACAAAAATAAATAATGTTGGGGAAAAGTTGGGGAAAAAGATTTAAGAAGTAAAAAAATGTTGTTAAAACTAAGCGATTTTAAGAACAAAAATAAATAATGTTGGGGAAAATCTTAATTTTTTTCAAAAAGAAATCACGACACTTGAATTTTCAACCGATATAAATTATTAGCCAATTAACTGCGTGCCCTTCTCCCCTTTCTTTCACCCCCTCCCTTTTTTTCTACCTCGTCTGAAAATAAGAAACGTGTTAAAATCTTACTTCTCCAAAGCCTTCTCCCACAAAAATTATTAAAGGGAGTATCTAAACTTTCGTTTCCTGGGTTTCAGTTTTTAAAAATTTTTTAGAGAAAATTCTTCAAACACCTAAAAACATCGAAAATCATTTAAAATTGCGCTTTTGGAACTTCAATTTTCAACAAACTTCAATGCCCTTAACGCTACTAAATACAATCTTACACTCACGCAGTGAAACGGTTATATAAGTAGTCTTTTCATTATCAGTGGCGCGCCTACGGGGTAGCTAAGGGGCTCAAACCTAAGGAGCTAAGGGGCTCAAACCTAAGGAGCTAAGGGGCAGAAGACAAACCCACTTGAAAAAACCAGGGAAATCCTAAAATTGCCATTTTACGCCTTTATTATTATTATTATTTTTTAATTTTCTGCTAGAGAGCACCCAATCCCCATTAATGCCGCCAGAGGTAATTTTGAAATATTTTCAAGGAAAATTTCTGGGCGTGGGACTAACTTTTGGCAAGTTATGGGAGAGGGAACGAGTACCCGTTCCTTCTTCCATAACTTGGCCAAAAGTAACTTAAAATTAGTTTTTGAGGCAACAATTTCAAAGCATTTCTAGTAAGAAACCTCCATCTAATATCAAGGTCCTCTAAGAGAACGTCTAAAACTGCGTTTTCAGGACTATAATTTCTAAAATTTTCGGGGAAGAGCCCTCAAAGAGATGGGGGAGTTGGAGTTTTTTTTCAAAGTGCCACCCTTCCCCTTAAAAATATTATCTCGTTTGGGCCGCTGCCTAAAATGTCTTCAAATGTCATTTTAAAATATATATTTAGAAAGGAGAGTCTGAATTTGAGCCTGAATTTCTCGCCCATTCCTCTGACATTACCGAAGATTGTTTAGAATTGCATTTTAAAAATTCCACGAGGAAAAATGTCCAGAAGAGCGCTCCACCGTGCCATCCTCTAAATTATTATTCTAAGCTTGGTCCCATTAGCCCTCTCCAAAATTTAAACATATATACCCCACTATTTGCCTGCCACTAGTACAACTTAGTTCTTGGGAATATAATCAAAAATGCAAAATGTTTTTTCGGAGATATGAAACGGTTGTATAAGTAGTCTTTTCATCACCAACGAAAGGGTCAGTGAAGGTGCATAAAATAGAAAGAAAGGTTAGTCTGTAATGGCTTGTTTTAGCAAGCTATTGATTCATTATTATTTTTTTTTCTTGTAAAAAATAGCGAAACAAAAAGTTTTTATTTTAAAAAGAGTTACATTCATTTGAGCCTCAAACTAAATGTAATCATTTTGCAAAGTGGGCCCCGCCAGAGTTCTCCAATCGGGTCCCGCATTTGCTAAGGCCGGCCCTGGTTATGCGGGCCACATACGCACATACATCCGCACATACGTCACGAGAAAACTCGTCGTAATTAACTCGGGGGTGGTTGAAAATGATTTTTCGGCTGCTTATATGTTGGTAGGTACACATGCACGTGCTGACAGGTCGAAAAAACTACTGAACATTCATTCGGGGGTGAGCAAAATCAAAATTTAGACTCAAATTTGAGTGATTTTTTTTTCGCAATCACAATACTTCCTTTACTACGTAAAAGGAAGTAAACAAGAACTAAACGAGCCTACTTTCCCGTACATCGACATCGGCATTCTCGCATCTGATCATTATTCTCTTGATTATCTGAGACTTAAAATTATGTCAAACATACCTTTTTAGCACTTAGAGCTGATTTCGAAAAGCAAAATATACCCCTTTCATCCGATGAAATAGACACGTAAAAAGTAATTAACGAATAAATAAAGTTTTGTCGCACCTTTTTAAGAGTGTAACTGTTACAGTTCCTCCGTAGAAAAAATCCTCCATCGTTTTCAAAAAATAATAATAATAATAATAATAATAAAATAAATAAATAAATAAATAAAAGTGCAAAGAGCATCAAAACACATTTTATCAAAGAAAGAAAAAAAAAAAAGAAAAGAAACTCGTCCGTTAATAAAATGTCTCGAATTTCACTTTTAATCTGTTGCCAGTTGTTAAATATAAATAAAGAATAAAATGTTCTCGTGAATGAAAAATTTTTGTTACAAAAAAAACATCGTCTGCCAAAAAAAAAAAAAAAAAAAAATAATAATAATAAATAAAATAAAACAAATGAATAAATAAACAAAAAATCGTCTGCACAGTCAGTAATTTTTTTTCTGAGCCTGCATTTCCGCCATGTTTGCGGAGTCGGAGTCGGAATCAGAGTCCTCACAGAAGATTACTCAGAAAAGTACGTTACAAACATTATTTATTAAAACCATTTTCTTACAAAGTTAGTTAGAAGGAAATCCGACTTTAAGTTCAGGATCAACATTCAACTTAAATTCCCCGTAGACGCTATTGTTAATTTTTTTTTTCTGAACGGTTCAATATTGAACGAAAAATGGTTCAAATCAAAGAGCGAAATATGGGAATGTATGGGAAAGCCTCTCCGAGATCTTTCAAACAAAAAAAAGTTTATTCCATTCGGAAGGTTCACTCAAAAGTTATTAGGTGGGGAAAGGTTGCTTGAACGGTTCAATGTTGAACGAAAAAGTGTTCAAATTGAAAATTTAAATACGGTAATGAAGTATCCTTGCTGAGATCCTTCAAACAAAAAAAAGTTTATTTAAATCGGACTGTTCACTCAAAAGATATTAGGGGTGACAGCTTGATTGAGCGGTTCAATGTTGAACGAAAAATTGTTCAAATCGAAAATGTAGAAACGGGAATGAAGTATCCTTGAAAAGATCTTTCGAACAAAAAAAAGTTTGTTCAAATCGGATTGCTCACTCAAAAGTTAGCATCGCGGGACCGGTTGTTTGAACGGTTCAAAGTTGAACCAAAAATTGTTCAAATCGAAAAATCAAATATGGGAATGAGCTGCACTCGCTGAGATCTTTCCAACAAAAAAAAGTTTGTCCAAATCGGAATGTTCATTCAAAAGTTATTAGGGGGGGACAGACAGACCGACAGACCGACCGACCGACCGACACACAAATTCCCCATCTCAATACCCTACTTTCAAATTTTTAATTTTTCGATATTCATTTTACCTTTTTAATTTTTGGACTTGGCGACATTTTTTGGACTTGGCGATATTTTTTGTCTTGGCGATATTTTTTGGACTTGG
This sequence comes from Uloborus plumipes, assembly GCA_038373865.1. NCBI lineage: Eukaryota > Metazoa > Arthropoda > Arachnida > Araneae > Uloboridae > Uloborus > Uloborus plumipes. Next base: position 13,772 of record JAXGGA010000243.1, read on the forward strand.
CGATATTTTTTAGATGCATTAAGCCACTTTTAATTCTTTTTTCGTCTTTCTTTTATTTTTAACGGGAAAGTAAGCTAAAAAGGACCTAAACTCAACTGCCACTGGTTGATGTTTGAGGATAGGTACATGAATGTGTGAAGGCGTCATATCTGATTTTGAATTAAAAATGTACTATTTATGATGAGTTTTATGTCATTGTGGCCGACAACTGGAGCATTTACACTAGGTCGTTCTAATCTAATGTCAAACTGTTTGTGTTTTAATTGTTTTTACTTCCTTTTACGTAGTAAAGGAAGTATTGTGATCACGAAAAAAATTTCACTCAAATTTCGGTCTAAATTTTAACTTTGCTCACCCCTGAATGAATGTCGCGTAGTTTTTTCGACCTGTCAGCACGTGCATATGTACCTAACAACATACAAACAGCCGAAAAATCAATTTCGACCTCCCCCGAGTAAATTACGACGTTTTTTTTCGTGATGTCTGTATGTACGTATGTGCGGGTGTATGTGCGGATGTATGTGCGTATGTGGCTCGCATAACTCAAAAACTATATGCCGAAGAAACTTCTAGCTTGGTATGTAGGCTCTGAGGGGGGTCTAGTTGTGCACCTCCCCTTGTGATTGCATTCGAATGTTCCCAAGGGGGTGTTCTACCCCTTTTTTGGGGTAAATCAATGTTAATTTCAATACAGACTCAAGTGATATGAATTGGCGCCACCACTTGGCGACATGTCGTCAAGCTTTTGGTCGCCAAGTGTTTGACGCCAACTTGGCGACGTATTGCCAAGTTGGCGACAAATTTGGCAAAAAAATTATTTTTTGAATTTGGGTTCAACTTAGCGCTATTGGCGATATTTTGCGAAAAATTCACTAAATGATATTAAAATCAGCAATATTTAGAAAAATAACCATTTTAAATATTTTTTGCATTGTTTCGTGGTAGATTAGGGGAGTAAATATTTGAATTGTTACCTTGCTCACTCCAAGCACTTTTTTTAACACTTAAGGCAACTACTAAGAAATTTACACATAAAAGGAAGTAGTGTGGGGTCCATACCAGATTTTTTATGCATTGGATTCCCCTAAATATAAGTCAGGGGACCTAGGATCCATATAAAAAGCTATATTTCATATTTTTTGATTTTTTTTTTTTTTTTTTCGCTTTCAACTTTCAACATCTGAAATCTGCACTTCATTTTAAGTATATTTGCGATTGAAAGCATGCATCTAGGATGAACGGTTCAGAAAATAAAGGTCTTATAAGTTAAAACGGAACACCCAGTATGTTTTAAAATTGTTAGGTTTCTAAATACTGTTGTTCTAGCTTAATCGGGTAACGGATAAACGAATACCCCGCTTATACGAATAAATCCTCTCGGAACTGATGCCATAGACGCAATGTTAAAGATTCCCGCTTAAACAAATACCCCGCTTAATCGAATAATATTTTTTGGAACCGACAGTATTCATTTAAGCAGGGCCGACAGTAGTTCTTTAACTTATAACAATTTGAGCTGTTTTCTTCATATTTTAAGATGCATTGTTATTAATTATAGAAATTTGGGTTTTATAAACAATCGCCAAACAGCGCATTTTTAGCGATTCAGAAAACCAAGAAATTCAGATACCTGGAAAAGCAATGGTCCTGAACACCCCAGATAATTGATTCTCTGCTGTATTTACACGAAGCAAACACACACATTTTTATGTTTCAACATGAAATGCCGTATACTTTAATTAATTTATTTAGACATCAATATGTTACAGCTTTGGAAACAAACATTTTTATTCAGTAGCAGTAGCAAGTTTGAAGATTTTTTGACATGAGTTATTGATAAGATAATAAATTAAGCTTAGTGCGTATGGTCGTTACACTTCATCCATTAATAATTTCACAAAGCACAGCACAGTAAATCTTCATTTAGAAAGACACTTAATAGCTGCGTTATAGCTTCATGGAACAGTGGACCCTTTCGAGACAAGTAGGGAAGTGTGGGGCAAAGTAAAATGTTAAAATATTTTCACACTTTGCAGTATCACTTATCTAGCAATATTTTAACTAAGTTCTCAGTCAAAAAATAAATAGCTTGAAGATTAACGAAAAAAAATAATAATAATCATTTTTTTAATTTGGTTCACACGTGTAGCAATAATCGTGATGGATATGGTTATTATAAAATATTTTGTAATTATCATTTTAAGTATTAATTGAAGTCTACAAAATGTCCATTGCAGAACTTATTTAAATCATATTACGCATGTTTTGATTTTAAATGTTCAATGCACTTTGTCAAGTGCACGCAGGGCAAAGTGAAATAGTTCATTTCATTTGCTTCTTCATTCATTAAAACACATACGTATTTTTTCATTTGTTAACTAATTTATGTCCTTTTACTAGCTAACTCTCTTATTTGTTCATTATTTCACTTATTTTTATTTCATTCTCTATTTTATTCACTCATTTATTTTTTCTCATACATTAATTAATTCATGCGTTCATTTTTCCATATTAATTCATTTATTCACACATTCATGCGATGAAAATTATCTTTAATCATCAAATATAAAATGTTTCATCACAAAAACATTTTATTTTACACTTTGCCCTATGGTTTTTTTAAGGTAAAAATTTTCCATCTTTTTTTGAAAGTGCAAAATATGCCAAAAATGAAAAAATATTCCAATGCCACTAATATTACAAAATACATTAATCCATCTTAATGTGCAATAAGTTTCAGAGCAAATCTCCAATCCGTTTATTTTGAAACAGTAAGCTTAATTATTTCATTTTGCTCTACACATTCCCTTACATCTTCAATGAATGTGTATGCTAAAGAAATTGGTTATGTTTTGTAATTTATTACTACATAGTTAAAAGCATTTTTCAGTATACATGGTGTCCACTCCTATCGTGGCCCAATAGCTAATTTCTAAACCGTTAGAGAGAAGCATATAGTTCATTTACAAAAAAATCTCCAAATTACAAAAGGAATTTTGGGTCTATTCAATGTTTTTCAAAAAATCAAATTTTGAAAGAGTTACGAAATTTAAATTTTTATACAGCCCCTCAGTCGTATCAATCATATTCAGTAAAACATTCTTGACACTGTAACGTTTAAAACTAAAAAAAAATCACTGTTCTATCACAAAAATTGACCGAGTTATGACGTTTTGAAAAGTAAAGATTTTGCATTATTTCATGACGTCATCGGTGGAGCGATCTCTCGATGACGTCATGAAATAATGCAAAATCTTGATTTTTCAAAACGTCATAACTCGGTCAATTTTTGTGGTAGAAGAGTGATTTTTTTTTAGTTTTAAACGTTACAGTGTCAAGAATGTTTTACTGAATATGATTGATACGAAAGGGGGCTGTATAAAAATTTAAATTTCGTAACTCTTTCAAAATTTGATTTTTTGAAAAACATTGAATAGACTCAAAATTCCTTTCGTAATTTGGAGATTTTTTCCTAAATGAACTATATGCTTATCTCTAACGGTTTAGAAATTAGCTATTGGGCCAGGATAGGAGTGGACACTGGACACCCTGTATATGATCATTCTTTTCAATCGAAGCTACTGTCGTCCCCGCTTAATCAAGTAACGGATTAACAAATACCCTGCTTATACGAATAAAACATCCTGGAACCCATGCCATAGACGTAATGTTAAAGATCCCCGCTTAATCGAATAATATTTCTTGAAACCAACAGTATTCGTTTAAGCAGGGCCGACAGTATTAGATTAAATACAAATACACGTTTTAGAAATTTTGGGATAAAGGTTGAGAATATAAAGACCTTGAGCAAGAAACTTTCTTACAATCGTTGTGATTGTAAATTAAAGCAGTGAGGGAAAAAACGGATGTATGTGGTTTGTAAGTTTCAAGTAAAACGAGTGTAAAATTCAACTATTGAGGAAGGCTTTTAAATAAAACATTTTCTACATTCTATTGCAAACAGCATCTACCAAGACTATTATACTCTATTCACCGAAATGATAAACTAAAAGGTAAAAAAAAATGGATTTACAGAAAGTTTGCCACTTTTGGGCATTTTCTCTGGAATAAAATACAAGAAAACAAATATTCGGCGTTTGCATGCATACCGATTTGTAACTGCCCGGTCAATAAGACTAAAAATCGGTTTTTATTCAGTAATAGAAAGATATGAACTTTTTAATTAAGTATCGGAGATTCCAGTACCATATGACACACAGATACGATATAGCTGGTGTGGGAAGATTTTTAGAGCAGCAATACATTTATAAAAAATGGCAATGCACAAAACTATCAACTGCTGTTGCAGGAGATGAATTATTTTGAGGAAAAAAATCATACAGACATGTAAAAAAGTTTACAGTTGTGTGTTGCTGAGTAGGAGATAATTTCTAATGCAATCAAACACTTAATTTGAAAGCGCTTAAAACGAATTACGGCTCGGATGAATTACCCTGCTTTACCAATCCCCTATCGTTTGTCGAATAACATGAACTAGAGTTAAGTCAAATTGATTTAAGGGGTCCTTGGGGCTCGACTGTGGCACAAACTTGCAAATTAAATTGCATGCATGTTTTTTATAGTCCCAAATGACTCCTTTATCAATGCCTCATTAAATTTATGACTGCATACTTAGTTGGTTACGTAGAGCCAATTTTTCCTTTAAAAAATATTTTGATTTGATTATATTTAGATATAACTTTCATCCACCTCCGCATTCATCTTATTTTTCCTTAATTTCAGGGGTCGAGTGCTGTTACCATCAAAAGGACTTCACTAATAGACAAATAATGTGTGACTATCCCTTTTTTTGCATTGTGCAATGTGCTTTGATTACTCTACAAGTATAGTTATCTCGACTATAATGGGCTATTCTCCAAAACATGGGAAGAAAAAAATTAGCCTAAGTTTTGCAACGAATAATATAATTCAATTCTAATTTTTTGTTGCAAAGTTTAATAGATTATTAAAAGTATATACAAATATGTAAAAAAATTAGACTAAATGTGTCTCTTTAAACACCAAAACTTCTTTTAGCTTACCATTTTCAAAAGAATTTTATACTGAGCAAATAATACTTTGTATTTTAAAATAAAAATAATTTCAAAAGGCAATGAACAACTTTGTTTGCTTAAGAAATATTACATATGCGTGTGGTTTCTTCACAACAAAATTTTGTGCAGTGCTTTTCAAATCATTATTATTAACGAAATGTACTAACTGTAAGGGTCTGGACATTTTTTTTTTTTTGGTGGAATATCCACTTTATGTTTTTATGCAATCAAATTATTAAATGAATAGCACAAAGCAAATTTAATGCCCAACAAAAAACAAACAAGTATACAAGTACACACAAGTAATGCAGCATACAAAAAATCTAAAAATGATTTGCTGAAATTAGAAGTTTCAAAAAAAAAAAAAAATACTTAAGGATTTTGGGGGAATAACGAACAAATTTTGAAAGGAAAAAACTACTACATTTCAAGAATTCACAGCCTGACTATGCACGTAATACTGTTCATGTACCACATGCGATGGCACCTTTATTGGCCTCAGATAGACAGGCACTCCTGAGTGGCGAATTATCAAAATAAATCACTTCATGAAACTTATGGTAGATCCATATAGAATTTTACAGTTGAAAAAGCATTTAAAAAAAATAACGGGTTTGTCATAAGTGTTTAGAAAATAAGTTTAGAAATGTTTTTTCATTCTATATATCTTTATTCAATAATTCAAATTTCAACAGAAATGAAGCAACATATATAACAAAAAAAGTATCACTTGACACAAACATATATTTTTTTTCTACAACCCATCAATTTCATGAATAAAATTCTTCTGAAGTTTATTCAGTTTTGACAACATCTTTTTTTCCTGAAATGAAAGTAAGTAAAACAAATCGTTGAAAAGCTACGTAAAATTTGTAATAAATTAAAAGTGAAAAAAATAGGGGGAGAGAGAAATACCATACCAGTAGATTTGAAGCACTTTTACATGATTTTGCCACATAATAGCAAAATTTTGCACCAGCTCTCCTCTGAAATGCATAAAACAGTATATGAGAGTAACTAAATAATACACAATAATAGTGCCGTTTGCTACCTGCCCACATTTGTGTTCTTGTTAAGGTTGTAGTCTGGTAACTTGAGTTCAAAAAATCGAAAAATTTCTTTTTGCTTGATTTGAAAGTACAATGTCTTGAGAATATACTGTGAAAATGGCAGATAGAAATTTGAAATATTTCGGGAGTTATAACGAGTTTCCTAGAGCGCCTCGGAGTCCAACCTTTAAGGAAAGTAGTCTGGTAACTTGGGTTCAAAAAATCGAAAAATATTTTTTTTTTTTTGCTTAATTTGAAAGTACAATGTCTTGAGAATATACTGTGAAAATAACAGACACAAATTCGAAATATTTCAGGAGTTATAACGAGTTTCCTAGAGCGCCTCGGAGTTTGCTGTTTAGTTACTTTAACGCGTTTTTCTCAAAACACTTTTTCTGGTCGGCCCGGGTCCTAACTTTTTTTCTACTGAACCGATTGCTTTCAAATTTAAACAGGCTGTTCTACACACTTATAGTTCTCGTCGGAACTAACGATAATTTTTTTCACCCCTAACTTTTTATTTTACAACCCTTTCTTTGCTAAAATAAAAGACTTTTTTTTTTCTAAGTCCGCCATTTTGTTATTTACCCTTGAAATTTAACTTCAGTAGTTCCGACCAGAATGATATGTCTATAGATTAAGAATAATGAAGAATATTTGATTTCAGATAACATCAAGAGCCAAAATCACCCGGGCCCCCCACGTACATTTTTTTTTTGAAGTTCCAACTTCGAGTGACAATAAAAATAGTAATAAACTACTAAATTTTTTCAAATAATTTTTTTTTTACATTTTCAATATGTAAATAAAATCACTCTTAATATTCAATATAATTCATTTTTATTTTCCTATAAAAAACCACCCTCCAAAAAAGTCATGAAAATAGGCATAAGTTACCAGACTACTACCTTAATACCTTAGTATAACCCAGTTAATACCTTAACAAATAAAAAGCATAACTGAACTCACATTTTTGTTCTTCATTCTCAATAGACACTTGTTTTCAAATTCAAAATATTCCTGTCCAAGATAAACCAATTTTCTCAAGCTGAAAAGAATCATAAAAGCATACTTAACACAGATGGATAAATATATATTCTTAAAATGCTAGGGGGCTCCGCCCGATGCTCGCTTCGCTCTTCAGACTTTGTCAGACTTCAGACTTTATATAGGATAGGTCCTGCACACAGACAAGGATGCATACATGGGAAGGTTTTACAGGAAAGTCTCTCAAACTCGGAGATTTCAAGAAACTAAAGAAGAGGCAGTGGTCATCTCAGATGTTATGAAAAAACTTCAGCCAAGCCATAACAGCTCGATTGAAGAAAAAGATAATTTTGCGGATGATGCAAGCGACTTGAATTTGTATTAAATCTTTGCTTTTCGATTCAAATGCATTTTATTAAAAGAAATTTTAGTCTTTCATAATATCAAAGCTAGTTTTGAGTTTGAACTCATACCTTTACTGTTAAAGAAATCAAACATTATTTGACTGTAACTATTATTCTTATTCTTTTCTTTCAATATTACTCATTTTTGTTTAACCTTTTGCAGCTTAAATTGAAAAAACAATTTTAATGAGCGTTCTATTTCATACTATCCATGCGGTAAGTCGGAACATCTCTAAAAAGATATATATAAAAATAAAAACTTTTCAACATGTTCTGTCTCTGCTTGGAATATTAAGAGTAAACCATGACCGAAGTTTTTACCCAAAATTTCAAATTAAAAAAAAACTTTTAATTACATTTTTTATGATTAAATCTCAAAGGTGCACTGATTCACATTGTTTAACGGTAACCTTGTCATAGAAATGAAATAAATTAGCAGCAAATAATTTACCTTTTCTGAAACCATGCTGCAAACTATTCAACAGACTATTAGTCCGTAAGAAATTCATAATCCTGATTTTAATCAACATTTCAAAAATTTTACAAACCACTGAAGTCAGACACACGAGTCTATAATTCACAGCATTACCTTCAGACCGTTTTTTGAAGAGCGGGCTAATAATAGCCAGCTTCAAGTTCTCTGGCACTGTCCCTAAGTTATCCAAAGCACTGCAAATATTTACAATAACATCTAGTAATTGCTCTGCACATTCAACTAAAATTTTTGATCAATGTGTTATCTGGTCCCAGAGCTTCAGCTGCTTCAATTTTTCCAGATGAAGAACCCCCCCCCCCCCAAAAAAAAAAAAAAATACAAAATCCTCAAGCTGTTAAAAGCTTGGGCCTTGCTTGAGTTAACTGTTGGGACAGTTACTAGGACTAGACTAGCTGGGCATAGAGTCTGTTGCTGATTGTCTTATTTTTGTTTTTTTTTTTTTATAATATTTGCAATAACCTTACCATTCTGAATTAAACTCCCCTTATTCTGAATTAAATTTCCATGCTAAGCAACCTGTGGCCCGATTTGACAATTTTGAACTTTCCCAGACTTTGCGTAAGCAACGAACTTTCTGTGAATATTATCTGCTAAACTTAGCGTCAGTCAGGGACGTCATTTCAAGTTTTTCCAGGGGAGGGCAAAGGGTGAAAACTCAATGGAATTTCATCGGAAATCAGCAAAAAAAAAAAAAACGCCCACTTGTATGTCAATACATTGGTTTCTCAAAGTCAGGGGGGCAATTGACCCCCCCCCCTGCCCCCCCCCAAATGACGGGCCTGGCGTCAGTTCTCTTTTCTGAATTGGTACGAAATACTTAAAATTACGCCTTGCCTTACAACACTGAAACTCATCTGAACGGACCAGTTCCGTTATACTGATGAAAAGCGGCTTACTTATAATTTAGAGCCTTGTTAGTTTCCCTGGAAAATCATATGGGCCAAATTTTAGTGTTATGATGCCCACATCATATACTTTTCTTTCACCTAACAATGTACAGGGAAAAATATCAAAGTGCAAAAGAACAGTGATTTTTTTTGCTGCCTTTATCTTCTTTGACATCAAAAGAAGAGGATATAAGACAGTGAAGCTTGACAAAAAAAAAACAAAAAAAAATTACATTTTCATAAACCTCGAAATTTTGGATACCTTGAATTAAGCAAAATATTGGACTTTTGAGACTTTAGTGTAATAAAGTCTAAACTCGTAAATTCTAACAAGCTAAAAACAAATTATTGTTGACATAAAATACATTTTCGATCCCCCTTTAAGGTCCATACTATTGTTATTTGTATACGTCGAATTATGGTAAAGACAAACTAATTGTAAAGGTGCCTTGAAGTTTGTTTTAACAAGATTCGACTATACAAATTTATTTAGCAAATAAAGTAAGATTGAAATTATTTTTAAATACCTTTCTTCAACTTTTTTACGGAAGAGTTGACATTTCTTTATCATCTTCTTCAGGTCTTTGGTAGTAAGATGGTCATCTGTTTTAGATAAGCATTCACAAACATGTAACATATGTCTTCTCATTTTGGCTGACTGAAGGCTAAAATTAGAAAAGGAGAAAAAACTCAATACAGTCAAGAATTTCTATAGATTCATTTTTGAGAAATAACATAGCTTTTAGTGGCATGATCCTTAATTCATTTCAACAATGCTATACAGGCAGCCTTTATTAATAAATTTCATTATTGTTCAATCACTATTTACTACTAGTAATAATATTTAATCATGGGTAACTATTATAGTTAACTCACTTGAGCAGAAAAAAAGTGCTTCTTGGAAAAAAATATAACCAAAGTCTTTTTTAAAATTTCATTTTTGGAAAATTTCAGACAAATTCTCTTTTATAAATGGAGAACTTCTGTCCTTCCAAAAATTGGTCTGAGATGCTCCTGCTTAGATATAGGAAAACATCTCCAGCATTTCTACCATGTATCTTACTATCGGTAACAATTACATACTTTACATGCTAATCATGTACTGTACAATAATTCTAAATTTACATGTATTTTAGCAAATTATAGCAGTAAGTTTATTGAAATAAAACAAAATAGTTTATCTAACTACATGCAGCTTCAAACAATGTAACTTCAGTTGCAGTAGCACAAAAATTTATAACTGAGTTACAAAATTGCAACTTGTTTAAACACAAAATAGTACAATTAGGAATTTAAGAAGCCTTTTCTTTCTTTTCCTCAGACATAAGTTCAACACACTTATAAGGATACTTGAGCATCTTCCCTTTAAATGATACACTAGGTGGCCAAAAGTATCCGGACACTTTCAAAAATTTACATTTTTAGATATAACTCGAGAAATAAGTGATCAATTGTTCTTTAACTTTAGTCATACAAAATATATTCTTCACCGAACATTTCCAAGTTGAAATTAAATTACCCTTGCATTTGGGGGACGATAAGAAGGGGGGGTCGAAAGAAAAACCGCTTTTTGACCATAACTCTTTGAAAATAGCTCGGAATAAGCTATGCATTTCAGTAATTAATTAACATACTATGTATAATTACTGTACAAATTCAAATGAACGTACCACTCTTACCTCCGACGATATGAAACATTTTTTTAAAAACGGCAATTTTATTTGAAGGGTTTTTGCTCATAACACGCAGAGTTTTTGATCAAACCTTATCAAAACTTCAGGAAAGATGACAAAATACAAGAGAAAGAACATACTAAAACGGTTTTTAAAAATATTAAAAATCCGATGAGATATGAACGTTAAAAGGAAATAATTTTGCACGGCGCATGCGCGAAAGACAGAAATTTATAACTACAAAAATATTGTAGCCTGGTGTATACTGCATCTTATAAAAAAGTTCCAGTTGAATATCGTAAAAATTGAAAAAGATATCAGCGATCTAGTGAGCTGTAATTCATTCATTTGCAGTCAATTCATAAATGGAGAGGGGGTGTTCACAAATAGTGTGGGGACAATCGAGCATATTTTTCAATGTTAAATTGTATACTGTTTAAAAATTTATATTTGGCATAGAAGTCACATTTCGCCCATTCGGCCAAAAAGACCTTATAAGTAGGTGGCCAAAAGTATCCGGAGACCCCCTGAAATGTTGGTTTTGAACGATGACGAAATAACCTTTATTTTAAAAATAGCTCTTTGTGGACAGACCCTCACTATGTATGTATTGTCTGCGAATGAATGAAATACAGTTCACTAGATCGCTGATATCTTTTTCAATTTTCATGATATTCAACTGGGACTTTTTTTATAAAATGCAGTATATACCAGGCTACAATATTTTTGTAGTTGGGTCATTCCACGTCATTTCACCCGGTCATGTAACCCATGTCCTCGGATTTTGATAAAATTTGGTGTATTTAATATTTCTATGGTGGTAAGTAACCATATGAATTCTTTTGCCCATATGTGATCTAATTTTTGTTTTACAGGCTGTCAAACTTTTCAAAAAATTGCATTTTCTGTCAACCGCTAAGCCTAATCTGCATGTATACGTATCTCTTCAGTAAATTGTGACGGGTGCAGAAATCTTTCAATATTTCCAAAAATTCTCAGATATGTTGCTGAAAGTATGAGGATTTAATAAAAAAATACTTGAAATTTATATAATATAATTTTGTTTGAATAAAATTTGAATAAAATACGACAACCATTTTTTTTCTTGTGCAAAACATGAGTTTACTTAAGTGGCATTTCACGAAAAGGCGGAGGTCCTATTCAATAATGGAAGCATTCGAAATGAGCCTGAAGGTGTGTTCTATCATTGCAAAGAATAAAATTAGTGGTTTTTTTCGTTCTCTTGTTTCTGTTGCACAATATACACATTTCAGTATCAAAATTTTTGAAAATAAGTTCTAGTCATTTTCCTAACCTAAATTTCACTGAAAAGCAAACATACCTTTATATTTAAGTGTATTTACAGCCCTATTATGCTACTTAAAAATCATCTTAATCCCTTATTAAGCAGAAAGAAAAGTGAGAAATAATTTATGACTCCCAAATTCAGTTGTTGAGTTCAGCAAAATATCAGATGTAGGAAAAAGATGTGCAAAACATGAATTCACTTTAGTAGCTTTTTATGAAGAGGCGGAGGTCATATTCAATATTAGAAGCATTCGAAATAAACCTAAAGGTGTGTTTTATCATTGCAAAAAACAAAATTAGTGGCTTTTTTCGTTTTTTTTTTTTTTTTTTTGCTATTGCACAATGTATACATTTCAGTACCAACATTTTTGAAAAAAGTTCTAGTCATTTTCCTAACTTAATTTTCAATATTTTTTGTGTAAAAGAAACATAGCTCATACTTTCGTAGCATAAAAACGTATTATATTTATTTTTAATGATTTATAATTGTATTGAATGTGCGAAGAAGAGATAGGATAGCACAATCTTTGAAGAAAAAATAACAATGAAAAATATGAGTTTCCGAATATTATCGGATTGTTTGTCTTTGAAGTGTTTTTGTGATCCTGTTTTCAGCAAATTTAAGGAATTTTCTGTTTGATATTTTAACGCTCAACCTTCCTTGCATTTGCGCATGAATCAGGTCTCTTCTTATTTTATCAAAATATGGGTCATAGTGATAAGAGGGATAAAGAATGTGAGTGGGTTTTCTATTTTAGTTTGTTTATTTTTCATTGGATTCGCTTATCAGGAAGGTTGGTTTGCGCTGATAAATAATAATAGGAGATAATTAAAAAGCTAGAGCCCCGGACAGACATAATTCAATAAAAATAAACTAGAAATTTCAGCATCCATTTAAGAGCAAATACAGCTTTCGACACTTGCTATTGGAGTTTAAAAGAAAAAAAATTGAAAATTTTCAAGTAAGTGATTATGCTGGACTTGAAGCAAGACTATCTTTTACCTAAGAAAGGACTATTATCTTTACTATAACCAAGAAATGGTAAGATGTTAGATGAAATAACTACGTCAAACGGTCCGTAACATAAGATTCTGGAAGATGTTACTATTCTCTTCAAAAGGAGATTGAATATGTACAAAATAAGTATTGCGAATATTTCATGATAACGTGACTTCAACAAGTACTGTCCGACATCGGAAATGCAAGGAGAGTCGAGCGTTTAAATATCAAACAGTATATTCCTTAAATTTGCAGAAAAAAGGATCACACAAACACTTCAAAGACAAACAATCCGATAATATTCGGAAACTCATATTTTTCATTGTTATTTTTTCTTCAAAGATTGTGCTATCCTATCTCTTCTTCGCACATTCAATACAATTACAATACATTAGAAACAAATATAATACGTTTTTATGCTACAAAAGCATGAGCTATGCTTCTTTTACACAAAAAATATTGAAAATTAAGTTAGGAAAATGACTAGAACTTTTTTAAAAAATGTTGGTACTGAAATGTATACATTGTGCAATAGCAAAAAAAAAAAAAAAACGAAAAAAGCCACTAATTTTGTTTTTTGCAATGATAAAACACACCTTTAAGTTTATTTCGAATGCTTCTAATATTGAATATGACCTCCGCCTCTTCATAAAAATCTACTAAAGTGAATTCATGTTTTGCACATCTTTTTCCTACATTTGATATTTTGCTGAACTTAACAACTGAATTTGGGAGTCATAAATTATTTCTTACTTTTCTTCCTGCTTAATAAGGGATTAAGCTGACTTTTAAGTAGCATAATAGGGCTGTAAATACACTTAAATATAAAGGTATGTTTGCTTTTCCGTGAAATTTAGGTTAGGAAATTGACTAGAACTTTTTTTCAAAAATTTTGATACTGAAATGTGTATATTGTGCAACAGTAACGAGAAAACGAAAAAAAACCACTAATTTTATTCTTTGCAATGATAGAACACACCTTCAGGCTCATTTTGAATGCTTCCATTATTGAATAGGACCTCCGCCTTTTCGTGAAACGCCACTTAAGTAAACTCATGTTTTGCACAAGAAAAAAATGGTTGTCGTAGTTTATTCAAATTTTATTCAAACAAAATTATATTATATAAATTTCAAGTATTTTTTTATTAAATCCTCATACTTTCAGCAACATATCTGAGAATTTTTGGAAATATTGAAAGATTTCTGCACCCGTCACAATTTACTGAAGAGATATGTATACATGCAGATTAGGCTTAGCGGTTGACAGAAAATGCAATTTTTTGAAAAGTTTGACGACCTGTAAAACAAGAACCAGATGATATATGGGCAAAAGAATTCATATGGTTACTTACCACCATAAAAATATTAAATACACCAAATTTTATCAAAATCCGAGGACATGGGTTACAAAATCCCGTTTTCCTGGGTGATTTGACATGGATTGACCCAGTTATAAATTTCTGTCGTTCGCGCATGCGCCGTGAAATTTTTTTTCCTTTTAACGTTCATATCTCATCGGATTTTTAATATTTTTAAAAACCGTTTTAGTATGTTCTTTCTCTTGTATTTTGTCATCTTTCCTGAAGTTTTGATAAGGTTTGATCAAAAACTCTGCGTGTTATGAGCAAAAACCCTTAAAATAAAATTGCCGATTTTTAAAAAATGTTTCATATCTTCGGAAGTAAGGGTGGTGCGTTCATTTGAATTTGTATAGTAATTATACATAGTATGCTAATTAATTACTGAAATGCATAGCTTATTCCGAGCTATTTTCAAAGAGTTATGGTCAAAAAGCGGTTACTCTTTCGACCCCCCTTCTTATCGTCCCCCAAATGCAAGGGTAATTTAATTTCAACTTGGAAATGTTCGGTGAAGCCTATATTTTGTATGACTAAAGTTAAAGAACAATTGATCACTTATTTCTCCAGCTATATGTAAAAATGTGAATTTTTGAAAGTGTCCGGATACTTTTGGCCACCTAGTGTACATGGTTATAACTTTGAAGCAACTTTTCCGGAAAAAGATTGACCTTTGTTTTGTGCGGCAAGCTCAATAATAACTCATGAAAAAATCTTTAATAGGAAAGCATATGGCTATGAAATTTACCTGAATGCCAGTGGATTGGGTGATGACAGGAGGGGAAGGGGAGAACTTGTCTGAAAATTGGGGACTTGGATAACAAGGAAGATAGTTTGTAAGTCAGTACACTAACCAAGAAACCATACAATAGTGTAATAATGAACAAAATTAACTAAGTAATAATACAAAGAGCATTATAAAACATGTTTTGAGAAGCATAAATTATTTGCCCTAGCGACCTCGTTATCGATATATGAAGTTTTAAAGTCCGCTAAAATTGTTCAGGAAAGTTGCCAAATTCAGCAAGTTTCAATAAATAATAGCAGAAACCTTTCTTATGATTTGCAGACAAATGATCTGCACATACAGACGGTGAAATTGTGTGCTTTCTCCCAAAGCATTTAAATTTGGCTCTTTTCTTAAAATTTCACAAGATTTTAAAACATTACATCTCAGTAAAAAGGGGACGAGGGCACATAATTTTTGCATCAAAAATATATCTTGTGATGCGTTTTTGATTGTTACCTACTTAAACCATTTTCCATTATTGCACTAATCATGTGGTACCCTGGTAATATTAAGTGAGCAGCTATAGTGAAAATCTAACAACAAATTAAAAGATTATGTTATAAAAATGTTTTTAAGTTATACCTATATCATACATACTTACTAGTAATCTCGAGAACAAATCTGAAATGTTGCAATAAGTTTTCGTGAATAATAATTTGCACATTCTGACAGCCTTGAAAGCAAAGTTTCCTGAAATAAAATATGAAAATAAAAACGATTTTTTGAAACTTCTCATAAACATCGGTCCTTAAGATATGGTTGCTCAGAAAAGAGTCAAAATTGAACTTCTTAAACCAACTTTAAACAAAATTTCCCTATTACAGTTTAACCTCATTAAAACTAGCTTCAAGGGGTCTCTAAAGTCAATTTTGTCCTAACTGTATTTTGACAAATCAAAGGAAAACTGAACAGAAAGACAGGGTTAGAAATGTAGTTCGTTTTAGTAATAATTCATTTTAAGACTATTCAAAATAAGGAAGTTTGACTGAATTTCAAACAATACTAAAAAAATTGTTCATGCAGTAACACACTAGAGTGTGGGGGGGGGGGGGGTCAGCCTCGGAAGACACACTTCCAAGGAGTAACACTCAAAATGCATTTAAAAGTTTATGAAAAATATAAATATTTTAGGCCATGAATAACTTATTAGGCTATGTAGTATTGCTGGGTGACACCTCTCTGGGTGCGACACACAAAATGCATTCAAGAGTTTATTTAAAAAAAAATATTCCCCTTCTGAAATTTCCTTATAATCAATTATTATTACCAAACACCCAGTTTATAACAAAAAAAAAAAACAATTGGTAAGCATTTTTCACTTTCAGTTTTTTGCTGTGTTACCTTACCTTTTAATGTATAGTGTAGCCCATGCTTTTCATTTAGGAGTTCAGGTGGGGTAGTCCCCCTCCCGTTAACTTTAAAGAATTTAATGTATTTATGCATAAGAAGTGCAGTTTTGAAACTACTTGCAAAGTATTTCAATTTTATTTCTTATGAAGGGCAAACTGTGAGTTGTATGAATAACCAGGATGTTATTCTCTCTTTACCAGTTTTCTAGATCTGTTATAATGTTTCTCTTAAATAATTTAATAGATTTTTACTTTTGATCATTTTACATTTTTATGTGCTTGTGTTTGTCAGTGGGTTGGGGGAAGATCAAAAACTATACTGAAAAGTGGAGTGAGTAAGCAATGATGCATTATCTTTTCTCATCCCTTGATCTCCCTCTTGGTCCATTAATGTTGGGGATTTGACAATCTAAATATTGATTGATCTTAATTCGCAAAGATGAATAATTTTTGAAAAATATTTGTTTGCCTATTTTTTCTAGACATTTCTGCAGTTCTCATTGCCCCTTAAAAGGCCTCAAAATGCACAATTTTGAGGAATGTATAAATTGACACCAGATGATCCAAATACATCATTTTTCATTTTTAGAAGATTAAAATTATTAAAACTTGCAAAGCTTTTATGAGTAAAAATGACTAAAAGCTAAATAAGTTTATATATATACTGTCGTCCCCGCTTAATCGGGTAACGGATAAACAAATACCCCGCTTATATGAATAACATGTCTTGGAACCGATGCCATAGACATAATGTTAAAGATCCCCGCATAATCGAATACCCCGTTTAATCAAATAATATTTCTTGGAGCCGACAGTATTCGTTTAAGCGGGGCCGACAGTATATATATATACAGTCGAACCTCCATATATCGAACTTCCATATATCGAAATTTTCCATATATCGAACTTCTAACAAATTCACATGTTCATTACATAGAAAAACTGTTTCTATATATCGAAAAAATCTCCATATATCGAATTTTTTTGGAAGCGTAATTGGAGATTTTATTCCGCTTTTAGACATTTTACCTCACGAAAGATGAAAGTCAGGAGAAAAGGGAAGGTCAGAAAAGGTCACTGCAAACCCCACTGTCAGCTGTAGATAAAGTGTGGACCCCTGGAGTGGACAAACACGTTGTTTGTCCATTCTGTAATTCCCGGATTATCCCCTTCCCCGTTGTTTTCGAATTTTGGATGCAACCTGTCCTGTAGCAAAACCAGTTTCTATCTACCCCTTTTGTTTGGTGGTGATTCCTCTCTCTCCATGATTAGTTTCAGCGAAAATTGTTTTAACTAGTGCTGTGCCAATTCAATTTGATTTTGTTTTCCCTCTCTATTTACAATGTCAAAAAGAAAATGCCTTAGTGTTGCAGATAAAGTGGATTTGTTAAAGGACGTAGATAGTAGTATGAAAAAGAAAGACATTTCTTCAAAATTTGGTATTCCTGCAAGCACTACTCATTGCAACTACTCTTTGGATTACTGTTTTTCAATACGTATGTATAATATTCATTAAATTTTTCATATTAGTTCATTTTTAATTCTTAACTTTCATCAAATATGATTAGCGTATATATTAGTAATGGAGTTTCATGTGTAAAATTTTGCTTTAATTTCAATGTTTCCGGAGTAATTTTCAAAAAACTGAGGTCCTTTCTATATATCGAAATTTCTATATATCAAATTTTTTTCCGACAATTTGCTACTTCGATATAGGGAGGTTCGACTTTATATGGAAGTTAAATAAATTTGTCCTTTAAGTGTCGCAAAATGTGTAGATTGGAAAAAACAACAAATGAACAAATTGAAATTTTAAGAAACTTTAGAGAAACATTTGAAAATTTGTGAAACAATTTAAACATATAAAAAGAACAAACATGGGTAAAGTGCTGCCTTATCTTCAGAGAGCAGGAGCCCCAGCGGTCAAAATATTATTAACTTTGTAGGTTTCAAAAGAGGTCAGTTATCAACAAGTCAGCTGATTTATCATGATACGGCATTAAATGCATACAATTTACTATATTTGAATCAGTAAAACTGAAAACATTTTTTATTTTTATTTTGTATTATTTTAACTGTAAAATTTAAGTTGTGATTGAATGAAATATATAACTTGCTATTAATATTAAGCTGCTATTAAAGCACTTGTTAATTTGCAAAAGTTTAATAATTTTCCATCTTGCATACATATATATATTAAGGTGGGGCGAAAAATAAAAAGTTTTTCAGATCAACTTCTAATAATTGCCAAAAGTTGGCTTTGGTGATTGTTCGCTTTTGTGCAAAATTTGAGAAAACTTGGTTAATATCTTCAGGGGGCGCTGCGATCGCAAATTTTACCATAGCTTTGTTATGGATTTTATGGTTAAAATATCAAAAAGAATGCCTTTAGCTAGTCTCTTTGCGTTTTTTTTACTCAAAAGATGTTTTCATGCAGTAAAAGCATATGAGATGACTCACAAACATTATTTTATATGACATATTTACATTTAAAAAAAAATAATTTTTTTCCCCGTTTTTGTTTCTTTTTAAATGCTTGAAATATAAATATATCATATAAAATAATTTTTTGTAAGTTATTTCATATCTTTGAATGCATGAATATAACTTATGAATAAAAAAAAATGCAATGAGATTAGCGAACGGCATTGCTTTTCATATTTTAACCATAAAATCCCGATAAATGCTATGATAAAACTTTGCGATCGCAGCGCCCCCTGAAGATATTAACCGATTTTTCTCAAATTTTGCACAAAAGCTAACTATCACCAAAAACAACTTTTGGCAACTATTAGAAGTTGATCTGAAAAACTTTTTATTTTTCGCCCCACCCTAATATACTATATATCTATATATATATATATATCTATATATATATATATATATATATATATATATATATATATATATATGCATACAGTGGCGGATCCAGTGGAGTGGGGGCACAGGGGCACTTGCCCCCCTGTCATATATTCTCGAAGAGCCTACAACCCATACTGGAACAAGAAACATCAATCAAATTATCGGTGCCGATTCGATACATCTATTTTGCATTTTTTAAAATATTTTTTTAACAGTTTCTTTGCAACGGAATCGTAAAAGAAAAAAAAATGTTAATACCGTGACAGAGACCTATTTGATAACTGGCGAAAAAAATGCAACTGTCACAATTGCTATTAAGCTTTGATTTACTTTTAGTAATGAATAAATAGTTTCATTTTGAATATTACTCTTGGCACATTTCCGTTGTGAGAAAAATGTGTCGATTTTTTTTTCCTTTTATTGATCCTCGGAACTTTCGAATGTCCCAAACTTATTCCATGGCGCCAAATTGTTTGAAAGCAAAGGCACTCTGTTTTGACGTATTTTTGCTTACCTTGTATTTGCATATAGAAAAAAAAAGGGAGACGTAACAAGCAGTTGGGTGGAAGTATGTTTTTGCGTTCTCATTCCACTTGGCTATTACAGGCATTTAGTTGGTATTATTAAAAGTGTAAACAACTTTTTACGAGAATCAGTATCTCGAGCACAACTTTTGAGTACCAAAATTTGGGAAATGTTACCAGAGGAAAAATCATCGAAAGCAAAAAGAATTTGCAAAACTAGATGGGTTGAAAGATACGATGGTATTCTTCATTTTCTTGAAATATTGCCTGCAATTGTCTGCACTCTAGACGATATGAGTAGCAGCAGCTCGCATTCAAATTGCAAGTTAGAGTTTCTGTTATGCTTGAAGATTTTAACAAATTTTTTGGCCATTACTTTGACTTTATCCATATCAATTACAAAGCTCCAACCTTGATTACAGCAAAGAAATGCTAATGGTTGCGGTGATAAAATCGGCTTTATGTGCGATTCGGAACAACTCCGAAAGCAAATTTGAAAGTATATTCAACGAAATGAAGAGTATTGCGGATATGTTGGGAGTTGAAATCAGGATCCCGAGAACTGCCACTGTACAGCAAAAGCTTGCTGATCCCATGGAATATTTCCGGTTAAAAGATACATTTGCCCTACTTAGATTTCCTCATTCCCGAGCTAGATGTCCGATATGAGAAACAAATCAAAGTTACAGAAAGTGTCCCCAAATTTTACTTTGAGAACAATTTTCCCAATGACGATATTCTTGATGCCGCTCAAAAATACGAAGGTGATTTACCCTCAAATATAAACGTCCTTTCAGGGGGATTACTTTATTGGAAAGAACTTTGAGCTGACAAAACACAAAAAGCTGACACTCCCATGTCAGCTTACAAATTTGCTACAATGTTTCCTAACATTCAGTGTATTTTAAAAATTCTTTGTGTTTTACCTATCACAACTGCCACTGCTGAAAGATCTTTCAGCACATTAAAAGAATAAAGACATTTTTAAGATCCACCATGGGTCAGGAGAGTTTAAATAGTCTTAGTATGCTACACATACATCGAGGAATTAAAGTAGACACTGAAGACGTCTTAAATTTATTTGCCAAGAACCATGCTCGGAAGCTACAATTACAATTCATTTAAATCTCTGAAATGAACTTCGTCAGTATTCTTCATATATGTCTGTGTGTTCTTTATTCGTTCTGTGTTCTTCTTTTTTATTCACTTACAAGCACTTGCTGAATGAAATAATGTTGTGTACATATTCTAACTCAAACCAATAATGTTCCGCTAATGCAAGGTATCCACAAATAAATAAACACTTTCAAAAGACACCTTCTACTGCCAGAGCCATACTATACCATAACTGCTTGATGGAATGCCATTATTACTAGGAACCGAAAGGTAAGGAAAATACGATAATACATCAGTATATGACAGTTGTTTGTTTTTAACAATAATTATTAAAAAGTTAAACTGTGATTTTGTGCCCCCTGTAGACTTTTTCTGGATCCGCCACTGTGCATGTATATACTATATATATATATATATATATATATATATATGGGTGATTCTACAAAAATGGGCAAATTTGTGTTCCATACTGATTGCTCTTTTTGTTTTTAATTTAATAAAAAACTATTTTGGGAATATTTTTACGCGTCTTTTGTTCTATAATTTCCGTTATCAACAACGTCAATATTTAATTATTATTCATTTAAAAAAAAGGATATTAGATTGAAATGTCATCCACATGCCCTGTCCCATAGGTGCAATTTTCACTATCAATGGAATATAGATTTAAAAAAAATAAGTGATTTTTTTCTCGAGAGTTTTTTATTTATAAACATGAATGTGTGCAAGATGTAAATCACAAAAAAAGCAAAATAATATGAAAATAATATCTCTAAAAGTTAATCTAAACTTTGTCCCAGCGATTATCAGTCATCCATATGTCTAAAAAGTATAGATATTTTTCTCTGAAATGTTTTATTCCAAAATCTGGCAACACATCTTAAAACAAAGCATGGAACTTTGTTATTCCTGGATGAGGATTAATTTTGCTGTTCTGCAATTACTTTTTGATAAAAAGCAAGCTAAACTCAACTTTCAAGGCAAGTGTTTTTTATCTTTGTCATTAACATGCCCCACAGAATGCATGTAAAATGTACATGTAAATAAATTTTGATAATGAATAATCCTAAGGCTTACATTTGTGGGTTCTAATTCGAAGTGAAGCCGAAAAATATTCAGATATGACTTTTTGAGAACACAATTACTTGTGTTTTGTCATTCACATGCCCTTTTTCTACTGTCATTCACATGCCCCAATTTAAGACACGTGGATGAATCAAAAGCCAAACTATGACAGTACAATGTTTAAAAATTATGTCTAACAGTTTACTGGTTAAAAAATTTCATTAATATACCTATTGTGTTTGTGTTATTCACATACTTACTGTGTTATATTCACATACCCATTGTGTCATCCACATGCCCTTTTTATCATTCACATATGCCTTCAAAAAAATAAAAATCCAAAAACACAATAAAATACAAACATTTAAGCTCTGCTGATATTCTATTTTAATTATGTAACTTATCAAGTACTTTGCTGATTTTTTTCAGATTTTTAATTTTAAATTAATTTTTTGAATTCTACATGTTAGAAATATTCCCGGATTTGTAGAATCACCCATATATGTAACATAAGGAAAGATGAAAAGACCACACAGGATCTTAGAAGTGGACACTTTTTGAGCAGGTGCGACACACATTGGAAGGACTTATGATATGCTCTTTTTGGACACAGAATTTTACTTTTTTGCACTTCTATTTTTTGTACATCGTTTTGCATTTGTCATGGAGTGCCTCTGAATTTGTAGGATACTTTTTTTGGTTTTGTTGCTTGGATTTTCAGGTGAGATGATTTTTGCTCTGCAGGTACGCCCTGTGAGTGGCTAATTTTTGGGAATCTATTCCTAATTAGTCAAGGCAAAACCCCTGCTTTTAGTTTTAGGTTTTTGTTCATATGTACAATTTGCAGTCTGGCATTTGGTGCTTTTTGCCCAATGCAGGTGTGTAGATTGTTTATTTTGAACTTAAACATCCTCTTCATAGTTTGTATTTAATTTTTTTCAGTCTTTTGACCACTCTTGAATTCCCACGGCTGATGAGCTCTAGATTCAACCTTTCTTAATCCACTTCTAATTTTACCTCCGTTTATTTCATATTTGTTTATTGTGTTAATTGCTTGTTTTATTTTTTACATACAGGGTGTTCCAAGTCAACTGTCATGACCTCTAATTCCTCAACTGTTCGTCCTAGATGCATACTTCCAATTGCAAATTTGCTCAAAATGAGGTAAAGAGTCAAAATATTGAAAGTTTGAAGCGAAAAAATAATTCAGTCAAAAAATACGAAATCTAACTTTTTATAGGGACTCCGGGTCCCCAAACTTATATTTAGGGAAAGAATCTCCATTGAAAAATAATACTAACACAAAAAAATGACATTTGCAGGGCTCCCACCAAGAATGTGATCCAAAAAAGTGAAAAAAGTGACTATTTTATAGAAAAAAGTGACTAAAAAGTGACCAACCGAAAATAAACTGTTACCACTAAAATACTAAGTACTCAATTTTATCACTATTTAAAACTTTACCTGTAATATTTTGAACATAAGTAACACTTAAATTTTAAATTTATTCACAGAAAAATATTATCTGCCAAAACTTCAAAATTGTAAGCATTTTATTTCAATTATGAAACATGAACACACAGAATGGTAAATATTTTTTTACTATTCTGTGTCCTCATTTTTTTAGTAATTGAACAAGAAAACTACATACCACGGTATCCGGACATAATCCCGACAACCGAAATCCCGACAAGCCAGAATCCCGACAGCCGAAATCCAGACAAGCTAGAATCGCGACAGGGTTGAAATCCCGACAAGCCAGAATCCCGACAGGGTCAAAATACCGACAAGAAAGAATCCCGACACCGCCAAAATCCCGACACGGCCAGAATCCCGACAAGGCCAAAATCCCTACAAGGTCAGAATCCCGACAGAGCCAGAATCCCGACATGGGCCGAAATCCCGACAGGGACAAAATCCCGACACGGCCAAAATCCCGACACGGCCAAAATTCCGACACGGCTGGAATCCCGACTGGGCCAAAATCCCGACACGCCCGGAATCCCGACACGGCCAAAATCCCGACAAGGCCAAAATCCCGACACGGCCAAAATTCCGACTCGGCCGGAATCCCGATAGGGCCAAAATCCCAACACAGCCAGAATTTCGAGTGGGTCGAATTGGGTCTTTTCTCCTCCACGCCCCACCTCTTAGCGTAGAGCCTTAGGTTCCATCATCCGGGGGTTCGCGGAGCGGGCCCCCGTATGACTGGGCGTGAGACGCCGGTGTCGAATTTTGGCCCTATCGGGATTCCGGCCGTGTCGGGGGGTCTGGGTCATAATCCTGACAGCCGGAATCCCGATAGCCAAAATCCCAACAATCAAAGTCCCGACAAGCCACTGTCAAAATCCCGAAAAGTCAGAATCCCGACAGGGCCGAAATCCAGATCTTCCTGGTGGCAGATTTTTTTAACCAGTGAGCATTGTCATTTCTATTTTCTGAGTGGTATGCAGCAGGCTACTTTGTCTAGTAGTCAGAGAAGTCTCATCCGGATGGTTGCGGTCCCGGGTTCGAATCCCGGCTCAGGCATGGATGCACTTTTTATCTCCTGTCCTTGTTTTTCCTGCATCAAAAAGTCATTTGAATTGCTGACATGTTTCAATTGCGCTTCGCGCATTTGAAGCAACGAGGAAAGTTTCAGCAAACTACTCGCAGTCACGGGGGCTCTAGGGCCGTGGTAACCTGATCGGTAAGGCGTCAGACTCGTGACCGGAGGGACCCGGGTTCGATCCCAGCCGATCAAAAACCCACCGTCTTGATTAATGGTGGCAGGGAGACGTTAAAAATGTCGTAGACACAAAGTCCTCCAAGTGAAACGATACCTCTGGGAGTACTGGGCCAAGGGTTTGCTCGGTCCTTGGTCTGGTTCAAAAAAGAACAGAGCGCACTTTAGGATCCTATCCTGGTTAAACCACGAGGTGTGGTTGGTACGGGGGACCCTGGAGTGTGTGAAGTCACGGCGGCTCGCTAGGAGAGGCGCTTTCGCGCCTTTTCTGTTTTCCTGCATCAAAAATATGGGAATTACATGGGAATGAGATGGTTTTCGAGGATGCTTACCAGCAATTTTTCTAAATTGAAGGCCAAAAAACACAATTTTAAACAATCTTCAATGACGTCAGGAGGTTCGGGCTATCCTCCCCCCCCCCCAAAAAAAACGTGACATTTAAGTCCTAAAAACATTATTTTAGGCTTAATTGATGATCTGTGAACGGCGGTGGGAGGAAGGCGTACGAAGTTTCTCTTTTTACATTATATTCACAGGAAAATCCACTTTCTTCCATGAGGTTTAAGGGTGAACGATTCAGAAAAGTATAACTACGACTTACACGGGGAATTTTTTTTTTTTTAATAGTTCAATGGAGTGTGAGGGGGGGGGGGGAGGGGTGCACTTACAAGCGTTGTGGGAGGACGCACCAAAGTCTGCTTGCTATTGCACCGTTGTTATTTTTCAAAATTAAAATTTTTTCAATAATCTGAAGAAAAGTTTGAAAATGCTTGTTTTTCATATTTTTTTAGTGATAGCTATTGTCTTTACTAATAAAGTAAAGGTTTAAGGTATGTGCGTAGCTCGTACATTCGGCATATTTCGGAATTTCATTCGTAAAGAGAATTTTCCCCTCCTGAAAATGTAAGTTCACGACGCGCCTGTTCATACTCATTGTATACACTGCAAAAAATGAACTGTTGTTTTTTACAGAATAATACTGGCAGCTGAGGTTCCAATTTAAAATGCACAGTAATAAACTGTAAAATTACTAATTTTACAGTTTCTTACAGTATAGTTAGAAATTTTACAGTTTATTGCTGTAAAATTTTGCTGTATTATACTGTATAAACAAGATTATAATACTGACAGCAGATGTTCCAGTTTAAAAATAAAATGGACGGTAATAAACTGTAAAATTAGCAATTTCACAGTTTAGTACTGTAAAAGTAGAAATTTTACAGTTTATTAGTGTAAAATGACAAATTTTTACAGTTTACTACTATTAAATTAGTTGTATTATACTGTAAAAACAACATTCGTTTTTTACAGTGCAGTTCATTTTCTTCATGAATATATGTAATAAAATATAATAGTTTAACATGTAGGTGTAGCAATAGGTCATATATAATAGGTATAACAATAGGTCATAATAGTTTAACTCCAGGTTGCGAAAATTCAATTTTCAAACTTCATACCTTTTGACCCCCCCCCCCTCCCTTCCCCAAAAAATATTATATGAATTTGTGATCAGCAAAACTATTAATTAGTATGGGTAACTAATAGTATATGTTAATTAGTATATGTTCTGTGAGCGGTTGTATTTAGCTTCTGTAGGGAATTCGACCCACTCGAAATTCTGGCTGTGTCGGGATTTTGGCCGTGTCGGGATTTTGGCCGTGTCGGGATTCTGGCCGTGTCGGGATTTTGGCCGTGTCGGGATTCTGGCCGTGTCGGGATTTCGGCCGTGTCGGGATTCTGGCCGTGTCGGGATACTGGTTGTGTCGGGATACTGGTTGTGTCGGGATTTCGGCACTATCGGGATTCCGGCTTTTCGGGATTTTTGCCCTGTCGGGATTCTGGCTTGTCGGGATTTTGACAGTGTCGGGATTCTGGCTTGTCGGGACTTCGAGTGTCGGGATTTTGGCTGTCGGGATTTTGGCTGTCGGGATTTCGACTGTCGGGATTATGACCCAGACCCACATACCACATCCCTTTAGACTGTTCAAAAATAAAAGTAGTAGAAAAATGCTTGACTATTCTTTCATCAATGAACAATATTTCTACTTTTTGAAAATGATATTTTTATCATTATCACTAGGGATGAACCGATAAGCAAATTGGCCGATTACCGATTAATCGGCGAATGAGAATTAGCTGATTAATCGGCAGAGCCGATTAATATTCGGGTTTATTATTTTTAATATTACCAATTTTACTCTCACTGTTTGTTCACTTTCTAACACAATTCCGATTTTTAGAATTGGTTACTTATTTGTTTTTGACAAAAGACTTGCTTTTCTCCATTTTTCCATGTTAAATAATTTCAAAATTTTATCAACTTCCTTTAAAAATTTTTTAATATTTTCGTAAATAAAATTACATTAACACGCTAGACATAATAGTTATTAAAACAAATGATGGGGGAGCTGTGATGAGCACTTTAATTTAGGGTTGTTCCTAATTTAAATTTATTTTTTAAGACTTTTGTTCTTTGAAAATTAGAGGTTATTTAAAAGTAATAAGCTAAAGAGAAAAATATCGAGACATGAAAAATGTTGCAACATTGTCTATAAGTGTAGATTTATTCAGAATAGGAATATTAAATTATTAAATCATTTATATCAACCTGAGAGGCAACTTATTATTATTATTATTATTATTATTATTATTTTGTATTTCATTCTTTGAATTATTTGTTTTGTTTTTACTCACCACACTTTCGTAAAACTTGTAATTCTTGTGTTTGCAGAAAATTATTTAATTCTTGTTTATAAATTTATCCATCATAATAATATTGTGTTCAAACATCGTTAAATTAATTTTATTTAAAACATATTTTCCGCTGGTTGATCAGCAAAATTTGACTGATTATAAATGAAATACAATATTCATGTTTTTGAATTCCGATTTAAAATTTTAGGAATTTGCACAGGGTTATCTTTTAATATTCCAATCAGTTTTACGTTTTCTATGAACTATTTGTTTTATTTTTACTCTGTACACACTTTCATACTGTATGTTACAGTAAGGATTTCAGAAAATTACATTTATTTACTGATAATAAAACAATTTATCATAGTTTCTTGCTGAAGGTATACTTTAAAAGATAATATAAAAATTGAAAAAATTAGCCGATTAAGCGGGAAGATTTTGCCGATTATTAATAATCCGCAAAGAGGCCGATTAATCGGTGCATCCCTAATTATCACAACAAGAAAACAGCCACAAGCATACATACCAGGGGTGTCTGACTCAGTGGTCGGAAGTAGTTCGGTACAAGTCGCGAAACTACTGTAGTAGCTACATTTTTTAGTAGTTTGTAATGTAGCACACTACTTTTTAAAAAAGGTAGAGTAGTGAGTAGTGCAAGACAAAAAAATAGTAGTTTGTAGCGATTTCTGGAAACTACTTTTAAATCAAAAAATACATAAATAAATTTAAAAAAAGAGAACGACAGAAACAAAACAAGGTTTAATTGACTCTGACTAGTGCACATCTTGCACGAGTACAACAGTGAACGCAATGAGAAATAAGAAACATAAAAATATGAGCTGATCCTTAGGTACATCATTTGGCGAAATACATTCTATCTGAAGCAAATGCACCCACAGCTCGATCATAGCAACCTAAGACTGCAGTTTCGTCCTTATTGTGGACTCCTCAGTTAGGAATAGCCAATGATCGAGCTGGAGGCAAATATCCTCTTATTGTCGCTAAGATTGCCAACAAACTGGTATATAAAGTGAATTTATCTTACCAGCGAGCGTCCACAAACCATGGTGCGGCTCCATGGTTTTAGCCATTGGGCCGAGTCCATAATAAGGGCGAAACTGCAGTCTTAGGATGCTATGATCGAGCTGTTGGTACATTTGCTTCAGTTCTGCCTTAGCCCTGGCTTATGGGCGGTAACTCAATGCATACATTCTATCTGTTTGATGTCATTGGTTTATTTGGCATCATAATTTTTATATTCCTTCAAATAATTTTCATGTTCCTAAATATTTTCTGGCAAGGAAAAAAATGAAGGTTGAATTCTTTCAATTTTTCAGCTTTTGAATCCTTTATTGTTTGTGGTGAATATTCCTAAAAATTGTAAAAAAATCTAAAAAGCACAAATTTTAGCAAAAAAAAAAAAAGAACGAAAAAGAAAAGTAACAAATAAATTTAAAGACAATTTCTAGTTCTATTCTATATTCAAATGAGTTAATTTATTCAAACCACTTTTCGAATTTTTTCGGTCGAACCTCAAATGGTGTATGCTTTTTATTCATTTATTTTTTAAAAAGTTGCGAAGTAGCGACTAAAATTCAAAAGTAGTTTGTAGTTGCTATATTTTAAAAAAAGTAGTTGCAGCTGTAGTTAACTACATTTATAACAAAGTAGTTGTAGTTGGCTACAAAATAAATGTAGTTTTTCCAACCACTGGTCTGACTATACTAACAATTTAGAAAACATTAACTAAACTTGGAATCTATGACAGCAGGTAAAATATTCTATAGAACGCTTGATTACAAAGAAAAAAAAATTAAAAAATGAAAAGTATGGAAAATATTCAGCCAAATTAATGGTGCATTGCATTTGCAAAGAATATTATAAACATTTCGAAATATAAGTTAACTTAGAACGTTCCCGGATACTAAAAGTAAAATTCAGGAAACCAATAGTTTTAAATCATAGCTGGTCTTGCAAGGATAAACTTCTAAAGCGAAAAAATACTATTTTGCTAATGCATCTATTCCAAAATTCAACTGAAAACAAAATTCTGAAGAGAAACAGGTATGATATAGACGAGAGATAAGAATACTATACAAAAATTACATTTTTCAAAACTGGCTGCAGATTTACTACAAATAGCTTTGACAATTTTAAATATTTTTCATATTCATGTCAAATCACATATTTTAAAGCAGGAGGGGGAGGGGGGATCTTTTGACTATAAAATAAGTAAATAGAATCAAAAAAAGTTTCTATAAACTAAGATAGTCTTCAGACAATGAAAAGAAAGCAACAGCCCAATTACATGCATATATATATGCATAGTTTTTTTTCATACTATGTCTAAATTCTTGAAAACTATAACGTAAGCATACTTTCAACTAACACATCACTCAAGAGCTGAAAATGCTTTTACGACAATGGAAAAGACATTTAAACAAACTATTATTAAAAATAACTGATCAGAAAAGGAAAAAACATGTTGATGGAATTCAAGAAAATTTCTACATTGGAATTAACTTTAAAACAAATGTTAAAACTAAAAATTAGAAGTTCTAGAAAATACTACAAAAGTTTTAGAAAACAGTCACAAAATGACAGCAGTTTACAAAAGCTTAAAATTCATCAGTCTTCAATTTTTTTTGATAAAATGTTGTGATTACAGAAGACTTTCTCTTCTGCAATTTTTGTTCTATTTAAATAAAACAAATAAAGCGGACTAATCGGACCGGAACGATAAAAAGCGAACTAATCGGTCTAAAATGATAAAAAAAGCGGACTTTGGCTGGAAAAGCGGAACATTTGGACAGGTGAATGAAAGAACTGTTGTTTTTTTTTCGGTTTCATTATCCATTGGGTCATCCAGGGGGAAAAAGAATTTTCTTCCTCCAGCCCTCGAACGGTATCGGTACTGAGCGACGATTTTGATGGTCGAAAGAAAAGTTCAAAGGATATTTGTCACGTGGTCAGATTTTTTTTTAAAAAAGTGACCAAAAAAGTGACAAAATAAACATTTTTCCCAAAAAAGTGACAAAAAGTGACTTTTGGCCTTCGAAAGTGACTTTTGGTGACCAATGAAAAAAAAAGTGACTTGGTGAGAGCCCTACATTTGTGCGATCAAAATTTGCGGAGATATTCGAGTTTTTAATGCGCAGGGCCCGTAAACAAATTGACAAAAGAAAATTTTCGCCCTGCCAGAGGAATAACGAGCTTTTAGATTAGGGACGATAATGAAATTTGTTTCGTCCATGTCAGAAAACATTCGCTTCTCATTGTATTCAAAAATAAATACAGATGATACAAGACTACAAAACATAACAAGACAAGGTAAATTATTATACAATTTTATACAAAGATATTAAACACACGAAATATGTAGAATCTAAGAAATAATATACATTGCGATTACATTGTCCGTAAAGCAACACCATTTCTACATACTGTTCCGTAGTGTACATCGTAACTTCAAGCCTTAACGAAATGCATCTAGTTAAGCCGATTTTATTCTGCAGTGAAAGGATTACGTTATTTCAAGCAATCACTATACAGTCGGTAAATTTATATTCGCGAATTCAGCAAGACATTTTCATTCTTTCTTATTCAATTTTTTTCGTATTTTAATTCCCATGTTAAATAACTTTTACAGTTAAATATATTTTAGGAAAATAAAGAATATTTTGAAAAAAAAAAAAAAGAACTCTGAATGGTGCGAATTTCGCGTGTATATGGCCCCCAAAATCACTTAAAATAACGCTAGTGTAAAGTGGTATAAGTCATAAAGTTTCATGTTTCATTTCTCCATGGATTTTGATCGCACAAATGTCATTTTTTTTGTGTTAGTATTATTTTTCAATGGAGATTATTTCTCTAAATATAAGTTTGGGGGCCCGGAGCCCCTATAAAAAGTTAATTTTTTTATTTCTTAACCAATTATTTTTTTCGCTTCAAACTTTCCATATCTTAACTCTCCTCCTCATTTCGAGCAATTTTGCAAATGGAAGTATACATCTAGGACGAACGGTTGAGGAAATAAAGGTCATGACAGTTAACTTGGAACACCCTGTATATACATACACATGTAATTTTAACACCAGTCAACATTTTAACAAGATTTAATACTCACCATTTGTTTGAATTTTTTGTGATCTGAGCAACTTGATGAAAAACTTGGCCTTTTAAACATCTTGATGTTTAAATTATCAATATCCGGATGCGTATCCTGAAAAACATTAAAACAGAAAGATTTGAAATTTATAAGTATCTCCTCATTAATGAATTATCATATTTTTTACCTTTTGGATCCGAGCTGTTCATATAGAAATTTTTCTTTCGACCCAGGTAGTACGAAAATTGAACCACAGATTTCTTTTCCATTGAAAAGAGAAGGTATAAACTGTCGTACCAGACGTATGAAACCTTGAAGAAATCCCCGCTCCAACGGGTTCGAGTGAAAATTTCAACCCTGTCTTCTACAGAAAAAAACTTATGGTACAACATGTATACCGCCCAGTTCCTAAAGATTAAGGCTTTACATTAAAGCACATACATATTTTCTGTCCGTTTGGGAAACCTGATTTTAATGATACACCCCTTTCATTTGAATACTTTCATACATTCACTTAATTTGCATCTTCAATTGCCAAGTAATGTATCTATGCATTTAATATTTCAACAGTTTTTTTTTTTTTTTTGCTTAAAAAGTGTCCTTTCTATTTCAGTTATGAACATATTTTCTGTATGAAAATGAGGTGATTTTAAGTTACATGCGAGTGTATTTTCACTTTAATATATAACTTGAATCAATTCACATGTAAAACTTTCTCTCTTGACAAATGAAACTTTATATCCATTACTATCATTATTATTGACAAAGTACATTAGAATTGTAATTATTAGGCATTAATGCATTCCATGTTTAATTAATGTAACCACTAGAAAAATATATTTTACATGCACATTAATACAAAAAAATGTTGTCCAAAAAAGTATAAAATTCTTCTAAACAAAAACGCAGGATTTCGTAATTACAAGGCAGGGCAAAAGTTTAAGCACAAGTTAAATTTTTTAATAAAATAAAACACATGCACCAGAACATTTTAAAAATTCAATACATATCAATTTCTTCATTCTAAAGAGTGTTTCTTTTCCTTTTTGATGGATACCAAGTCTGAATCTCACTCTATGCAGTAAAACACTACACACTATTACACTAGGACCACCATAAGCACAAACTGGGCTCTGGTTTAAAAAAAAAGAGATACAGAGGGAGAGTATAATTTTAAAAAAAAAAGAAAAATGCTTGAATGGACAAAATAGATTTCCAGGAATATTAAAACTGAAACTGATTTTTTAAAGAAGAAGGAATCAAGTTTTGAAAAAAAAAAGATCTGTAGAGGGAATTGTGACTATTGTGTATTAGGAGTAATTGAGCGATTTTTTTTTTTTTGGCAACAGTCTTTCCTTTAGCTTGCTTGTCCAGTGAAATTTAAAAAAAAAATCTGTTACACAAAATCCTTGCTAATACCTGTCGGATTCTTCAGTGCTGGCCTCTATCTTTTTGCTATGAAGTTTCATAGTAGATTTAAGACGTTTCTCATGCTCCTTTGTATCAGTCTGGTTTAAAGAAGAAACCTAAAATGCATGTGCATACACATTAAAATGGCAACACATAGTCTGTTAGTGCACCAAACATAGAATAAAATTACTAATATTTGCACAACTACAGGTTTTTGAGAAGATTCAAATTTACTTACATGACATTCATTAATTCTTGATTTATTTTCATCAGATTCGTAAAATGTAAGAATATCATCAACAGGAACTTCAAAATCTTGACATATTTTATTCTTTTTTACCTTTAAATTGGGCTTTGTGCTACTTCTGCCCTTGTCATTTAAAACTCGAGTAGTGTTTTCAGGGCCTGATCCATCTTGCAACACCTCATGCTTCAATGTTTTACTTTCTTTTTGCTTTCTATCTGCAACTTAAATTCAAAATGATTTTTTATAACTTTGAGCAAAACAGTGTACAAGGTAAAATTTAATAGGTTTTTAATTAAAAATTGCATGTAACAAATGTAGACAGTCACTTCAACAATAGTTAATAAAAATTCTGTTTCATTTAACAATGAAATTTCATGGACATAATCATATTTTCTCAAGAGCATAATACTTTTAGAAAGATATCCCAATAAGTTAAAATCAAATTAGATTCAAAGAGAAATAGCATAAAACTCTGGTAGAGTATTAAATTTAGGCAATTAATTGGCCCAACACTGGAAGACTGATTACAAGTTTACATCACCAATTACACAAACAATAAAACCATCAGCATTTTTAGAGCAGTTTTCTACAAAATGAAGAAACAACATGGAAGATAATGCAAAGTTAGGGCACTTTTCCATTATGCATACACTACCTGGTTGTTGACTTACTTTCTACCTTGGCAAAAATAGTGTTAACATTGCTGCCATTTTGTTTTGTTTTGTTTTTTTATTTTTTTGCACTTTAATGAAACTTTTAGTCTTGTTTAATGGCTTGATTTGCTTAGTTCATTAAAAAGAACAAAATAATGTAAAATTTGCCAGACAAGGTAGTTCTACATAAAGATAATGCCAACATATAAAAGGAAAGATAACTGACAAGAATAAAAATGAGCCAAGTAAAATACATATCATGCAACAGTACCTCCTAAGTTACAATGTTCCACACCTGGACAAACATAGAAAAATTTGATAAAAATGTGTAAATCTTATTTTTTATGTTCATAGTTGACTAACTAAAGGAATGATATGATTTTAAAAAATCTCTAATATTCTTACAAGTTACAAAATGTTGCCAAAATGCAACACCAGCATTAATCGTTACCATCTACTTGGGTTCATAAAACGACTGAAAACATTTTGAACGTAGTGCTACAAAACATTTATTGCAAACACATTTCTTGCACAGTGTGACTACCACAATGCTTGCATCGCCTTCTTTTATGGTCAAAATTTCTCTCAATCGTGTGATATGATCTGTCTAATTTTGTTTTTTGAAAAAAAAAAATTTTGAAGGTGTGAGGGATGTCCAGGACTTAGAAATGTCGATGCTGAAATTTGATTTTCCTCTTCGTTTATTTTCCGTGTTTTGAGAAGAGAAATTACTAGTGACCTTTGGAAATCCAAATGAGTAATATTAATATTGTGCAGTTGATAGATTTTCCAAGCATTTACTTTTGCTACATCAACAAAATTAGTAAATATGTGCCACCACCACTTTTGACCCTTATCTGAATGTAGCAAGGAAGAACAAAATTATCAAGGTAATCAACTCCACCAATATGAAAATTTATGAAAATTATAATTAGATAGCAATTGTTGTTGCCCTCACAGTAATACTTTGACCCCCCCCCCACTTGTTTGGTGAACCAGTTGCCTATGCATAGCAAAAACACATCCCTTATATTGAAAAAGAGTTACTCTTAAAATTAAAAATTCTCTTAAAAATGTTAAGGATTGCAATTAAAAAAATTTTAAATAATAATATTAAATAAAAAAAGCTGAAATATTACCAATTTTAAGCTTCTTTCTCCTTTTACTTGCATTGAAACACTCAGATTTTCTCTTCTTAGAATTATTTGTATAATCTCTACCTGAGGGGAAGAAAAAAAAAGTGATGAAGTATACAAAAGTTTTGAAAAAAGCTTATAAAATTCAATTTTTTAATTTCGGGAAACATTTACCAGATTCATTTTCAGCTAAATCTGAAGTTTCAGTCAGGCTCTAAAACAAGAATAAGAAAATAAAAAGCAATATGGTAAAAACTAGGGATGCACCGATTAATCGGCAGTACCGATTAATCGGCCATAATCGGCCACTTTGCCGATTATTAATAATCGGCAAAATCGTACCGATTAATCGGCGGAAAAAATATTTTCTAATATTATTTTAAAAAGTATACTTTCACTGTGAAACTATGATGAATAATTTTATGAATAGTAATAATAATAATCACAGTTGATATAAAGTTTTTAATAAATTAATTTTTTTATTTTGAACAAATGTACACATAGACAATGTTGCAACATTTTTCATGTGTCAATATTTTTCTTTTTTGCACAGTGCTTTTAGATAACCTCTAATTTTCACAAAGAATAAAAGTCTTGAATTAAATAGCTACTAATATTAAATATTTTCAATTAAATGCTCCTAAATTAGAGTGCTCACCACAAACCTCCCCCCCCCTTTTTTTAAATTTTATGTCTAGTAACATAGTTAACAATGTGTTAATATAATATTATTGACAATACTATGGAAATTGGTTTTAAGAAATAGGATAACATTTTGAAATTATTTTTGAGAAATTAGGAAAATGGAAAAATAAATAAATTGTATATTTTCTTTCATAAATAGATTACTATTTCTAAAATCACAATTGTAAACGAAAGAAAAAAGCGGGGATGGTGAAATTATTAGTATTAAAAAAATCCTCCTGATCATTAATCGGCTTGGCCGATTAATCGGCCGATTATCAACAGCCGATTAATCGGTAATCGGTAATCGGCCAATTTGCTTATCGGTGCATCCCTAGTAAAAACAATTATTTATTTACCTGAAATGAGAAAATAAAAATAACTTACACTCAAAAAATATTTCAAATGCATATTCTTCCCTCTTTTTTCATCAAAAGCTACATCAACTGCAAAAAAAAAAACATTTAATTAAATCCTGTGCTCTTCATACCCCCAAACATTCACAAATCAACATGCAAAGTGCTTTAAACTTACACTCTTCTAATGATGACTTTGCAGGCCTGTTTGAAATTTCCACTTCAGAATCAAATTGATGCCCTGAAGGGACCTTTAGTGGCAGAGTTACCTCATTTTCTTTGATTTCTTCTGGTTGTGATACAACAGCAGAATTTCTTCCCTTTGCAGGGGTTTGAAACAGTTTTTCTTCCCTTGTACGAGATAAAATAGAGTCTTTACATTTCATCCTGCTCGGATCAGAAATGTTTTTCTCTCCTTTGTGCACATCAGAATCCATATCTCTGGGGATATTTTTTGAAAGAGAATCTTTCAAACTAGTTTTCATGTTAGAATTTTCATTATCTTCAATGTATTGTTCAAAATCAATATCTGAATCATATTTCAATCTTTTATTGGCCTCCTCGTGTTCAAAAACTGCAGATTTCATAGGGTGTTCGACTGAAGCATTTGAATCTGCAGAAAGCCTTGACCTTGAAATTTTTTTGGACAAACAACTACGTGATGGTATTTTTTCTACAAACAATTCGTTGTTTTCTATATCAGACCAATTTCTGTAACTTGCTTTATTCTTCAGTTCATTGCTTTTGGGTTTGATATTTTTGTTTTTCTGATCCAGTTCATATCTTGTACAATTGTTTAAATCATAAACAGTATTCTCTTTCACATCAGCTGCCTTCAAAAAAAAAGAATAACTATCAGAGTTTTAATAAAGTTCCCACATATACTACCAACTAGTCTAAATGGTTGATGGTTAACAGACATCTTTTGAACAAAAAAATATTTTCCATTATATTCGGAAATCACAGTTGAAATTTTCTTTTGAAAATGCTTTGTTTATTTATTTATTTATTTTATTTTTATTTATTTATCTTTTTTTTAAGGAAAAATTACAGTTTAGACAATGAATAATTAAGTAAAAAGTTACATAATAATTACAACAAAAATATCAGTTATGTTCATGTTTATAATAAATTATTTATTCCGAATATTATTAGCAATCATATATTTAAGGAAGGAAAAGGTAGTACAAAGCAGTGGCGTATCCAGGGGGGGTGCCAAGGGACCAATGCACCCCCCAAGGTTTTGTAAGACTATAAAAAATGGTGGCACCGAATTTTGAAAAAACATGTAACCTTCATGTGAATATGCTTCAGGTTTTTTCAATGAAAAATACTTGGCCACTGGACACTGAAATATTGTCATATTATTTTCTGTTTTCGACAATAAGAAGCAAAACTAA
This sequence comes from Uloborus plumipes, assembly GCA_038373865.1. Taxonomy (NCBI): domain Eukaryota; kingdom Metazoa; phylum Arthropoda; class Arachnida; order Araneae; family Uloboridae; genus Uloborus; species Uloborus plumipes. The sequence continues at coordinate 51,107 of JAXGGA010000243.1, forward strand.
TTGTTATTCTGTAATTGTGGAAATGTAAGAGGAAAATGAGTGATGTACCCGCGCCTTATTGTTCTTGCATGATATTCATTTTTGTGAAAAAAAAAAAAAAAACAATCTTTGAGCAACGTTCAAAAGAAAAAAACAAATCAAAATACTGCGTTTTTAAAGTTTCACCATAGTTCTTGATTTTTTTCCTTTCTCATCAGTGTCGATGTTCGATGTGTACCCCCCAAAATCAATTCCTGGATACGCCACTGGTACAAAGTTTCTTACGTTTTCTGTAGAGAAAATAGATAGTTAAATTTTTCTTTGAAATTTATGTAGAACAGAAAATTTTGAAATTTCTAGCATAAAAAAAGCATTTAAAAATTTACAACACTTATTACAATGCAATCTTTAAATATTTGTTTCATTTTCAGTATCTCATATGAAAACTAACTAAAATAAGGAGAGCTGCAAAATGCAAGAGTACTACTTTTTTTTTTTATTATTACATCAGCTGCAATCATATAGAAATATGAGCATTAATTTCAAATCATTTGAAAATATGATAGGGAAAATGAGGTATGACTTGGTTGAGCCTTATTTCAAAAACAATAACACATATCTGATTTTTTAAATGGTGGTTTTGTCGTACTTGCTTTGTTGTTGGTGTGTGGACAAAGTTTTTTCATTATTTATGAAAACAAAAAGAATGGTAGTAGTTAAAAAATTAATTTTGAAATAAAGTTGCATTTTCAAGACTGAACATTGGTGGATTTTTGGTTTTTGAAATAACACAAATTGAAATAACACAATTGCATTTCTTGACTTACGTCTCAATTTAAAAGCATTTTCAAAAGTTTATTTTTTTTTTTACACTATACGTTTGTTTGTTGCTATACCAGCCTAGTTTTGCTGGTATTGCATTTGTAATGCCTGTCCACTACACATAGAGCAATTAATAAGCACTGGCTGAGCTAGTGACTTCCCAATGGTTAAAATTCAACATTTCTTCGACAAACTATGACTTCCAATACGAAAAACAAACAGGAAACAAAAATTCTATTAGGAGGTATCTTGAATTTAATCAAAACTAAAAGTAATCAATAAAAAAAACATTCAAGAAAACATAATCAAAGGAGAAATATTTTAAATGCCTGTGATCACCTATAAAACCGCAATTCTAAAAACAAATGCAAGAATTTTATTTCTTAACACTGAAAGCAGAAATGGCATGGACTTATTATGCAGCAATTCACACTAGATATCTTGTGAAGTTGCTCAAACAAAAACTGATTTCCGATTACTTAAAATTGCTCAGAGCTTTCTTTTTAGTCAATTTAGGCCTTACAAGCTTTGGAACTTTTTGGAAAAACTCCCTAAATGGTATTTTTACCGCAACAAATTCAACAAGATTGGAAATTCCTTCATGCAGCAAAAGCCAATCAAGACAAAAAAAAGTTTTGCATTAATAACACTGTAAATTAAAGCCCTATGAAGATTAAACCAAGATAGATGGAATCCTTGGAAAAAGTCCAAATTTTTTATGCATGCCACAAACCCTAATTACTCACAGTTCTATCGGTGATTTCAAATGAAAATCAATTAAAACTTAGTTTTTCATATTCATTATTTTATAGCTTGCAGAAACAATAAAAAAGAATCAAATTTGAAAAAAATTTTCACTAACAAAAAATGCTTTTTCTCTTTCTATTTAATTTGGGTGAGAGAACTACTGTCGGCCCCACTTAAACGAATACTGTCGGTTCCAAGAAATATTCGATTAAACGGGGTATTTGATTAAGCAGGGAACTTTAACATTACGTCTATGGCATCGGTTCCGAGATATTTTATTCGTATAAGTGGGGTATTCGTTTATCCGTTACCCGATTAAGCGGGGAAGACAGTATGTAATTTATTTTTTTTAGGGGAGGGGGATATTTTTTACAGGCTTTTCAACCGGAACACACACAAAAAGATAGGACAAGACATGCTGAAAGAGTTTAGCATGTACAACTGCATTATTAGTTAATATCTCCGTTAGTTAGAACCTGTTTTCAAAAATTTTATTGATGACACTAAAACTTGTCAAAAGCTGCTAAACAAAAAAAGAATGAATAACATTGGTTAACAAACAGAGAAGAAAAGGGGTAAAATATTTCCTTCGTGCGTTAATCGATAAAGATAACATCAATTTTAGTAGACATAAATAAGTATAAATTTTAATAAATGCTCCTATTTCAGAAATAAAATTTTAACGATATAATAAAATGGTAATCCTGAAAACATTTAAGTATTACAGAGACTTCTCTTCTATTTCGGAAAAATTGCATTTTTTTTAATAGTGAAATCAAGTTTTTTTCATTTTAACCCTTAGAGAAAAAAAAATACTTCAGAAACATCAGTTATTTAATGAATTTACGTTTACAAGGATAACTAAACGTGAAACACATTTTTCTACATTCAGAAAGCTGGAAGTACATTTAATTATATTTTATTTCCACTTCAAAAAATTTGCTTATTTACTTATTTTTAATTTTTCTTGGGGATCACGTGCTGATGTGCACATATATTAGAACCGCCACTGACTCTTGGCCATTCTGATCAACCAGAAATCATTACATTATTGAACAACAGCTGAGAACTATGTTTAATGAAGATATTTTTCCACATTTAAAAACTTGAAGAGTTGAAAATTTTTCATCGAACACAGAAAGAATGAATTAATAACAAAATATGAACATACTTGGTTAGGAATCTTAGAAACTGCTTTTATTGCTTTCTTCCTAAAAAAAAATAATTAAGTTTTTAACCACAACTCAAGAAATACAGGGTTTTCCAAAAATAGAGACCCATACTCATGTTTAGCATGTTTAATGAACTAAACAAATACATGAATAGAACAAGTAAAATAGATACATAGGAATTTGATAAAGTTCAACAATTTTTGCACATGCAATTCAACTCTTAGAGACCAACACTCTCTCACAGAAAAAAACTCTTCCTTTAATTGATCAGCTGCGACTGCTAATTGCATCTACAATCCTTGCACGCAACTGATGCCGGCTTGTAATGAAACTGCGACCTATCAAACTCTATGAGAGAAGCATACAATTTGATATACAGAGTAAAACACTCAACTGCTTCACCCTCCAACAAGTGATTGGTCCCAAAATCTAATCAGCTCTTATTTCGATTGGGGGGCACATGCATATCAATTTTTTCTTCAATATATGCATTATTTCTTGATATATTTCAGTTACACTAAACAAGAAAACATTAGAATTACATCAAAAACTAAATTATTGCATCAACATATATACTTTTTATGTGTGCATAAAATTTTAAACAATTAGGATGTTTGAAATTGCGAGAAAGATTACACTACAGTCATATATGCAAGTCAACCTAATAAAAGCTTATTTTTATTTTTTCATTTATAGTTTTAATTTTCTAATCGACAAAAGCGGCAGGCCAATGATTTTAAACTTGTCCAGGGGATGAGGTAAAACTTACATACTATTCTCCAGTGGTTCCCAAAATATGTTCTGCGAACCCTACGGTACCGCCATGAGTTAACAGTTGCATATTTTTCCCAGTAATTTTAAAGAAAAAAAACAGAAACAATTACAAGGATTTAAAATGCTACTCCAGATTCAAAAAGCAATCATTATAGTGTTTTGCATCGCCATGCCACGATTTGAGGAAAGTTCTTACTGAAACTTTAGAAATTATTATATAGTCAAGTCTTGTTGCCTCTAGTTAAGATTTAGGAAAACATGGGTACCGTATTTTCGGGTAGATAAGCCGCACCACCGTATACGCCGCACTTCGCAAAATTCGGGATAAAAAAATGCGTTTCATCAGATACGCCGCATCGGCGTATAAGCCGCATAAAATTTTGTCAAAAATTCAATCTGCGAAAACCTACACCTACGCTATATACTGGTATTGACATCATTCAAAAACAATGACAAAGAATTAGTAACATTGATTTGAAAACAGTGTTTCAATATTATAAATAAATAAAGCGTTGCAACATTTTAGCGATAACTGCAACTTATAGTAACTCTGTTCTGCTCCAGATGGTTTCTACTACAACCCTACTTCCCATCCTCACCGCAACCACAGGCAGGCGTTTTTTTTTAATTATTTGTTTTTCGTTTGGATTCGTTTTCCTGTTTTTTTTTTTTTTTCTTAATTTATTCCACTTCCTTATCTGATCTAGGAGAATAAAATAACATCTGAATAAGCAGAAATGCTATCACCCTTTTCAAAATAGATCTTTTCAAGAGCATTGCAGTTCTGGTTTTCCATGTCAGGCTCTAATTTGTTTTGTTTTTAAGCAATAACTAAACATAACATGAACTTTGAAAAAAAAAAAAAAAACTTTTACATCGTATAAGCGGCCATGGTGTATAAGCCACAGGAGTTAAAATTCAGCTTTTAAACACGTATAAGCGGCGGCTTATCTACGCGAAAATACGGTAATCAACACAAATCTCTACTTTTCCATACAGAATAGGCTGGCTATCCAAAACAAACATTTTTGAAAGAGTGTACGAACTAGCAAATGAACTGAAAATTGTGTAACTGGAGCAAAAGACATCAATATATTTAGCAGTTTACAGTAAACTGAACAAAAACACTATTTTCATTCAAGGAGCAACATTTACCACATTTGCTGTGAGAGACAAAATATCGATGTTCGAAATAAAGCTATTTTTTTAAACTTATTGCTTTGTTAAAAAAGGAATACTTTCACACATTTCTTCTATATAGAAGCAAGTATTCGAATGATAATCATATTTCATAGAGATTATTAACATATTGTCTTTTAGTAACAAACAATAGTGGGGTTCCTGAAAGTAAAAGAATCGCACATCCATTGCCTACCAAATTTAGACTCACAGGTCTATAATTAACTGCCTTCCCTTTTCACCTTTCTTAAAGAAAAAATCCACTAAATTTTTGTCAGCTTCTAGTCTTTTTGCAGTATTCCCGAGATATACAAAGCATTAAAAATGTTTAGCCAACCTCCATTAATTGCTTGAACAATCAACTAAGAGCTAACAACTAAGAATAAAATTAAGAAAACATTAAGAGTTTAACCCTTGTGGGTTCCTTGGGGTCATATGTGACCCCAATGCAATTTCTGTTTAATATATCCTGTTAATCAACCATTTGTTTTTAATGGCATTTTGTGGCTTTTATTCTTCTAGTTTTCTATTCAAAATAATGCTATTATTGTGTCTTATTTTTCCCGAATTGCATTTTTTGCACACAAGACCCTTGGGGTCACTTCCCCAGAATGCCAAAAAAAGAGGACGTTGCAACTTTTGTCCAAGACAACTGGACAGAAAATGCATCGAAAAATGTCATTAGGGTTTAAAATTCACTTGCAAAAATCATGTTTTTTCAGGTCTGTAACAGTTGTAAATAAATCTACAGTTATTGTAAGTTTTGCTCTAAAATTTAAATTTTTAATGCATAAACTAAATTTTACTTTGATTGTGTCTTTTTATTTATATTTTTTTAGCATTAAAAAGTGTGTGAACTTAAATAATGCATGTAACATTCAATAATCGTAATAAATTAATTAAAGGAAGCATTGGTGTCGTTTATGACCCCAAGGGTCTTGAATGTAACTGAAATGGGAGGGACCCACGAGGGTTAAACAAGTTAATAAATTGTTTACATCATTTTAAACAAAAGCTTTAAAATTCAATGAGAAATTTAACAGTAGTTACAGGAAGTGCTTTAGTACAAAGGGCATTCCATAAAAATTGAGTTATTTTTTCCATAGTGGCAACAATGCGAAATTAAAAATAGAAGTACAGGCGATTTTTTTCAACTGTTAACGGTTTATCTATACAAAATTTTAAACAAAGCAGACTAATTTATTTTCCTAGTCCTGTACTTGCTTAAAGGATTGTTTTATTTGCTTTACAGAAATGGAGATAAGTGATTCAGAGTTAAAAAACAAAATGCATTGTGCCATAAAGTTTTGCTACTGTTTGGGTAAAACAGATGCTTCAAAATGTTCAAAATCTCCCTCAGACTGGAATAACAGATGACGAAACTTGGTTGCATCATGTATTATTATCCATTTACATAGTCTGCAACAAGTGTATGGAAACACACCCTCCTTCGAAAAAAGTCCCAGAATCAAAATCTGCTCGAAAGGTCATGATGATTATTCTCTTTGGCCATAAAGGTGTATTTATCAGCATGCTGTGCTTCCAAAAACTACTGTGAATGGTGAATATTATGTTTCAGTTCTGAAAACTTTGCGACAATACATATTGAGAAAGCATCATGAATTGGGAATTGGACATTACATCACGATAAGGCTCACCTGCATGTCGCTACTTCTGTGCAGCAATATCTTAGTAAATGCAATATTAAAATCATGCCACATCCCCCCAGTCTAGTTCTTGCACCATGTGATTTCTGGCTGTTTCTGACATTGAAGGAGAAGCTCTATGGTAGAAAATTTAATACAGATTCTGAAGTTATTTTAGCAATGGAGGGTTCTTTGAAGCAGCTTCCAAAATAGGGCTTCTCTACTTGTTTTAAAAAGTGGGTTAAACGATGGGATGATGGCATATCATCTGACAGAAGGTGTTTTGAAAATGAATGTTGTACTTTTTGCTGCTAATATATTTCTTGATCTTTTATGATTTTACACTCAGTTTTTATGGAATGCCCTTTGTAATTGGCTAAGGGTTAACATCTCTTAAGGGGCCTTTGTGTCTGCCACTAAAAATAACAGCAAACAATGCAATTCCAGATACAGGTCTCTTACTTCAAGACAAATCTTGATATAATGTATACTTAATAATAAGCATAAAACAGTTTACAAGTATAGTAAACTTTAAAAAAAATCAGAAATGAAAGCTGTCATGATATGAATGATCTCATGCAGATTGACCCTTTACAACTAAGCAGTGAGAAAAAAAAGCATTTTATTTAACTACTGTTTTTCTTATTACATGCAGGTGTGCATTTGATTATTAAAATTTACTTCACAAGTATCTAACACAACATAAAAATTTGAAACACCATAGAAAAATATGTAATTTTCTCACCTATCTGAATATTTTCTTTTAGGAGGCTCAAATAATTTCTTTTTTTTCTTAAGCCAGCTGTGGCCACTACTTACAGTTTCTGTATCAGTGTGAAATATAGATCTGCGTTTTTCGTTCGGTGTAGGGCATTTTCCTAAAGAGCTGGTGCGTTTTTTGCTTGGTGTAGGGCCTTTTCCCGAAGAGATGGTAAAATTAGGTCGAGAACTAAAAAATTAAACAAAATTAATACATAAATAAATGAGCAAACCTGTAACAGAAAAATGCATAAGGTTTATTATTTTTATAAAAAATTTCGAATAAGTTAATGATTTTTATACCCTATTCCACCCTAACTTGGCACTACAGGGAGAGGCACGGAGCGTGTTGCTCCTCGTTGAGAAATAGTTCTCATTGATTTAGCGGTTTAAATGGGTATAAATTGAAAAATACTGCAAGAAAATAGAAAATTTGTGTGTTCAAGACACATATTTGTAGTTTTTCTGAGTTAAATATGTTTGATTTGGAAGTATTTGATTACGAAAGGAAAATTAAACCGCCGAAACCCTTAGCGAGGAATTGTGTCTTCAAGGTTAAAGTTGGCACACTTTCTCCCCGTAAACTGGCAAACCCCAGGCCCACAACTGGTTTCTCCCCTCTTTGACCACGTGAAGTGCCAGAGGAAAAACATATGTTTGTCAACTGGAACCTTGAATGAGCATTAGTATTTCCTTGCAGTCAGTTTATTTCCACATAATTAAATACATTTTTGAAGCAGCTTCCATCAATAGGAGATAATAACTGAAATGTGTTGAATTTTAAATTATTTACATGCTGCAATAATAAATACATAGGTGAATTTTTTGAAGATTCATTACTTAATAATTTTAAAAGCTTGCGTTTTTCACGTAATAACCACAAACTTCAGGAATTTTTTTTAGGAAAATCAATAAAACACCAATTTTGTTTGAATGTAACCAATATTTGTTAGTGAAAAGGTGCATCACAAATGCTTGTTACAGCAAAATGGTCTTTTTGGATAGTTTGAAAAAATTAGGGGAAAAAATAATGATTTTCTTTCACACATCTGTGCATATTCGTATATATTATGAACTTCCATCAATGAACTGCTGCATGAAAGAATTTTCTAACATTTTGCATTGGAGATATTTCTACATAGAGCATTTTTTAAAAAATGTGATAAAACCCTACCGTTGGTTCTCTTGTTTCTAAGAAAGGAATAAAATTTAAATGCCTTAGAAATTCGTACCTGTCATATTATGACTGATGATTTGACAGCTTAAGTGATACGAGGCAAAAAAAAAAAAAAAACTGTTTCCTTGACAACGGCTGCAATTCGGTTCCCGTAGCTTTCACTCCAGTGCCAAGTTAGAGTGGAATAGAGTATATATAGAAAAAAATGAAGTTTCAGGCTAGATTTTTTCAAAAGCATTTTACAAGTCAAGAATATGAAATTAGATGTTAAAATGGAAGCAAAATTTACCTTTGAGGTTGATACTGAATATCAAAATTTTGCTCATCATCTGTAAAGTTTTCGAAATCAAGCATTGCCTTACTTTTCTTTCTTGCCCATAAAGCTGACCTACGAGTATTCTAAATATCACAAGGAAAAAAACAAGTATTATTTCAGACATTTTTTTAGCATATTTATTCAATTTTTTGTAAATACTAACCAAAAATGGAAAACAAAATAAAATGAGGTGATAAAAGAAAATTTATTTCAAATTCACTCAAGGATTAACCCTTACAAAAGTGGTTTTTTGAACCCATATCTAAAATGGTCTTTGGCTTTTATTTTTTCTCTTAGTCATAACGTAAATGCTTAGAAGATTCATATTGCTAGTTAAACATGGTTCATGCTTCAACTGTTTGGAAACATTGAGCTTTAACAAGAAAAGCAAAACTTTACAGACAAATATCCTAAAACAATGAATAATATTGAAAAAAGTCCTTAGTTCAATTGGTAAATTTTTATTAATTACAAAACAAGAAGAAGCCATTCACAAGTGCACAAACCTAAACAAAACTTATATGCGGCAAATAATGAAAAAGACAAATCAATCTTTACTTCTCATCAGCACTAACGTTGTTATCTACAAATTGAAAATTTAATGGCATCTTCAGGATATACTTAAATGGTTATTGCAACAGCAAAGCTTCGACTTTGTTCTCATTGTATTTTAGGCGACTAAATTTAGTTTACTAAAACAAACATGTTGCCAAATGGAAATAAATGACATTTAAGGGTTAAAATGCACTTCACGACTCTGAGGTCACGTTAAATTTCAACATTATATTTCCTAATAGGAGAGCTATTCCTTAGTTGTCTAGTGTGACTTGAGTGGTGCAATATGGCTCTGACACAAGTTAATATTTCAGTTAGATTCATAAACCTATTTTGAAAATATAAAAAAATTTAACACAAAAATCAACTTAATATCTGTTTAACATATCATTTTTAGAAACATATGCATATTTGGGAGGTACCAATTAAGTCGAAGTAATTGGTAATTGGTCATGATTAATAACTTTGCCAATTCTTAATAATCTGCCAATTTTCACCACTTAATGGGCTGTAAAAATACTTTTACTAAACTACTTTACGTAAGCCAAGAACTAGAAACTAAGCTAAATGAGTTCATAAACAATAACTGTAACTTTCTGAAACTAAAGATAATATGTCATTATGAAATAGTAATCATAAAGAATTTTTAAAAGGTTTATTTATTCATTTTAAAAAATATTTTGTAATTTAATGCATTTTTTTAAACAGAATATTAGATTATTTGTTTGTGAGTGTCAGTTTCATTTATCCCTCAAAAATTTCATACTGATAGCTCAAAACGGGAACACTCTGACTTAATTTTTTTTTCAGTTAAGGTATTCACTGTTTGTGTATATAACTATAACAAGAATGGCCAATAGGTAGCACACATACCACAGTGTGGTACAATGAAGTATTAAGAGCGGCACAAGAAGTATTGAACAATTTCATATCATAAATTGAGAAATTTCTATCATCTTCTTTGTAGAACTTTTGTCATACTGAAAAAACCATGGAAGAAAGCTAAGAAAACCGTACATGTGGGTTAATTTATATTTAATCGTAGATATGACATCAAGAACATAGTTCATACAATTCCTTTATCTAGAAATGTAGTCATGCATCCATAGAGGACAAAGTTGTGAATCAAGTAGCATCACTGTATTTGCTTTTTTGAATGAATAATTTTTTGCCCATGACAGCTTTTGGTAGTGTTAATTAACGTTTTGTTAGAGTTAATAGAGCTGTTTCATTAGTTTTGTTAGATATTTTGCTATAAAGAGTTATTTTATAAGTATTATAAGAAGCAATTACTATCACCTTAAAACATTAAGAAATATGTAGTATTCAACGCTAAATTAATTATGAAAATTTCTTAGAAATAATAAACAAATTTTTTATGAATAGTAAAAATACTAAATAACCATTCACCAAAAAATGTCTAATTACCAAATCTTCTGAAATCAAATGATCTTTCTTTTCCAAAGTAAGGTTTTTTGGTTCAGGGCTTTTTTCCTTTTCTGCTCTAACATTGGGTATTGCATGATCTTTTAAGTAACTTCTAGTCTTCATTTTGGGAATAACAAAATCATCATCATCATCTTGCATACTTAGATTTTTCTTCTGATTCTGATGCAAAACATTATTTGTTTTTAATATAGATCGTTTTTGCACTTTCTCCGACTTAGGAGCAGAATCATATACTGGAACTCGGTCAGGATTAAAAAGGCTAATTTTTTTCTTACAACTTTTAGGAGTGACTTTAGAAGAATTATTTTTTCTACTAAGAGTTGAATCATCTATTTGGACAGAAGTTTTTACATTTTTTTCAGTTTTCGGACATGAAAATATTTCTGGTGAACTAATTTTCAATTGTTTCTGTCTCTTGCAATATCTTACACCATTTTCTTTTGAATTCAAAGCAGTTGCCTTAAAAACTGGTTTATCCTCCCTTTGAAATTTAATGACTTCTTTCTGAAACATCAGAGCAAAAGTAACAAGAAAGTGGAAAAAAAGTATTGAACACAATGGAAAACAATTAATGTATTAGTATTTTAATATTATTAGCAAAAGAATACTGCACAAAACGCATCAGTTTTGAGATCAGACGTATAGAAATACAAGCTGCCAGCTCTGTATAGGAATTAATACTAGCAACAAGTACTGTAGAAAACTAAATTATGTTTTTTATTTTATTATTTATTGATTTCAGAGAAAACAAGTTAAACTTTCACTGATAGGAATATTTTTCTTAAAATAATTCTACTTTTTTAAAAAGATTTTCAGTAACAATTATTTCCCCCACCTTTTTCTATTTAAAGTAAAAAAATAGAAAGAAAGAAAAATAAATTAACATTAGGTGAAACTTAAAGCAATAAAAATTGTATACACACTTGAATAGAAACACTAGTAAAAAAGTGACAACCAGCAACAAGTTCCAAGCCCAGCTATGCTAGTCCTAGTCAATTTATAGCAATCTCCAATGAAGATCGCAAGAGCCCTCTTAAACCTATTCAGCCCATTGCAAGCTGCTTCAGGTAAAATGTTCCAAATGTCTAAAGTCCTGCTAAAGTACAGTAAAGTCTCGAAAATCCGAGTCTTGATAGGCAGAGGTTCTGGTTAATCCGAGGTGCTTTATTGACATTTTAACCTTTAGGAACCGGGCGGTACATATGTTGTACCATAAGTCTTTTTTCTTTAGAGGACGGGGTTGAAATTTTCACTCGAACCCTTTGGAGTCGGAGATTTTTTCAAGGTTTCATACGTCTGGTACGACAGTTTATAAATTCTCTTTTCAATGGAACAGAAATCTGTGGTTCAAGTGTTGTACTACCTGGGTCGAAAGAAAAATTTCCAAAAAACAGCCCGGATCCAAAAGGTTAAGGTATACCTTTAATAGCTAAATGTATGATTTACAGTAAAATCTAAAAATTGGAATCTTTTGGTATTGTAAAATTTCTTTTACTACATGGAACAAAGTAATAAAAAGTATTGAGGGATTAGTGTCAATATTAACACAAAATATTCTTTGGCTGCTAGAGATATATTAAGATATACATTGCAGATAATTTAATATAAAAAACGACTTGAAATTAACATTGATTTACATGCCTTATCGACCAAAAAGTGTAAAGTTTCTACCACTAAAACTTAGTTACCAGATAATATGAATCCTCCCTCTCACCCCCAGATTACATGGTCCCCATTGAAAAACTTTGGTTTGTGATAAAACAGTATTCGTTTCTTTTTTTTTTTTTTCAAATTGAGCTGTCATTTTTTTTAGTTTTATTATTGATTTCAATTATTTATTTTTTTTTCAAAAATAAAGAGCATTTTTCAACAAATAATAATAGTGTTGCAACAAACAAAATTAAACCAGAAGTTTAGCATTTCATTTTATGTCACTTGTTTGTTGATATATGAAACAATTGGAATTATTATTTTACTTGATTATTTTTTAATTTAATTGTTACATTTTTTTTTTTTTTCAAATTAAAGTTTAAATGAAGTTTTTTTTAACAAAACTTAATACACCTGGAAAGTAAAGGTAATGCAATAATAGTTATAGTGGATGCAAAAAGGTGAAAGATTTTAAAATCTACTTAGAAGTATGAAAATGTAAATAAATCAACGTTTTTACTTCCAAAAATTTTATCACTGCATTTGAAAACGAATGTGTAATGATCCACATAAATATATACTGATATGATTGCTAAAACCTTTTCATGCAGAATTGCAGTATCAAAAGAAAATATTAAGACGAGTTTTTAAAAGAAAATATACAGCCATTTTAGCTGCCCCTTCTGTAACAGAATTTGAGCCCTTATGTATGAATCTTGTCAGACTACCCTTATAAATAATAGAACTGTCAAAGCATTATTTTTCATTAATCTTAAAATGTAGTCTTTTGTCAGCCAGTGAATATGTATGTGGATATATTAACCACACAATTTATATTTCAAGAATATTTAAAACAGTTAAAAGCAAGGGAAAGTATTACCTGATCAATATTATTGTCTGAATGTGAATCAAAAATCTCTTCAACAGATTTTCTACGAACATCATCATTTGCATTACATTTCTTTATTTTCTTCTTCTTCTTCTTGTTACTAACAGCAGTATCAGTCAACTCAGAGTTGGAGAGTGGATCATTTGACAAGCTGGGACGATGCAATAACTGCGAACTCTTTTTATTAGATGAACTATCACCCACTTGTGAAACATCAGGATGATTGTTCGATTCAAGAATGACTTTTAAATTTTTCACGTTTTCTCCTCCCACATGAGTATTCTTACTATCTCCATCTGCTTTCTCAAAATGAAATGATTTTTTTTCAGAAGTGGGTGCCAGATTGGAGGCATCAAAACTGTCATTCGTTTGTTTAAGAGCGCTTTCATCTGGCTCCAAATTAACACTGATCTCTTTCTCTACTGCTGAGCACTGATCATCATTAAATTTTGAATGTGGTAAGGACGCAGATAGGCCTTCTTGAAGGCTATTTGTTTTGCCCTCACTAGCTAATTTTTGTATTGTTGGTGATGGCGTATGAATTACTACATGCTTTTGCTGATCAAGAGATGCATCTGTATGTTTTTCTAATTCATCGGCCTGTTCTACAGAAATGTAACTCTCTTCCACTGTTACAATATTTGCACGAGATATAGAGGATTTTTTAAATATAGGTTTAAAATCATCTTTACTACCAGATCTTGGTATACATTCATCATCAGCAATGTTTGAAACTTCTCTGCCTTTAAGGTATGTCGATACTTTTTTGTTCGATTGTAAATGAATAGTTACAGAGGATGCTTTTCTTTTGTTCAAAGTACTTACAGATTCTTCTGCTTCATTTGCTTCTAGATTCAGCACACTTTCACAAACTGAAGCTTTTCTTTTATTTGAAGTGCTTAAAGATTCATCTGCTTCATTTGCTTCTAGATTCAGCACACTTTCACAAACTGAAGCTTTCCTTTTATTTGAAGTGCTTAAAGATTCATCTGCTTCATTTGCTTCTAGATTCAGCACACTTTCACAAACTGAAGCTTTTCTTTGGCCAGTATGATTTGTCTTCTGACCAAACTCTGAGCAATCAGTTTCCTAGAAACCATACTTTTAAAATGAGGCATTAAACTTAGGCACAAAAAGGTTTGAATTATTTATGTACTTATTCACAATGAGAATGTACTACAGTCATTCAGGGTAACTTTGAGTTACAGTTTCTCTATATATTGAACTGCCTATGTAAATATTGTATTTCTTGGGATAATAAGGAAAGAGCACTCCTAAGCTTGTTATAGGTATCCAAAATTAAGAAATTATAATTATTATATCCCTTTTGAATAAATTATTCAGCAGGTTTTCAGTTATCTTGCCATATAGAGTAACTTTGAGCCATATCATAAATAAATACCGAAAACATTTTAATAAAAGCAGTGCAACTTTAATGCAGCAAATTGAATTTTAAAATGTTTAAGAACTCCATATTTGTACTTCAAAACCTCGGAAGATAACTATCATAAATAATATTGTATGGAACATTGTAATATAGGAAGAGCACTTCCAACAACTTCAAAAACATCTTCCAAGCTCTCATTTCAAAATTATAGGACGATGCAATGAGCTGCTTTCAGTAATGTGATTACAGTAAAGTTATTTTTTGCAAGATAAAGTGTAGAAAATATCAGAACATTTCAGTTTCTTTAAAGTAAAATATAATAAGCAATTTGAAGAGGCCCAAAGTTAAACGGAATGGCTCAAAGTTACCCTGAATGACTGTATAAGAAGAGCATTTTATTATTTATATAACAGAAAGTTAAAAAAAAAAACACTTTAAGATGAATACAAAAGGTTTTTAAATATCTAGTAATTGTTAAAAAACTTAGACAAGTTATAAACATGACATTACTAATCAAGCTATATTATGAAAGTAAAATCAAAACCTACTATTTTACATTTCTATTCTAAAAGCTTAAAACTATTTTTTAAAGCTGCTCCTACAAGAAATATTTAGAATTTTACAGATACATTTGAATATTAGGAAAAAAATTAATACGGAAAATTATTACTAAAGTTACAAAAACAATTGCATAAAATTGAAAATAAAACACAAAAATATTTACATTTCAAAAGAAAATCCTTCAGCTTTTTCTGTAAAATATCCCAGTACATGAAAATTAGTGGGAAACAAAACATCAAAACACACAGTATTGATATTTTTTTAAAAAAGAGGGAGGGGCTGAAATCTAACCTGCTTGCCATTTTATTAATGAAATAGCACAATGGTCGATTACCCTACTACAAAGGAAGAAACTTGTTTTAGCAGTGATTTAAAGAGTGAACATCCAGCTTGAATACTTACTCTCGAAACATTATTTTACACAAATAATACAGAAAGTAATAAAAAACCATCACTATCAAATATTATAATGCTCAAAAAATAAAGTCGCAAAATGCATGGAAAATATTTACAGAGAACAAGCTAAATTAATGCAATGTCAAATGTTGCTTACCATGTACTTATTTATAGGAACTACATTAGAGCGGGCAGAACTTCGATCCTTATTTGGGAAAGAATCCTAAAAGAGATAACTTTCTGTATAATAACTGAAAAATGCTTTCACCTTTATTTATTTTTAATTATTATCAATAGTTAAAAAGTTCAATCAAAGTAACAATATTTTAGATGTTTATTGGCTCCAGTGTGGTTCCTATGTAATCCAGATTGATGAGTCCTAATCAGAACAAAACTGCAGTGTCTAGATGGCAAGACCAAGCTGGCAGTGTATTACACATATAGTACTATTAATATTATGAAATTTATCATTACTGTGAAGATCAACAAGTGTCAGTTTTGTTTAAAAATTTCAGAAAACCTTTGAAGTCAAAGCTCAGAAACAATATAGGGTTGGTTCGGGTAAGTGGGAAAACCCTAGAAAACTGAACTGCGCGTATAGTTTTTATACTTTTTTGTACTGATCATGTCAAATTGCATCACAGTGATTGCTTTTGCATATATTTGGGTTTCACAGACATTTTTTAGATCATATAATTTATGGCAAAAAAATTTCAAAAAAAAATTTTTTTTGTGAGTTCAAGCAACCTTTTTCAAAGAATTGTTTTCATGTTAGTTTTTATTATTTTTTCTATATTCATCAAGTTTTTTTGTAAAGTTTAAACAAAAGTATACATTGAAATAAGAATTTTATGCAAAGTATTATTAATAAGTGTTTAAGGGGAGGCGAAAAACCCAGGGCTGCGGAGTCGGAGTCGGAGTCAGACTGATTTTGGACCAAAGGAGTCGGAGTCGGAGTCGCTGAAAAACATGTCGACTCCGACTCCGACTCCGACCACCTCCGATTTGGATGAAATTTTATGGAGGTGAAAACATATCTTTAAAACTAACAGATACAAATTTTCAGCGTCCAATATCCAAATCCTAAGCATCTAGGATCAATAAAAAGGTCTTCAAAATGGCGGATCTGCTTTGTGAAACGAATTGCTATGTTTGGGCTTATGCAAGTGAATAAAAAATATTTGCAGCAAAAATGCAATGTATTAAAATAAAGTCTGGCCATTTAACAAGAAAGGAATTAGTTTTGTACGGAGTCAAATGACAAGAGCGGCACTTGTCTTTTGCTCAGGAGAAAATGGACTTTTTGGGAGGTCACAGTGACCTCCGAGAATTGAGGTAAATGTGGTGCAATTACCTGCGAGAATTCTTGAGAAAACTGAACTTTTTGAGAGGTCACAATGACCTCCCACGACCTCCAACTGGGATACCCCAGCTTGCTACCTCCACCCTCTAAAGTGTGTCCTGGCTACGACCATGAATAAAAATGAAACTTTTAAAAATAAACTTAATATTTCAACCTTTGTTTAGGGTTTTTCTTTCTTCACATTTGGGTAAAAAAAATAAATAATAAAAAAAAGCAGGAGTCGGGAGTCGGAGTCGGAGTCGAAAGTTTTAAAATCCCGGAGTCGGAGGCGGAGTCGACTATTTTTCCTCCGACTCCGCAGCCCTGGAAAAACCAAGGGGTCCCACTTACCCCTTGGTTTTTCGCTATTAGGGTAAGTGGACCCCCTCACTATGGTGTAAGTGGACGCCCTCATAATAATCATGATTTCAAAATGAAAAGAAGTTTTGATGAAGCAATTTCTTCAATGAAATGAAAGATAATTATGGAGACCTAGAAGAAATTGATGGTTTAGCTACAAAAACTGCCAAAGCTTGTAACTATGTATTGAGAAACTTGCATCAAGGAAAACCATAAAGTATTAAGAAGGTCGAATTTTAAAATATGATACAAATGAAAAACTACTGCAAAATTTGATAGAAAGAAAAGAAATAACTACACTTTTTATTGGTTGGATGTAGGTGATGTTAGAATTATAACTGTGGATGAAATGATAACGTTTCCTACTAAGAAATCTTCAAATAGACGCTGCCATTAAGTGTTTCCATTTTTTTCCAACCTATAATTTGTGTCCTATTTTACCAAAATTGATCTTAATCGACTCCATTATGTTTGATCAACATTAATTTATATGTAAAAGCAAAAAATATGCCTAACGGCTTTTAATGAATTTCACAGACACAATTGTTTTGTATTCTGCTTCAAAATTTTCTGTCATACACATTTAAATGTAAGTAGATATCTCATTGATGGATACATTTACAGAAAAATATTCCCTACTACAATACTGCATACTTTGACAGGTAGGACCCATAAACCCCTTTCCAAAATATGCTTGCTTTAAATATAAATAAATGAGGGTGGCCCACTTATGCCTTCCTTCGGGGTAAGTGGGGCCCCCACGCCATTTTGTAAAGAATACAATGGTTAAAAATATTTAAAACATTTTTTCGGAAATAATGCTGAACTTGTGTTCATTAAAAACGCCCAAGATAAAATAAGCCAAAAAATTTAATCTGTTTTGCTTTAAAACTTTTGTATAAGGCTTTAAAAACGAACTGTTCTAAAAAGAGGGCCCATTTACCCTAACCAACCCTACATTTCAAATAATATATGCTAAGATTTCAGATCAAATATAATTTTAATTTAATAATAAAATGTACTAGATAAAATTCTGCAGATGTTAACTTTTAGGAACTGGGCAGTACACATGTTGTACCGTAAGTCTTTTTTTTTTCAGAGAACGTGGTTAAGATTTTCACTCGAACCCTTTGGAGCCGGGGATTTTTTTCAAGGTTTCATATGTCTGGTACGACAGTTTGTATTTTCTCTTTTCAATGGAAAAGAAATCTGCGGTTCAACTGTCGTACTACCTGGGTCAAAAAAAAAATTTCCAAAAAACAGCCCAGATCCAAAAGGTTAACTTGCATTTTAAGTTTAATCACTTCAAATTTTACATCAATATTTTAACTATCATAGATTTTTCTTTCTAATTTGATTTAACTACACAGAATAAAACAGACAAGTAATTTAAAAAGACTTATTTAAAAAATCAATGAAGACATATCTTAAGCTAATAAAGAGTTAAAAAAAAAAGGTTTCTGGAGACAAAATAAAGTGCAATTTTTTGTATGATATACATTTCTAGATAATATACAAAATTCTAAAATTCCTATTTAAACAGATACTTATATTTTTCACACAAAAAAAAAGGAAAGAGAGCAAATAAATTCAACACTCCATTTATAAGATACATATTTTTCTTCTGATGTAAAAAATTTAAATTATACACAATATATATATTTTTTAAAATTATTCTGTTTAACTAAAGTAGAAATATTATAAAAATACTGTGGTTTAATAAATTAAAGGCAATGTTTTATCTTGAACTTTTAACCAGGAAAATTTCCACAATTTCCTCAGGAATTAAAAATTTGAACTTTTTCAGAACTAAACACTTTCCCTAACTTTTCCACTCTTCTCAGGAGTTTGAAAAATTCAGCAGATTTTTTTCAGGTCATTCAGGCTTTTCAGGGGAGAGGACACCCTGCAGATTTTACTCAATTTCTTTACAGCAGGAGGATTGAATGCAGACACTTTAACTGAGAGTTCTAATTTATTCACAGGACCAACAGCTACACTTCCTTCTTCATCTTCATTGATTAGTCCTTTGACTTCATGTTCTTTTTCATATTTATTAAATAAGATACAAAAGTTTTTTCCTGCTCTTTCAGGCATGCCAGTGAAAGCAGATAAGTCCAGTTTCAGATGATGAATGCGAAAATAAGGTTTTTTGAATGGCAAAAGTTGGGGAAAGACTTCCAAAATCTTGCAAAATTATCATTTTAACCCTATGGATTTAATACCGCTAAATATTAAGCAGGACACCACAGGTTCCGGGGCCTTATTTTCAGCAATGTGTGATAAGTTACTTATGAATGTGGCAGAAGCTGTGGCATAAATTTCAGAGTGGAAAGGAAGGGTTTGAACCCCACCTTTTTCTCCACGTAGAATGTTAACCTTTTATGTGACACTTTCATTACTATAAGTGCTTGCCTCCTGCTCTTCCCAAATGGTTCAGCATTGATACAACCACTATCTATAAGATTAGATTACTTTTTAAAATAAGTTGAAATTATTTTATACTTAAGGAAAACTGCATGAGCACAAAATATGAAAGGTGACTATTTGAAAAAATCTTATTTCGGTCCTCAATTCAGCAACTGTAATGCAACTAAGCAAACAAAACAACATCCATCACTATTTAAAAAATAAATAAGTAAATAAATCTCTATATCAGATGACTGTTATACTCCAAGTGAAAAATAGTTTGATAGAAAAACGATGGGATTCAAGTTATTTTGCGTAATTATGGGGGTGTAATTATGAATGTTTTAACGAATCTGAACATCCCCTGAACAAAACGGTTCCCAAAAACACACGTTTACAGATTTTTTAGTATTTTGCTTCGGAAAAATTGGAAAAACTGAATTAAAGCAATGAAGATTGAACTGACGTCATGTTTGGTCACTGGTATTAACATATATTTTTCATTCATTATAACATCAAATTGATTGACTCCAATAGTTTCTCTTACTTATAAGAACAAAGAGAGAGAGGAAAGTTTTGAAAAAGGAAAAACCAGTATACATAAATCTCTGAAGATGAGTTCAAATTTGAAGAGTCTTCTATCCAAATAGAAGCGTTAGCAAGTGTAGAATAATTTGACAAATCCTTTGGTTTTGTTTGAGAGCAAACGAAAATCACTCAAGTTTAAGTTTTAACCTTTTGGATCCGGGCTGTTCATATCGAAGTTTTTCTTTAGACCCAGGTAGTGCGACAGTTGAACCAGATATTTCTTTTCAATTGAAAAGAGAGATATAAACTGTCCTACCAGACGTATGAAAATTTTTTTAAATTCCCGGCTCCAAAGGGTTCAAGTGAAAATTTCAACCCCGTCCTCTAAAGAAAAAAGACTTATGGTACAACTTGTGTACCGCCGGTTCCTAAAGGTTAAAAGGAGAAAGAGTTTTACGCTTTAAAAAGAAAATAAATGTTGTTCAAGCTACATGTGTGTGTAAAACTATACTTTCAAAATGCATTGTTGTCTAAAAAAAATTACACTATTATATGCATCTCTACTGCAAGGGATACTTACAACATTATGTCAAAAGCAACAATAAATTAATTTTATTAATTTATTGGTTCCTTATTTACTCCTTACAACTGAGTAAATAACTTAGAACTTAACTTAAAAATACTACTGTTTAAGTTAAGTCTCCGCAGTGCTCAAATGATATAATAAAATTGAGAAAAATGTAAACAAACTTAGATGCTTCATATGAATGCTTAAAATGTATTTCTTTCGTATCTCAATGGATTCAAATTAAAATTTTCTTTCTTAAAAATTATAACTGTATTACTTACAGAAAAATATCAATTGAGAAGCAGTTGAGTTGAAAAAACAATTTGTTGATTTTTTTCTTCAGAAAACAAAGTTAATTTATTTCAGCTTTTTTACTAAAAAAATAAAATAAAAGCATACTTACACCACATTCACTACCAAAGATATTTTCAACATGGTCTTTTATCTTTTGAACACTGTGAAATACAATAGTAAGAATATTGCTTTCTGTTATCGGATTCTGTGAAACAGAATCTGCAATCTGGTAGCATGGACTGTTAAGAGTAATTATTAATTCTGTAGTTTTTCCTTTCTTATTATCTAATGAAATGAAAATTTTTGTCATGCATTACAATTAACGTATCAAAAACATTCTAAAATATATAAAGGGAAAAAATGCTTTAAAAAAAGTAATGTCACATACATAACAACTAAATTGAAAACAAAGAGTGATATTGCTATTGATTTAAAAATTTGTAACACAGTATTGGCCAAATGCGAAAGACTTATTACTTAATAAAATGAAATAAACTATTTCAACTAGAAGTTCCTCCCATTAATAGAAATAAAATAAAACTGAATTTTAACTTACATACTATACTTCTATATCGTACATAATATGCCAACTTCTACAGGACCCGCCTAACTGGGCCCAAAGCCTGTTGTTAGTCATCATAATTTTATTTGTATTTATTAGCATTCTAACTTAATAAAAGACTAAATTCGCCGCAGTGCTCAAGTGATATCGCTTTTCAAAACAGGTGCAGGTCCAAAGATTTCAATTTATTAATGCTTTTTATTTTCACACAACTAGTCATTTAGTTATTCCCTCTGCTCTCAAAACAGTAGGAAAATGTAAAGTTTTGGCATTAAATATAAAATTCAAAGGAAAGTGAACTATTACATATTATATGCTGGGGAAAATGTAAAAAAAAAATTCGATCTTCAAAGAATAGTGTGTATAAAAACTTACCTTTAAACATGTATCTGTTCACATTCAAACGACTTACACGAGCAGTTTCCCAAAAGGATTCTTCATCATACTGCAAGAGAGACAATTCTTTAGCAATTAAAATTTTATCGGCTAAGATAATGCCACCAACCCAAAACAAAGTAAAAATCATACTGCTGTATAACCCATTTGCAATCATGATACAGGGTGCGGCTGAAAAACTTCCTGATTTTAATTGGATGTTAATTAGCAAGGCGTGGTCAGAAAGGAGTGGGGAGAGACTCATTTTAAAGAGGGGATCCTGAAGTTTTGTGATCTCACAATTTAGTTGTCAACATGCGTTGGACAAAGGAGCAACGATAGTTTGCCGTCGAGGCTTACTTTTCAAATAATCATTCGGCGATCGCCACTAACGTGATTTCTGAACTCAGGGAGGGAAACAGGGGGAGACATGCGTCTTGGATCATCAAGGATTGCACCTTGACTGACAATAAGGGAGTCTGACCCCAGTAAAGGAATGCATTATGAAGCTTTCCATTGATCCCCACACAGTGTGTGGTGTGCAGGTGATGTAGACATGAAGTGTGGGTGAAATTTCCCACAAAGAGATTTTGGAAAGTCCTAACTGATCACAGCAGCATGTGTAAGTGATTGCAGGTCGTCAGCAGAATTTATTCTGTAGGATTGTAGGAATAAAAAAATTAACTTCATACAACTCAACATCAACTTTTATAACAACAAATAATTTTAATGCTTTGAAAAATAGATTAGAATACTTACAAGAAAGAAAAATGTGATGCTTTCAGTGTCATAATTAAAATCAACCCAAAAATCCTCTCCGGGTCTTTGAAGCTGAATAAGAAAAAAATCAAACAATTGAAAATAGAATAAATGTAATCTATTATTCTTTTGAATAAGAATAAATTTACTCTAAAGTTGTAGCAAATAAAGATGAACATTACCTTTAAAAAAAACTTCAGCTCTGATTTTTTTTAAATGTAAATTCAAAAACAACAATAATATAACATACATATAAGGCCAAGGAATCTCTCCACTGTTTAAAAAATAATAACAATAAATTAAAAAAACTATTTAAAATCAGTGGTGTCACTAGGAAGCAGGGGGTAAGAGGGCAATAAGTCCCGAGTAATGACAAGAGCTTTTTACTCAGAGTTTGACTATTTTAATGAGTATAGTAACTGTTAAAAATTGTTAATTATTGAACTTTAAAAATTCAGAATTTCTTTTCTTTTTTAGACTGGCAATAATATTTTTTTAAAGTTTTATAATGTTGATAAAATTTCTCATTACAGACAAGAAAATAAATTAACAGTACATACTGTAAAACTTACCACTATAGTTCCAAACATAATCGACTTGACCGGATATGAAAATACTCTGAAAAGAAAATTGCATTTAAAAATTTAGAA
Source organism: Uloborus plumipes (assembly GCA_038373865.1). NCBI lineage: Eukaryota > Metazoa > Arthropoda > Arachnida > Araneae > Uloboridae > Uloborus > Uloborus plumipes. Next base: position 74,412 of record JAXGGA010000243.1, read on the forward strand.
TTACAAAAAAAAGAGGAACAAATACAAACATAAAATAATAATTTTATGCTGATTTTGAGGGGTTTTTAATTATTATTTTTTTTTTTTTTTGTAAAGCTGCTCTAAGTAAATTCTTGCATTTTTATCCTAAGCATTTAAATAGTACATAAAACTACAAATAAAAGCCTCACAGACCGAGCTCAGGCAAAATTTCAAGCACATATCAAACAGCTCACTATCTTCTCCAGTGACTATTGCTTACATATTGTTTCAAGCCCATCAAACTGGAGTGCCCAGAACAGAGCTAAAAACAAAAAAAAAATTGTATAAAGAAGCTGAATATAGCTTCAGAGTGGTAGCTAAAAATGTTTCAACACACCCACGAGCGGTTGACAACATAGTATGATGAACATATCTTGAAAATATGTCTTAAAATGAGAAGGTAATAGAAATATTTAAGACAAAAAAACAGAAGCGACTTCAAAGCTGTACCTGGAAATTGCTCTAAAAAGTGTAAAATAATTTTATTCATTAAACACAGTTTCATTCTACATATCCCATAATTTTTCTATTTGTTATCACATATATCATCCACAGTATTCTATTGTCCCCAGTTAGAAACCTTGAATGAATGTAGTTTCTAAATAGAATTGAAATTGGTTCACCGAGATGCTACGAGCTGACAAAAGAAAGCATACTTACGGTAAGAACTGATAACCACCTCAGTTTGGAAGTCTTTAAAAATTAGGGTATAAAGTTGGACCTCACGAGCTATGAAGGAAGTTAGCATAGACTATTAACTGCCAAAGAATATCAATCATTTTTCTTCATGATAATAAACACATTTTTTTTACTACCCTATTGGCATGCACTTTCAAAAGCATATGATTTTGAGTATGGTTTTCAGTTTTTTTTTATGGAGGGGAAGGAGTCTTATGATTTTTTGCAGATGAAATTTACATGACCAGTGGGGCAGCAGTTGTAGTTTTATTGCTTTTTGATGCTGGCAAAGCATGTCTATGCTATTGCTCAGTATGGTAAAAGCATGCTATGATTTTAAGTCAAACTTTGTCTCTAACAATGGCAAACTGTAGAAAAAAAAAGAGATTTGTATATTTTTAATACGCTTTTATTAGTTTTACATGTAGGTTTGTTTGTCAGTATGTATGTAACTCTGAATAAAAGATAAAACTCACGTTCTTTACAAATGTAAAAGTAATATATTTAATACTATTATTAACACTAAAGACTAAACTTTCATTTTGATGTAATATAAGTGCATGTTAGTTTGGTTAACACTAAAAGCGTATTTTTTAGTTTTTTTAAACTATAATTTAATTATTAAAATTTTTTATATGTTTTACATTAACAGACTTTTATTTATTGTGCCTATCTTTCAACGCCCTCATTGTTTGCTCGATTCTGCTGTATTCAGTGCATTGCCAAACATGTCTAGCAATGCAGTAATGAGTTTTGTACTCTGCTTGTTTGTACTTTTTAAATGACAACTTCACAGCTGATGAACCTTTTCTCATTTACAACTTAGAAACTTTTTTTCTTTGTTTTTGTTTCTGATATTTTATGGCATGGGACCAAGTTCAACATTTAAAACATTACTCGTAGCATATGTAAAAGTTAAAAGGACATTTTTATATTTAGAAATGACAAAAGGCAACAAATAGCTGGTATGAATTTCCAAGAACATATTGTGATTAATTACAATAAAAATAATCAATGTGTATACCATTTTCTGTTTCAATAATTGTTTTAATATTCATCACCATAGTAATTAAATGTAAAAACATAAAGGCCATTCTTCCTTAAATTCAGGTGTGACATATCTTTACACAGAAAGAACAGGTGCCTATTTTTTTTTTAATTATGAACATTTTAATCGTTTAGTCGTCGTGCCCGTTCCTCATACGGGCAGAATATTCGGGCAAATTTTGTCGTGCCCGTGTCTCATATGGGCTGCCTTTCTGATATTTTTAAAGCTTCAAAACTTTTACTTTTTGTCGTGCCCGTATTAGCTGTTATTTATTTGGAGTTTTGAAAGGATTTGGTTGATGAAATATTGGAGAAATATCAAGCTTCCGTTCCTGTTTTTTAAGAGGAGGTCGTCCATCGAATGAAGCATCACTAAGTTGATTGATTGAACGCCATTTTCTGGGAATAATACCCCCTACAGACAAGAAAGAAAATCCTGCGAGAGAATGTAAAGTGTGTTGCAGTAAGATGAATGCAAATGGGAAAAGAGTTTGAAAGGAGACAAGATATACTACTGCAAAGACTGCAATGTAGGACTATTCATACCATGTTTCAAAATTTACCACACTCAGAAATATTATTAACATTTCAACTAATATACCCCTATTATAGATCTCCAATTTTAAAATATTGTTTGTCACCAACGATGCGCATTACTTGAAGAAAATAAAAATTTTCTCCGCTCAAAATTTACTTTTTCTTTCTCAATGCCTGCATTGAAGCTTTTCAGCCTGTCTTGTATGCACGAGGAAAACAAACTTTAAGGTAAAATTGGGGAAGTTGATTGAAATTTTCCTACCTTTAAAAAACCACTAAATTGAAAGGAAAATGAAGTGTTTTTTGTTTTAATATGTTTAAAATATTATGAACATAAAAAAACAAAAATAAAAAAACCTGATGAATTTTGATAAGTTTTTGGAAAAAAAGTGCGACGAGCAAGCGGTTAAATAATTTAAGTGCATATTTGACGCACATTTTAATGATTTTCAGTGCACATTGAGACTAGTTTTTAAATTTAAAGTTTTGACAGAAATAAAAACAACAGTACAGATTAAGAACAAATTTGAATTTCAAAAACAAAAATTAAATTACCTTGGATTATCTTCCATCCTATTAATAACATTTAAGGTTTTTCTTGCATCCTAAAATAAAGTAAAAGCATACAAAAATTTAAAAACGTTCAACTATTACAATTTTATACAAGTTTCATTAGTAAGTCCATAGACAAATTGCCCCAAGTGGAATATAGAGTCACAGTAAAAAAAAACATGCGTTCTTTCAGAGTTGAAAACTATTTACACTTAAGATAATACATAGAATCAGTCAAATTTTCAGGAATAATGTACTTTTCCAAGTTCCACAATAAAAATGTTGTTAAAAATAGTCTTCACGTTAAAATGACCATCAAGGTTAAAACTTTCATACTTTCAATGATAATGACCATCAAGGTTAAAACTTTCATACTTTCAATGATATTCCCTTTTTCCTATGGCATATTTGTAATCAATCTCAAAATGTAACGTCATTGTCTTTTTTTTTTTCTTTTTTTTTCAATTTGGTTCAGCTGTTGATTTTTTTTTTTTTTTTTCAATAACCTATGCACTTCAAAAGTGCCAAAACCAATCAGATCAATAGATACAACTAACTGATACACTGTCAAAGATAGCCAATGAGCCTTTAATGATAACCTTTAGAATAGTATGAAGTTGTATAAAAGAGCCTTTAATGATAGCCTTTAGAATAGTATGAAGTTGTATAAAAGGCTTTATAATATTTTTAAACAAAACAACCTTAGTTGAACTAGTGAGAGTAAAAACAACATCAGTCACAACAATTCAAAAATTTGTTTTTTATGAAAACGAGCTGTGGGAGGCAAGATGCATGTTGATATCAAAAATCATGTCAGTTAGGTTACTAATTTGAAAGATATGATGCCTGTAATGTGAATGTTGACTGTAGAAACAATGCTAGAATTAAGACGTTTTTTCTCTCTCCTGAACAATTTGAAGTTCTTGACTGACGATGTTTTTGCACTCACCGATTCAATTGTTGAGGAAACAATACTTCCCACTAAACAGAATGTAAGATTGTTGTACTTGACCTTTCAATTTTTATGGGTAACGAACTTTTTCTGGTTTGTAAGAATAAATAACTTTAACAAAACTCTAAAATTTTCAGTTAATTACAGTAACCCTTCATTGTATCGCGCTTTTCAGGCGACAAAGACAAAGCGTGATATACCCTAGGTCATAAAAAATAGTTATCCAAGATATAAAAGTAAATTATAAGTGAACATAGAGAAAAATTAATATATTTGTCGATTAGAGCAATTTTTTAGCTAAAATTAATAAGAAAATGAAATTTACTTCAATTCTTGGCATATTACGCATAAAAAGCCGTGAGAGAACTCATGGGTTTTCTTGCTGTTTGGTGAACTTTTTGCACTGATAGGAGGCTCCATTGTAGCCTTAAAGTAGTAGAATAGGATGAATGCGTGTTCAGTTCATTCTTCTTTTCTTTGATGCAAATAGAGATTTGTGCAACCAAGCACAAATCCTTTCTTTACTAAAAGGCAGTCAGATAAGGGGCATATGTTTTCCACTTAGGCCGATATGACACCTACCTGCTGTCTTTCACTCGCTGTAAAGCGTCTGCTCTTTTCTATGGCCCTAGCCGGAAGTAATTTCCAGCTTGAAATGAAATATTTTGCTGGTATGCACGTTTGGGTGACAGGAATTGCCGCTATTTTTGCAAGGAATTTACAATAATAGAAGAATTTTCGTTTTGTTCATTGACGAATAAAGAAGAAAGAGAGCTTTTCTGAGTTTTACTATACGTTTTCATAAAGGGTGTCAAACTTAAAGTTACTTTTTTGTTTTGTTTTTAATAGGCTTTGATATTTCAGGAGATAAAAGAAGAGAGCAATATACACTGAAGTGACAAAAGTCATGGGATACCTCTTAATATCGTGTCGGCCCTCCTTTTGCCCGGCGAAGTGCAACAACTCGACGTGGCATGGACTCAACAAGTCGTTGGAAGTCTTCTGCAGGAATATTGAGCCATGCTGTCTCGATAGACGTCCATAATTGTGAAAGCGTTGATGGGGCAGGATTTTGGGCACGAACAGACCTCTCGATGGTGTCCCATAAATGCTCAATGGGATTCATGTCGGGCGATCTAGGTGGCCAAATCATTCGTTGGAATTGTCCAGAATTTTCTTCAAACCAATTGCGAACAGTTGTGGCCCGGTGACATGGCGCATTGTCATCCATAAAAATCCCATCGTTGTTTGGGTACATGAAGTCCATGAATGGCTGCAAGTGATCTCCAAGTAGCTGCACATAAGCATTTCCAGTCAATGTTCGGTCCAGTCGCACTAGAGGACCAAGTCCATGCCATGAAAAAACAGCCCACACCATTACGGAGCCACCACCAGCTTGAACAGTGCCTTGCTGACAGTTTGGGTCCATGGCTTCGTGGGGTCTGCGCCACACTCGAACCCTACCATCGGCTCTTACCAGCTGAAATCGTGACTCATCGGACCAGGCCACGGTTTTCCATTCATCTAGGGACCAACCGATATGCTCACGTGCCCACGAGAGTCGCTGCAAGCGATGTCGTTCTGTCAGTAAAGGCACTCGAGTCGGTCTTCTGCTGGAATAGCCCAAGAAATCCAAATTTCTCCGCACAGTTCTAGCAGACACGTCCATTGTACGTCCCACATTGATTTCTACGGTGATTTGACGCAGTGTTGCTTGTCTGTTAGAATTTACGACTCTTTGCAGACGTCGCCGGTCTCGATCTTTAAGTGCAGGCGGTCGACCACTGCGCTGTCCATGGTGGGATGTTATGCCTGAAATTTCATACTCTCGGCACACTCTTGACACAGTGGATCTGGGAATGTTGAATTCTCTAACGATTTCCGAAATGGCATGACCCATGCGTCTAGCTCCAACTAACATTCCGCGTTCAAAGTCTGTTAATTCACGTCGTGCGGTCATCATCACGTTAAAACCTCTTCACATGAATAACTTGAACAGAAATGAAAGCTCTGTAAAAGCACTGCGCATTTATACCTGTTCTATGCGATGCTACTGCCATCTGAAAATTTGCATATTGCTATCCCATGACTTTTGTCACTTCAGTGTATTGGAATGGCAATATAATGAGGGGCTACTGTACTTAAATATCAGCATATTATAGTAAATAACTTCTTACACTTCCTTTAAAAAAACACTAGATGATTTATTACATTTTTTTCCATCGCTTGGTAAGCTTTAACCTTTAGGAACCGGGCGGTCCATATGTTGTACCATAAGTCTCGACTAGTTTAGAGGACAGGATTGAAATTTTCCCTCGAACCCTCTGGAGCCAGGGATTTCTTCAAGGTTTCATAAGTCTGGTACGACAGTTTATACCTTATCTTTTCAATGGAAAAGAAATCTGTGGTTAAACTGTCGTAATACCTGGGTCGAAAGAAAAATCTCTATATGAACAGCCCAGATCCAAAAGGTTAACCTAGAAAGCAACATTTTTATGTGGTGATGGTCCCTTGAATCAATTTTTGCAAATACCTTATGTTCTACTGGACAAAAGTTAATAAAACTTGGCACTCGGGCTATTTCGTCCTACAAAAGTATGTTTTAAAAAACAGAGATTTTAAAACAAAAATTTAAACTTTATGTTAAATTTACTTTGTGCATGATCTAATTTCAAATTTTTTTCACACCAATATTAAAGAGAACTTCAATTCCTGTCAATTGATATGTTTCTCTCCTAGTGCATACGCTAGCCAAGTAATTAAGTTTTTTCATTTTTCCCATGACTGTATATAATCCATATATTTTTTTTAGACATACCTCGTCAAAGTTAGCACCATCAATGTTTAAGAAAGTTGATCTGATTTTAGGATCTGAAAACCAGATTCTTGGCCATATTTCTGAAGTACTTGATCTTGATAATATGAATAGACATTCACAAAGATTAAGCTGGCTTATGTAATCTAAATCAAATAAAAAAAAACACTTAAGTGTGAAACTATTTTTTAAAAAATAAAAGATACAGCAATTTTGTCACTGAGTTATTTAAATGAAGAATATAGGATTGTTTAATTATGGTTTTAGAGTTGCATGGTCAAAACAAAGAATGTAATGATAGTTGGGCAAAAAAAATTGTAATGGTCCAACGGAAATAAATTCCTCAATAATCATCTTTCCCAGACTAGTATACTACACAAAAACTTGGTTTTCATTTCGAGAAACACATTTTTGAATGCCACTAGAAGATTAAGTGATGAATGAAGTTTTTGCTGCTATATAAATAAACCTTTTTTACCAAATTTTCCATTTTTCTGGGTGATTATTTGAAAATTTACATTGATCATAATGCAGGCTTAGAATTTGACATGGCCCCAAAATTTGGGATAAGAAAAAGGTTATAACTCCTGTTTCAGTTAATAAGCTATGAACAAAATCTATTTCAAGTAAAAAATTCTCCTCTTTTTGACTGACAATAAATAAATTTCAGACTTTAGAATGTGCTAGTATGTTTTCTCTACCGAATTCTCCAAAAAAGCTATAGTTGGGGCAAACCTAACCTGTCAGAGATTCTTTTCTGAATAAATATACTGCTGCGACAATTTAAAATTGTCAAGTACGAACACTAGAAAACAAGAGGAGGAAATAAAAACATGAGAGTTCTAAAATAGCTTCATTTCAAATGTTTTCAATAATATGAAGAATATGTTGGGATTCAAAAAGGAATAATTTTGATTCAATTTTTTTTTTCTTTTGCCATTTAAAAACAGTTACACCAACAAAAAGCCTCAAAATCAGACAATTTTCCAGAAATGAACGAAAAGGTACAAAGAGACCGATTGATGTTTTCATATTTATATTTTCAACTCTTCTTCCAACACAAGAATGGCACAATTGAGCTACTAATAGGGGCTAAATAATAGGATACTTTAAGAAATTAAATATCTATAGCCAGTTAATAAATTGCTAGTGTCATTTAGATGGCTTACAACGTTTCCAAAACGTTTGCTTAAAAGTGGTACAACAAATTTTCATATTAAGTAGTTGCAGGTATATTATTACATTTTCATAACATAAGCACAATAGTAAAAACCTCACAAGGTAGCATTCACTCTTTATATGAAAAAAATATATCAATGAATGTTTCACTATATGGGCTTGGACAAAGCTATTAAGGTATTTCCCCTAAGTTTTGCGAGTAGCAAGTCATCCTTTATTTTTATCTTGAATTTCCAAATTTTTTCAAGTTGAAGGAAAAAATTAAGATAAAAAATGTAACATAATTTTTAGTTTGAATGTTCAGTAACATTATACACTCGGAGAAATCATTGAAAAATACAAAGAAAACATGAAGTAAACATTAAGTACCTCCAATGAGAGGAAGTTTTCTTCCAAGAATTTGACTGAAATGAAAATAGAAAAGAAAATTAGTTTGTATGATTAACAATATATACAATAGGTCAATTAAAGGTCACAAAAAGATGTCAGCATGTTATCATATTAGCAAGAAGTCTTGATTTCATTTGCAAAAATTCATAATTACAAAATTTTAGTGTCCTAAACAGAAACTATTGCATGTTGAACATCACCTACAAAGAAGGGAGCTATAAATAATATTATAAATTTATTTAATTTTCTTAAATACATTTAACTACTTTTAAAATATTAATTATACTCTCCATGAGTTTTTTTAGGCTAAAATAGCTATCTTCCCCATTAAAATGTAGTGATCCTACAGTTTCAAAACAACAGTAAGTTTTGAAAAAAGCATTAATTTTTTACATATATCCTCGCTTTTTTAAAAAGAATAATAAGTTATTTACAAACTTTTGTTTTCCACCAATTTATTGAAAAAAAAAATCAAAGAAAAAATGCCAGGGATCACTTTTTTTTTAGCTTTAACAAATATGTTTTCAAAATTATCTATACATAATGCAAACTATTGCATTAGACTCCTTTTATATTTTGAAAGCTACATAGCTTTTTCTTTTTTACCTATGTCTGAACTATTATTTCTTCCGAGGGCAATATTTCATTCAATTTATTAATGAGTTTTTACACATGAAGCATCCTTACATAGAACGAATCTTTTACGTAAAAATGTGATAACCATTTGCAGCAAAATATTTTTTATGTTCTTCCATTACATTACTAAAGATTTCATAAAGACATTTTATTAGTAAAGGAAAGTTTCGTAAATAATACTTACATTGAGCCTTCAAAGCTTTGAGTTGCATGTATTAAGTTAAGAAGATCTGTATTTGAAAAAAATTTTGAAAACAATTGCACAACCTGAAAAAAAAATGTCAAGAATATTTTAACCAAGCATAAATTGTTCCTCAAAAATACACTTCTTGATTATTCTTGCTGCATGAATAAAAACAATTAAACTTTTTAAAAAATGAAATGTAGAATGCATATAAAAAAAAAAACATTGTGCTAGATAAGACTAATGCTTTGTGACGCATAATACTACTTTGCTATATTGATATACATCAAAATCATGTTATCTTTGTGACTTGATTAAGTTTTCCACATATTTCAAAAAGAACCAAATAGATATATTATTAATTAAAAATACCAATTCGATCTTTGGCATTTGAAGATAATCTCAGTACATGGATGCAGTTATAGAAGTGTCATAGCATCTTTTACAGATTAGAACTATTTTTTCTGTTACATTCAAAAATATCAATAAATAATGAATAAAAGCAAAATCTAATGAAAAAACGCGAGAAATTGATATGAAAGGTAAAAACAAGAAAAAAGGGTTAAAGGGGAAAAAACGGAAGCCATCCTTGAAAACCAGGGGAGTTGATAAGTCTAATACACAAATGTAAGCCTGAAATCAATAACCAAATGGTAGAAAGACCAGTTGTGATACATGTATTTGAAAAAAATTTCATATTTACAGAAATAAAATAAAAACTCATTTTATCTCAGCATAGAAGTACATCTCAGATACATTTATTTTGTGCTTATTTTAGTTATTAAAAAAATTTACTCACTTTTCCTAACACAACCAAATTATTATTTTCATCGGCAATAATATTGAATAATTGCTTCAATACAGGAAAAGTAATGTCATAAAGTACATTAGGATCACTTAAGTCAACTGCAATGAAATCATAAAAATCATTATTTATGAAAGCAAAAAGTACACAAATTATCAAAATCAAATCCAAAACAAAAGTTAAAGCTAAAGAACTTGTTTTTGCATTTTTTTTTCAAAACATAATCAAAAGGGGAATATATTTCACACACACTACTATGACAAAGCCCCAATGCGTTAAAAACTTATTATAAGATGTTTTATTTCTAGATACTCAAGCAAGAAATGGCAACAAATAATATTGTTCAGTTTTTATTCAAGCTAAAATAATTATTGATCTTGCCCAAAAGATGGAGAAACTAATTTCTTTTTGGAAATTTATTTTTTTTCAAACCCTTATAACTTTTTTTTTGTAATCATTTTTCAAGGTGGCGACAGGTAGAGCAAAATAATTTTAACCTAACTCCATCTCTTTCCCTGTCCTCATTAAAAATGGCCGATAAATACTTATTCAGGAGATAAAGGTTGAAAAACTTCAAAGAGTGTGTCTTCACCCTAATTCCTGAGAAAAGCGCCTCCCATCAATAAAATGTTTAAAAATTCGATTTTAGGAGTTCAATTTCAAAAGTTTTCAGGGAATCAGCTGAACCACCTCTTTCCAAAATAACATCAAATATGGTCCAAAATTTTATTTTTAGGGCTTCAATTTTGAGATAACGTTTCCCAACTTTCCTAATAACATCACCGAAAATTATTTAACAATTGCGTTTCTGGAATTTCAATTTTGGAAATTTTCAAGTGAGTGTCAAGAACTTTTTCTCCCAGACTAACATTAGCGAAGATAATATATAAACCGCTTTTTAAAAACTAACTTTGAAGATTTTCCGGGAAAGCGCCCATGACCAGACACGAGTCCATAATCTTTCACCATGACAATGCTAGGGCTCATGCTGCTGCTGCTACGATTAAAAACTATTTGGAAAATAGTGGATGGGAGATTTCGGCACATCCACTTTACAGAGCAGAGTTTTTCCCTTCCGACTGCCACTTATTTTCATCGAAGCAGGAGGCTTTGACTGGAATATGCCTCCCTCTAAAATGGGGTATCAAAATTTGACTCAATCCATACTTGACTTCAAAAGATGAACACTTTTCCACAAGGGAATGCATAAATTGACGAAAAGATTCGAAAAAGTAGTGACTAGTGATGAACACTTTGAATAAGGTATTTATTCATTTTATCAATCAAATAAATTTGTTTTTTAAACAGAACAAGAAGTTCTGTCAAGAACTAAACGAGCCTACTTTCCCGTACATCGACATCGGCATTCTAGCATCCAATCAATATTCTCTTGAATATCTAAAACTGAAAATTATGTCAAACATACCTTTATAGCACTTAAAGCTGATTTCTAAAAGCAAAATATACCCCTCTTATCAGATGAAATGGACACGTAAAAAGTAAATGAACGAGTAAATAAAGTTTTGTCGCACCTTTTAAAGAATGTAACTGTTATAGTTCTTCCGTAGAAAAATTTCACAATCGTTTTCAAAAGAAAAAAATTAATAAATAAAATAAAAGTACAAAGGACATCGAAACACATTTTATCAAAGAAAGAAAAAAACCCTCGTTCGTTAATAAAATGTCTCCTATTTTATTTTTAATCCGTTGCCAGTTGTTAAATATAAATAAAGAATAAAATGCTCTTGTGAATTAAAAATTTTTGTAAACAAAAAAAAAATCGTCTGCCAAAAAAAACATAAATAAAAATAATAATAATAAATTAAACAAAAAAAATGAATAAATAAACAAAAAATTGTCTGCCCAGTCAGTCATTTTTTTCTGAGCCTACATTTCCGCCATGTTTGCGGAGTCGGAGTCGGAATCAGAGTCCTCACAGAAGATTTTTCAGAAAAGTACTTTACATACATTTTTTATCAAAACCGTTTTCTTACAAAATTAGTTTGAAGGAAATCCGCCTTTAAGTTCAGAATCAACATTCAATTTAAATTTCCCAGTAGGCGCTCATGTTAAAATTTTTTCTGAACGGTTCATCACTGAACGAAAAATGGTTCAAATTGAAAAGTGAAGTATGGGAATGAGTCTCTCTGAGATCTTTCGAACAAAAAACGTTTATTCAATTCGGACGTTCGGAAAGGTTGCTTGAACGGTTCAATGTTGAACCAAAAATGTTCAAATTTAAAATTTAAATACGTTAATAAAGTATCCTTGCCGAGATGATTCAAACATAAAAAATTTTTTAATCGGACTGTTCACTCAAAAGTTATTAGGGGTGACAGCTTGTTTGAACGGTTCAATGTTGAACGAAAAATTGTTCAAATCGAAAATGTAGATACGGGAATGAAGTATCCTTGAAAAGATCTTTCAAACAAAAAAAAGTTTGTTCAAATCGGACTGTTAACTAAAAAGTTAACATCGCAGGACAGGTTGTTTGAACAGCTCAAAGTTGAACCAACAATTGTTCAAATTGAAAAATCAAATATGAGAATGAGCTGCACTCGCCGAGATCTTTCGAACAAAAAAAAAAAACGTTTAAATCGGAATATTCATTCAAAAGTTATTAGGGAGGGGGGACAGACAGACCGACAGACGCACAAATTCCCCATCTCAATACCCTACTTTCCAATTTTTAATTTTTCAATATTCATTTTTCTTTCTTTTTTTTTCTTTTTGACTTTTTTTTAAGACTTGGCGATATTTTTTAAGACTTCACTTGGCGATATTTTTTGGTGTTTGGCGATATTTTTTAGATGCATTAGGCCACTTTTTATACTTATTTCGTCTTTCTTTCATTTTTAACGGGTAAGTAGGCTAAAAATGGACCGAATCAAGTTGTACACCAAATATAATCTTCACTCACAGCAGGATTTTAAATTATTTTTACTGTTGCATTAAAACCGGAAAGGAAATGTTTATTTTAGCATGAATATTATTTCTCAAAGGTGCTTTTTTTTTTTGGGGGGGGGGGTTAATGCTTCGAAAAACTACATAAGTAATACACGATTTCCTTCTTTTTAAATCAACAAAAAATAACAACTCACTTTGTGCCAGTTTTTTGAAATATTGCGCATGCTCATTCAATCATAGTTAACAGCAACATAACATTTTAGTACACACTTTTAAAATTACTACTGTAACTTAAAACAACTTACAGATTCCTGCAGTTTCGTTCACTTTCTGTAAAAATAAGTTTAAATAAATCTTATTAGAATGAAATTTAAAGGAGTAAAAATATTGTAACAATTTACTACAGCATTAAAGGTATACAAATTATCATACTCAATTATGTACACATAAGTGGAACAATTCAGCACGAAAAATCAGAGGGCACATTTTATCAAAATGAAAGATGTTATGGGGTCAAATTTTTGCATGGAATTCAGGACAAGGGGTCATTGTTTTAAGTTTATTCAAATCTCAGACTAACCTGGAGATTAGACAAAATTACCACTTTAGCAGTGTTATGGGCAGTTGGAATAGCCTACCAAAAGAAGCTATAATGAGCAAAGGAGTAGATAGCTTTAAGAGGACCATTGATCTTTATTGAGGCCTATAAATTGACTCGGACCAGCCTAGCTGGTCCCAGAGCCTGTTGATGGTCGTCACATTTATATTTGTGCAAATTATAGAGATTGTTCTGCCTGTCAGAGTGGAATATCCCCATAATGGTTCAAATTTTATTTTTCTCTGTAATTTATTTATTTTTTCAGGGTGGCCACAGGAAGATCAAAATCTTTTTCCCTGACTATTCCCTGATTTTTCCCTGTATAACTAAAATTTTCCCTGCTTTCACTTTTTTCGTTTCTCATGCTCTTGAAGCTTAATTTCTGCTCTTTCTTGATACTTTGATATGTCTGGCTGTATAAACTTCTTCAGGCAATATATTTATGTAAAAGAATGAGCAACAATAACAAGGCGTTTGAGACTGCTAATTTGTTAAGAAAATATGAAGCTACATAGTCAGTTTGACTTATTGAACAGCACTAAAAAATGTCATTAACCCCCCCCCCCGCCCCACACACACACAAGGCATTTTTTCCCTTTAACTATCAGTTTACGAAACTTCAAACATCTCCAAAGAGAGCCTAAACATTTATTTAGTTTTAGAAACTTTTGAGGAAACAATTGTATCTTCCATCTCTACTCTTTCCCTCTAACTTCCCAAAAGACAAAATTGAACTTTCAATACCACACACACACCCTTCCCTCCCCCTTCTTAAGACACCTGGAGATGGTCTTAAATAGTGATTTTAATATCATGTGTCGGATAAGAAAACTTTTCAAGAGAGAAGCCCAAACCCTTTCCTCTAAGTTCACCAAAGACGGCCAAATTCATATAAGCCATACTACTTCTTCACCAAATAGTCCTCAAAGTTTTATGCCTTCTATTTTAAATCAAATTATTTTTGGCAGAGAGACCTCAAATCCTTCCTCCTTGAGTCATAAAAAGAAATCCATAAAATAGCATAATTTACATACATTCAGGAAGAAAATCCTTGAATTCACCTACTATCAACAAAGATGGCCTAAATAAGCATTTTCAAGCCCATAGTTTAAGATTTTATCTGAACAGACTCCTTTCACTCTATATATCCATCACAAAACTAAAAGGTTTAAAACTTCAATTAAAAAAAAATTCGGGCAAGAGCCTCAAAATTTCTTCTGCTTGAGCCACTTTAAGATAACTTAAAGATACTTAATAATTCGGTTTCAAAAAAATTTTTGAGAGAAAGCCCTCAAACCCCTTCTCCTAAATCCATCAGAAGATGGCTTACATTTGGATTTTTAACGTTTCGGTTTAAGAATTTTTTCTTGGAAGAGCGCCCACCCCTATCTTTACAGCCCCTAAAATTTCAAGACTGCAATTTCAAAACAAATTCGGGAGACATCTAACGAATACTCTTTGTCTCTTAAGTCACTGAAAAATAGCAATAAATCCAACTTCAAACATTTCCAGAACAAAAAGCAATATGCTCATGAAAGATCGCTGATAATTACATCTTTAAGACTCTAGTTTTGGATTTTTCTAACAAAATCTTCTTTGCCCTTTGTCTTAATATTGCCTAAAATACCTTAAAAGATGTTGGATTTCAGTTAAAAAAAATTTTTATAGACATCCTCCCCTTTTTTGAATTCACCCAAAGATAGTCTGAAACAGAGTACCTCCGAACCCCTTCCTATAAGTTCACGAAAGATAATCCAAATGTCTATGTTCAGACTTTCCCTCTTTCCTAAGCACCCTAACCCCCTCTTTACTTTTACATCACTAAATACTAAAAGTCTTACCCCTCCTCTATTTTAGTTTTAAACATTTCTCGGCAAAAAATCTCAGACTCCCCTCTCTCTTTCAGTTTTACAAAGTAGTCTAAAATTTACCTTTTAACGCTTTAGTTTTTTTTAATTTTAAGTTACAACAGTCGAAACTCTTCTCCTAAGTTTACCAAAGATTGCTTATATTTGGGATTGTAATGCTGCAGTTTTGTAATTTTGTCAAAAAACAGCCACTTGTACCCCACTAGTTTTATGTCACTAAAATCAGCCTGAAATTTTTAAACTTCAACTTTTTCAAAACATTCCCGGGAAGATATCCCAAACTTTCCATCCCCTTTAACTCTCCATACTGCAGAAACTGCCAGCAATTACACTTTCACGACTCTGTTTACGAATAATTCATCATGGATTTGAAAAATTTTCTAGTTAGTCTCTAAAATATCCTTAAATAATCAAATATGTAATCTTTTTTTTATACTTCAGTATTGAAAAATTATGGACTTGAGCTCTGATTTAATTTTCCCTGATTTGTTTCCAAATTCCCTGATTTTTCCAGAATTTTCAAATTCCCTGATAATTCCAGGTTTTCCCTGTTTTCCAGGTCTGTGGCCACCCTGTTTTTTAACATTGTACACAACATTAATGGGACTAAAAGATAAATGTGGGTTTTTGCAAAAGAAAAATTGTTAAAAGAAACTTCAATTAACAAAATAATTGATTAATTTGCATTGTCTTATTTACTTACTCATATATATTATTTTTAATTATAAAATCAGTTAACTGAAAAGATGATGTGCTACATAATGTATTAAACACTAAAGTTAGTTGTTTAAAAATATAATTACCAATAGAATATCCAAAAGTGAGTGCATTCTGCCCTCATCGGCTAGTGTCAGATCAGAAAGATCTTTTGCTGTACAAGAAAAAGAGATAAAGTTTTAGTCAAAATGTTATAGATGTTTTTAAAATATTAAATCAATGTTGAAAAATTTTAATTTGAAACAATAATTATCAAAGAGAATATCAAGTGGAAATGCAGAATCATTTTTCACTGCTGAAAACTAAGACTAAACTATGTTCAAGTTAAACACAATGAACTTTTCTTTGCTTGGTGATATCAATAGAAATAGATCAATATAATTATGCAGAATAATATTCTCATTCTGTTAGTTTTTGATTTTTTACTTAAGTGAGGAGGAGGTAGAGTGGAGCTTAAAAGCCATGAAAAAATAATTTCAAACTTTAGCATCCCTTCTCTAATTTGGTTCCATTTATAATTAAAATGATGTGCAAAAAGTTTGAACAACACATTAAAATATTTATATGTTTAACAGTTCTAGAGAATCTTTAGAGGGTATATTACAGCTCAAAAGCCTCTAATTTTAGAAAAGCACAAAAATTACAATGAACTGTGTACTTGATTATTCAAAACCACCTCAATTACTTCAAACATCTTTTCATTATCTTTTCGTATGCTCCTCTGAGCAGCATGTGAGGTATCTGACGGCTGAGAGTGGTTGCGATTTTCACTGCACAACACATTTTTGCTGGTAAAAATAGTTGTAGATTACTTCAAAATTCTTACATTTTTAAGCCCAAAACTCATCGCTTTGAAAGTGGATTCCCATTAACCTTTAGGAGCCGGGCGGTACACATGCTGTACCGTAACTATTTTTTAAAGAGGCCTGGGTTGAGATTTTCACTCGAACCCTTTGGAGCTGAGGATTTTTTCAAGGTTTCATACGTCTGGTAAGCCAGTTTATACCTTCTCTTTTCAATGGAAAAGAAATCTGTGGTTCAACTGTCGTAGTACCTGGGTCGAAAGAAAAATTTCTAAAAAAACAGCCCGGTTCCAAAAGGTTAAGCTCTGGAACACAAGTCAGAAATTTTATTGCTATTTCTGCACAATATAATATTGTTTTCCCCTTCATTGATTCTGCATAAAAGCAAACTTATTACTTCTTATTTAAGGTAATAAAAATTGATATACCTATCTTTGAATCAATATAGTCCACACCTTCAAAATTGTTTGTTGCCAGAAAACTTATCAACTCATTGACATCGTCAAGAAACAGTGCATTTTTATACAAACTATCAATCTCCTTATGATAAACTTGAAGATCTGACATCTTGTAAACACTGCAGGTTCACCAGGAGATCTAGATTGATAAAAAATATGCAGAATATTATTTCAAAACAGAAAAATTAAATAATTAACTTTAACAAAAAAAAATAGTGATTTTAATGAAATATGACCATGAAATGTATAAAGCATGTTTGTGCATAAAAATATAATATTATAACAATTCACGTCCTTTACGGTAATAAACACAAACTGTCTAAAATGATGTTTTTTCTTAAAACATACATGCAGTAGCCAAAAATTGTTTTTATTCTCATTTGAAGGGGGAAAACAAACAACAAAAACACGTTTCATGTAATTATTAATTTAAAATTTATTAAACTACAGAAGCAGATAGAATTAACATGATTTGTGTTTTGAGTTGAAAGCGTAACTCTGCTTAACACTCTTACAACTCAATCTGTGAACCTGTTCATTAGAAATGTACCAAGTAGCTGAGTGCTCTGCCTTTCATTACTCAGCAGAGTATAATAACCTTTTGCTTACGGCTATAAAATAATTTAACTTTTATGTATTGTTATCACCATGCCAAAAATTTGAATCTACAAGGCCATGGTTTTGAAAATTCCATGGTTTTCAAATGATCTGGCTTAACTAGGAACATATTAAAAGGTCTTTTGTTATCAGCCTATTAATCAAGGCTGAACCTTCAGAAGTTAAATCCATCTCATTAAAGAAAAAAAGGAAAATGTGCATTTGACTTAAATCAATCTTTAGTGGTAATGTTAGTGTATAATTCCCCTTTTTAGAGCAAATTTCTTTGAAAGATTTGCAGCAATTTATGATTGCCCTGTCGTTACTGGCTACAGTGCCGCATTTTTCAATTTTTGGAGCATGGGCCTAAAACAGCCACCCTTACTTCAAAATTTTATATGGCATTTCAAAGAAAACAAGCAATAGAGTAAATTTGTTGCCTAGGGCAGGGGCTATATTTAACTATAACTCAGATCCAGCACTGACGAACTGAGTTGGTATTTTGGAAAATCAGTGGCTGAAGAACCACCGAGTTGTTGCACACTACTAAAGCAAACATTTTGCCATTTATGAGGAAGGAAGTTTGGATGAATCCGGTATTTCCGAAAATAGAACAATGCTGCCACTCTGAAGTAAATGAAAGTGTTTGGTAATACAATTTGTATCTTTATTCAGTCTTTTCCTCTTAAGTTTTATTAAGCATAATTTAATGTTATAAACCTGACATAAAGTGCTACCCTGGCAGTTTGACTTCCGACATAGACAATGTTTACTTCTGTTTCGGGTAGTAGCAAAGGGTAATTGACAGACCTAAATTGGAATACTTTTACAAAACCACTACAAAAGCAACCTAACTCAATTCAGCACCAATTATGCTTTGCTA
This sequence comes from Uloborus plumipes, assembly GCA_038373865.1. Taxonomy (NCBI): domain Eukaryota; kingdom Metazoa; phylum Arthropoda; class Arachnida; order Araneae; family Uloboridae; genus Uloborus; species Uloborus plumipes. Next base: position 93,039 of record JAXGGA010000243.1, read on the forward strand.
TAACACGAAAAGGAGGTAAGCATCGTCAATGTCAGAGCTCAACTTATCATAGCACCATTATACATTTTATTTTGTCAAAAAAAAACAAACATGTTTTTATACATTTTGCAATATACTGCATACTAAACAAATAAGGTTGAAAACCGAAGCAAGATGCTATATAAAGGTACATAGCAATGTTAATCATAAGTCTTTATATGCATGCGATATACTATACTAGGATTAGTATGTTCAGCGGCGCCCCAAACAAATTTTTGGAAGGGAAGAAATTCTCGATTAGCAGAATGTAACTCTGAATTGTTCTGAAAAATATGGATATGCCTACACAGGCCCGTCATTTTAGGGGGGCAGGGGGGTCAATTGCCCCCCCCCCCCGACTTTGAGAAATCAATGTATTTACATATAAGTGGGCGTGGTTTTTATGTTTTCTAATGAAATTGCATTGTGTTTGGACCCTTTGCCCCCCACCCCCTGGAAAATCTTGAAATGACGTCCTTGTGCCTACATAAGATCTAATAAAAAGTAACATTCAGACACTAAAAATTAGAATCCTATGATTACGTTTTCAAATTTTCCAAATAGTTAATAATATTAGCCGAATATAGGATATATTTTGGGGGTCACAGTGATGATTTCTCAATACCCACCCCTCACTAAGTGCAACTGATTCACGCCTTCAAACAGAAAGGAATTATTTGACACACTGGTATGCTTTTCTGAAAACAACAGCAGGGATGAAAATTACTAAGATTCTAATTTCTAAGAATGTTCTTCTGCCTTTATACAGAAGTTTAGTAAGACCTCATTTAGAGTATGATGTTCAATTTTGGTCTCCTTATCTTATGAAAAAAATTTATTGGAAAGGGTACAAAGGAGGGCTACAAGGTTAGTGAATGGATTTTCTAATTTAGACTATGATTCCAGACTTAGAATGCTTAACATGTATAGTCAGTCTTGAGCAAAGGAGAACCGGGGGAGACATGATTCAGTTGTTTAAATTTATCAAACTGAAAGATGTTGTAGGGTTAAATATTTGCAAGGAAAGCAGGACAAGGGATCATTGTTATGAGCTGTTTAAATCTCAGGCTAATCTGGAAATTCGGAAAAATTACTATTTTAGCAGAGTAGTGGATACTTGAAATAATTTACCGGGAGAGGCGATAAGGAGCAAGGGAGTAGAATAGTTTTAAGAAGGCCATTGATCTTCATTAGGATCTATAACTTGACTAGGACCAGCCCTGTTGGGCCTAGAGCCTGTTGCTGGTCGTCGCATTTGTATTTGTATTTTACCAAAACCCCACCCAGTACGATATCCTAGGCACAGGTCTGCATGAATATTCCTCTTAGGGATCATTAAGACTGTTCCTGGCCAAAGTTAAGTTGTACAACACTAATATGTGACATGGTAGCGGCATTTAACCTGGCCTAACCTGGAAATTCGAAAAAATTACTACTTTAGCAGGGTAGTGGGAACTTGGAAGTTTACTGGAAGAGGCGGTAAGGAGCAATGGAGTTGATAGCTTTAAGAGGGCCATTGATCTTCATCGGGGTCTTTAATTTGACTAGGACCAGCCCAGTTGGGCCCAGAGCCTGCTGCTGGTCGTCGCATTTGTATTTGTATTTACACACAAAGCACATTTATGCATTTGACATAGTAGAAATGACCTAAACCATAGGTAACTTTTGCTCTGTATTGATTTTATAAGTGCAGTTTTTTCTTTAATTTAATTAAAATTTATGCACAGAATACATTGGCATTTTATGAAACAATTGCAAATAATTGTAATGTATAAAAGTACATACTTGCACTTTTTCTATTAATTAAAACTTCTGTTGTGTTGAATGATTTTATATACAGTTTTTACGACAGTCGTAAAAATAATACTCGGTATTGGCTGACTACCTGGTCAAAGCTTGGCCATGTACCTCGGCATATTAGCCAAGCATACGTCAAGTACTCTGTGCGCCAATACGTTACTCTTACGTGAACACATAAGCAACAGATGAAAGTAATTCAGTGAAATAATTAATTACTACATTCAACCAAAGTATACTCTTTTGGATTACATGGAGAAATGTTTCAAAACATTTATTACAAAGATTAATTAAACACCCTGCAAATGCTAATGAAGAGAAGCTAGAGAAAGACCTTTAATGTCAAAAAGCTTCACAAAATGAATCAAGTCTTCAACTGAATCAAAATATTGGGAGCCTTTTTATAAGAGTATATACCGAAAGGGTTTACAAAATAATTTGGAAATTTGAAAGTGAAAAGTTTCCGAATGTACTAAAGAAAGAGGAAAAAAGAAATTTAAGAGCGAAGAAGTTGGTTTTGGAACTTTAAATATCGCGCCGTTGCCAACAATCTTAATTGAAGTTAAAACACTATCTTTTAATTTTAATTACCTATTTAATGCAATAAAAGCTGTCAAACAAAATTTTCCATTTCAAAGACCGACATTTCTCGCCACGTAAAACATTTTTTCAAGGAATGAAATCTCCAACTTTCGTGAATGAAGAAACAAAAAAATGGAGGGGGGGAAAGGTTAAAATGTACAATAGTTACTACTTTTTTAATGGCAGCCATCCACTGAAATTTCGTGTTTTCATTCTGCGCGTGAATAAGCGAAATTGACATAAGTTTGTTTCGAACATTTTGTAAGTAAAATATATCTGTATTTTGGCATATATTGTGTACTTTGAGTCAAAAATCTATGTGCAGTTAGGGCCATGCTCCACATCGACGTAAAGCAGAAAAAATAGGCAGAAGCGTAAAATGGATTCAATGGTGTTTCTATGGAAAGTACCCGGATTTTCGGTTTCTGCCTTCAGTTTCGGTCGCGTTTTACGCTGATGTGGAGCAGGGCCCTTAATTTTTCATACTTTCAAAAGCGTCTATTAAAGTATTTTGCCAAAAAATTATATTGAGTTACTGTGAGGAAACAACATAGTTGTTTCGGGTAAGCATTCGTACATAGGCGGATTTACGGGGGTGCCAAGGGCTGCGCCGCACCCCCAACATTTTTTATTCGATTTTGAAAAAAGAATTATACTAAGTTTTTTTTTTTCAAGAACAGCGGTTTGAAAAATAATTCATTTTTCTTTCATAGCTACAATACAAGTTAATTTACTTGAAACATACCTCGTGTATCACCACACATCGCCAATGCAACAGCAATATGACTGTACGCATCTTAAGAATTAGAGTATTTTTATCCATTCGAAAAATCAAACAAAATAAATAATTACATGCAAATAAATAAATTTTTAAAATTATTTATCATTCAGTACCATATTATAGAATAATGGAACAATCTGTAATTGGATATTTATTGGTATATTATAAAAAAAAATATTCTACTTTGAAACAACCATTTGGGTTGGCGTCCCTCCCCCATAGCGTGGTACTGTTGCACCCCCAGAATTAGCGATCTAAATCCGCCTATGCATTCGTAGTGAATTCATATTTTCAGTTTAATATTCCATAAAGTTCCATTTTAGGGCTATTACTGTCGGAGGTACTGCGAGCTTTCCAGAGGGGGAAATTATTAAGTTACTGAATGATAAAATATGAGCTAAAGCATTCACACACACCTCTCTAAGGAGAAGAAACAGTAGGCATGAAAAAGATGTGCAATACTGCCAACAAAATTGCCGAACTGTCGGACGAGTTATGCATAATAAGGTAATTTTTTGGTAGGTTACTGTCGCTCGATTTCCGACTATTATATTTAAGCCATACCTATATTTTACATAGATAAAAGCCGTTGTATCTACATGTATGGCATTCTTCTTCAGTGAGCTGATCATTGAACCAGATATCCATAGATTCGCAATTTTTCAGGCTTCATGTTTAGATCGGTTAAATTATTGTATGATTTTAATTAGCAGAGATATTGATTAAAATTAAATTGTGAGGAATGTGCAAATGATACTATTTGGTCCAAATCTGATGTGCAGAACTCCTTTTTGAAGCTGACTCTGGCAATAATTTCTCTCTCATTTCTCAACACGGGAGAAACTTGTAGACAAAAATGTTACGCAAGGACGGCAAATAATTGGGGTGGCTTAAGTAGTTTTTGATACTTGTAAAACGGGAGAAAAAGTTGAAATTAAAAGAAGTGTGCACCTTTTCTCTTCTAAGATGGAGCAAATTGGATAGAATGGTTCATGAGGTATAATGCACTGAAAATTAATGTACTGCTCATCAATTGATGCGCTACTGCAGGCGGCTAATGGGACAAAGGCCCGAAGTTCACTGCTGGAAATAGAGTGGTTCTAGAGGTGCTCTATGCTGAAAAACCGAAGTACACCGCCGAAGACTACACCAACTTGCTGCAGACAGATTGCCTGAAAGGACATAGGCCTAGCCTTATCGGCTAGTATTTTATTAATGAGTGGAAGACTATTTAAATATTGATGATATTGAGAATGTGATGCCAAAAGAACGGTTCACAATGTAACACAGTGAATGCCTCAAGGGCATATCTCTCGCCCCCCCCCCCCCCCAAAAAAATCCTTTCTCTGTCAATTAATTGGATCTTTTTTTCTTCTAGATATTTTAATTTACTATTTCTTTTGGATTCCTCATTTTATTTGTTGTAAATAGTTATGCTGAAAGGCTGGGCTGCATAGATATTTAGGTAGTTTTTCATGGGGGCAGGCGCAGTGTAAGAAATAAGAATTTAAATCTAAGTAGCCTGAATGCCATTTTTAATAAATTAAACATATATGTATCTGAATATTAAACAAATAAAAATTGCTTGTACTGATAGCAACTGTGATATACAGATGTGAAAAATATATAATTGAAAAGATTTTTAGTACTTTAGTAGTAACTTCACCACAGCTACAGATTTGGTGGTACAAACAAATTTGGCATGTTTTCTTGTCAGTTTTATATAAGTGCCTGCTCGTGCAAACTGCCAAAAAAACTCATCCATTAAACCTCCAAGTATTTTTCCACCAAATCTGTAGCTCCGGTGAAGCTTATACATAAATACCAGATTTTTTTTTAAAGACAAAATTGCTTGCATTTATTTATTACTTTAAAAAATGCATCCTTCGAGTAACAGTCACCATAAGTAGGAGAGAAAGCTTCAATGGATTTTCAACTTTAGGCATCAAATCAACATTTTTTATAGCAAAATGCGACTTATTTCTAACGCTCGGCAGGCCCCAAAGATGCAGTGAACATAGAAGAACCTAAAAAAAACTGACATGCCAATTGTGTACAAAGTGTAATACATGACTAAAATCATCTTTAATCCATTGTTCAAAATTACTACTGGTCCCAGACCAGTAATTCCCCTCAGAACACCAAAAAATAATAAATCTGGTCCGCGGAACCATCCGCCGCCAAAAATAGTCAATCTGGAAAAATCTCCGGGCACTTTCGCCAATCGACTGTGTGTTTTTTACTGTTTATTCAATGAGTTACAAATGAAATAGTTTTATTTAAAATAAAAGTAATCATAAAGTAAATGATTTTAAGTACAAACATGTTTAGTATTAAATCTAAAGCGGACCAGTAATGTTGTTGCGGACAAGTATATCCTCTATTGACTGGTCCGAGGGACCAGTAGGCTATTTTTCTTATTTCTAACACTGTAAAATCATTTTTTTTTTTTTGTTCTTCAATTATGAATTGTTCTCTAAAGCATCATTAGTTATGATAATTTAAATCTAGGCTTCTTAATGGGGCTTTTTTCTACAGTAGAATCGTGTGAAAACAAACTCCAAGAGACCTATTAAATCAATTCATCTTAATCGTAGTTCGCCTTGTGAGAACAAAAACAATAAGAGGGGGATCAGGAATTTAGTTTGTCTTAACCAGGGGTCAATCTAGAGAGAAATTAGGTCCGTTAAAGGACCCTTCATAAAATTCAAGGCACTCAAAAAAGGACCCGTCACAAAATTCAGTCACTCAAAAAAGGACCCTTCACAAAATTCAATTACTCAAAAAAGGACCCTTCACAAAATTCAGAAACTCAAAAAAGGATTATTCACAAAATTCAGTCACTCAAAAATTGACCTTTCACAAAATTCCCACACTCAAAACTGACTCTTCACAGAAATCCGAGTTTAAGGAACGATAGGGAATATTTTTTGCCGTAACTATTTTTCACAAAATTAGGAATTAGTTTTGACAGAATTCTGAACTATTTTTCACAAAATTCCAAAAACAGGACCTTGGTCAAATATCCTGGATTGACCCCTGTTAACAGTAGTCAGTAATTGAAAAGTTTGTCAGAAACCCGTCAAGTGCAGTTATTAAAATTTTCGGAAAGCTGAAAAAAACTTCCAAAGTATAAGCTTTGGCTTGAAAAAATAATTAACTTTTTAAAATTAACCTTAAGCATAATTTGTTTCTGCTATGCAACAAGAAACATTTAAAAAAATTTTTACCCTAAACCTTTACTTGGCAAGTTTTTTAGCCTTCCAAAATTTTTAAAAAATGCACTTGAAGGGTTTCTGAAATAAAAGATTAAATTCCTCTTAAGTATGTTCGAACAAACGAGGTTCGACTTGATAAGTTTCTAGGCAACAAAACAAACAACCTAGCTGCCACTTTTAATGAATCAAATGTATCTCTCCAAATAGTTTTTAAAAAATATTAAATGCACTGCTAATAGAGCACATAAGAAAACAAAAATTTAAGAATTTTTATAGCTAAAATTGATTTTATATGGAAATTACTTCTACATATTTTTGACACAAATGGTTGGAAATCTAGTCCTCAAATCAAAAATTTTGTTATCAAAATATGACTAACAACTGCTTATTTCTTAGCACTACTCTAAAGAGCTATCATACATATATATCTGCTTTAATACATGTTTGAAAAGTATGAGTGAATTTCAAATAACTTTTTTGCTTCTATTTTCCAGACTATTTCTCTGCAAATATGGACCTCCCAGCTTTAAAAACGCAGCCACTAGCAACTGAGAAAGTGCAAATGAAGGAGAGTGGTGATTACTGCTCCTATGATATGATGACAAATGGGTTAGTTAAAAATATTTTTGAAATTTTACTCATAAGTAACGTGTGAATGTGAATGAAATGTAAAAACACAAGCTTGAAAATCTAGTTCTTAATTTATCTCCATGTATTTAAAAAAAAGTTATGTCTAAAACTTGAAAGAATGTCTTTGTTGTGCTTTCGTCCAGAAGATCCCATAGCACCTACAACTACCCATACTTGGTACAAAATGAGTATGTTCTGGTATTTTAATGGATTTCCACTATTTTCATCTTTTGTAAATACCAGAAATCCGGTATTTACCAAATACCGGTGCTTTTTATTTTCTCACCTCTGAAAAAAAATTATTTCTCCAAATTTTTGGCAACTATGAGGATAATTATTAATAACATTCATTACATGGATTGATGTTAAAGTGCAATTCTAAAATTATTTTCCTTTGAAATTGTTAATTATTATTGGACATATTTTTAATGCTAAGAATCTTTATTTACAGGTTTATGTCAGTCAGATCTCAGTTGTGTGTGCAACATCCATTAGAGCACTCAGAGAAAAATGTAAGTTCTCTTAAACAGTTTCTATATTTTATCTAATTAAACAAATTTACTCACATTGCATACTCCTATGTACGTACAATTTAAATTGATAAATAATCTTATTGCACATATTTTTTCAGTTTGTAGAAAACCGTGAAAAAATGAAGCTTAGTTTCTTGCGTTCTTCACAAGGTTTACATGCTCCACTAAGAATTCTACATGAAAAGAATGCTGCAAGAAAGGTATGTTTTTTTTTTTCTAAGAATCAGTGGTGCAACATCAATATACATTGAGTTATTTTGGATAAACGTTCATTCATTAGTAATCTAAATGATTTAGCAGGTAAAACCAATAAATTTGACAGTGTCTGCATTTATTGATTCATAAACAAGATATATGAACTATCAAAGCAAAGTCAGTAACAATAATAAGGACTTGTTAATAATACTTTAATTTCAAATTAACACAAAAATAAATTCTTTGAATTTTATAAAATACAAAATATTGAAACATCAATTAAAATTAACAAAAGTAATTTTACTATACTGTAAAATTTTAAAGCTGAACAATATGAAAACTAAAAATGCAATTTCTGAGAATTCATGCAATCTAACTGGAACAATTCGCTAATGAAGAGTAAAGGATGTGGTGATAATATGGACACTGTTGGTGTTATGGAACCTGGTTAAATAACATCAACAGGACATGTTACATTCCATAACACCCATAAGGGGTTCCAGGAACCCCTTAATATTTTGAACATCAGTGATAATGAACGTAAGTGCAGTACTTACCTCAATCTGTACATAGAAAGCACGAGTGTGCAGGACAGGGTCACATTGAAACATTTTCAGTTTATGTTCAAATTTTTGAGAAGGCAAAGCTAAACTTTTATTCTTGTTCTGTTATCAAACAAATGTCTGAAGCATTAATAAGTTAAATGGAATTTATTGTAGATTTTTATTCATTAATCTATTACAATGTGGGAGGAGGGGCATCGAAAATGAGGTGATGATGCTTAAAATGTGGAACTCCATGGGTAACTTGTTCAGTTTGTGACCCAATTTTCAGAAGATAGAAGTGGTGACTTGTGGGAATGTCTATCCTCCCCAAAAGCAATAGTGTCCCTCATACCCAAATACCATGAAGACCCCTTCTCCCAAGAACAAGTCTCCCCCCCCCCTTCTATTTGGAAACTTCCGATTGGTATAGTGCCTGCTTTGTTCACGTTGGGCTAAAATTGAATGTGCTGAAGCAGACAATGATAGAAATTATTTCAGTTGGTAATAATTGAACTATTGGTTATATTTTCATCTACTTGTCATACTGTGAAATTGACTTTTAGGTCAGTAATATGCATTAAATCCATATTAAAGCTTTATTAGTATTGAAAAGTAAATAAACTAAAAAATTCAAAACATTAAATGAAGTGCAATTTTCTTTCTTTTTTCCTTTTAGGTGCAGCGATTGCCATTCCTGCCAAGCTCTAACATTGCATTGGAAACATTGGAGGGAAGAGATGAATTCATCGATTTTGGTGATAATATATTCAATGGTAAGAAATGAAAATTACTTTTTTATTTGTACTAGGTAAAAGAAGTTGTCTATTCACACAAAAAAAAGTATCTCTAAACATTTTCACTTTAATCTCTCCTGTATAAATTTTAATTGAATTTTACACTATCACCCTATGTACATACAATTGTATGTACAATTAAAACAATTGCCGGCCACCTTGTCTAGTGGTTAGAGCCAGGGTTCGCTGATATATATCAGTCGATATATATCATGATATATATCATGATATAAATCCGATATTTATTCTAAAAATATCACGATATTTTGATATTTTCGATATTTATTTTTTGAAATGCGATATTTTCAATAGAAAAATTGTCTTCATCATATTAATGATGTCTTCTTTAGTATGATGTAATAATATAATATTCCTTTTTTATTTTCTGATAATAAAATTGAAAGTTACAAAACAACTTGAATAGAGATGAAAAATGTAGGGATGGACCGGATAGTGTTTTTGCCGGATACCGGATATCGGATGGCTCATCACAAGCCGGATATCCGAATATCATCGGATATCCGGACGTGTGCCGCCGGATATCCTGCGGATATCCGGCATTACAATTACATTGCATGTTCGCTTATTTTTATGCAATGCAGCTTCAAAACAATAACTCAAAGTTGTTTCTCGCATCATTTCTTTAAGAACATGTTAAATAATTTCAAATTAATTTTTAAACCCTCTATTTTATTGTACAGGAGTAGCCCTACATATGAAATGAAACACTAGCATATTGTGATTTCTTTCTAAATTATGTATTTTTATCAAAAGAGACAAAGTTTAAAAGATAGAATTAAATATTTCTGTATGTAATCAAAGTTTAAACTTTTAATTATTCTTAGTTTAAATTTTAAAGCTTTTCTGTTTCAATATCATTTCAATAAGTTTCTACGTAAATGATACAGTTATTAAATATTTCACCAATATTATGCACACGATTAGCTGCCAGGGCAGCTAGATTAGCTTCCTGCGGCATGTTGATGCATAACGTCCCCCTTCTCTAACTTTTACCTCATTCTGAAGTTATATTATTTGATAGAATTTAATGTTCATTCGATTTCAAGACATACCACGCACGTGGCCCGGCGATGCACGGCCGCTTCGTGCCTTTAAAGTAGTGAGGAAATTTTCAAGAAACTACACCCGCCGCCAAGGCGGCTCGCTAACAGACGCTTCACTCCTTTACTTTTTTACTATATAAAAAATCATTCGAATTATTGAGATGCTACGCACCTTCAAGATGGTGAGGAGAGTTTCAGTAAGTTCAGCTCGCTCAAAGAAAAAAAGCAGACATAGACACTCAGTTTTTAATATAAGTAGATGGCTTTTCAACAAATGAATGTTTCAAAATATTACTAGTAGCTAGCGATAAAAATTCTACGTAAGTGGCCCGCTTATGAGTTTCGTGTTTGATTTAGTTCAGCCTTCATTCAAAATTTTCATTATCATTGTTATTACTGTTTCATAGCAACGACGGTTTGCAAGAATGGATTTCATATTTAATCATTTATTAGGCTTAATCGCTTTAAACTTGACTACTTATTAATTGATATCTTCGCTAATTAAAATCGTATAATTATATAAATTGAAACTAATGAAGCTTGAAAAATTACCTATCTATCGGTACCTGGTTCGACTTTCAGTTCATTGGCGTTCAGGAGAAAGAAGCGTGACATAGAAAGATAGTTAGAAAGATAGAAAGAAAGTTAGAAAGATACTCAGTTTTTAATATAAGTAGATAATTGATTTACAAAAAAGAAAGACAGAAAAAAAAAAAACTAAGCTCAGATAAACGTTTTTTACTTTCTTTTACGTAGTAAAGGAAGTATTGTGATCGCGAAAAAAAAAAATCGCTCAAATTTGAGTTTAAATTTTGATTTTGCTCACCCCCGAATGAATGTTCAGTAGTTTTTTCGACCTGTCAGCACGTGCATATGTACCTACCAACATATAAGCAGCCGAAAAATCCTTTTCAACCACCCCCGAGTTAATTACGGCGAGTTTTCTCGTGACGTCTGTATGTACATATGTGCGGATGTATATGCGTATGTGTGTCGCATAACTCAAAAACTATATGCCGTAGAAGCTTCTAGCTTGGTAAGTAGACTCTGAGGATGGTCTAGTTGTGCACCTCTCCTTGTGGTTGCATTTGAATGTTCCCAAGGGGATGTTTTACCCCTTTTTTGGGGGTAAATCAGTGTTAATTTCAATGCAGACTCAAGTGATATGAATTGGCGCGACCACTTGGCGATATGTCGGCAAGCTTTTGGTCGCCAAGTGTTTGACATCAACTTAGCGACAAATATGGCGAAAAAATTATTTTTTGAATTTGGGTTCAACTTGGCGCTATTGGCGATATTTTGCGAAAAATTCACTGAATGATATTAAAAATCAGCAATATTTAGAAAATTAACCATTGTAAAATATTTTTTGCATTGTTTCGTGGCAGATTAGGCGAGCAAATATTTGAATTGTTACCTTGCTCACTCCAAGCACTTTTTTTTAACACTTAAGGCAACTACTAAGAAATTAACACGTAAAAGGAAGTAGTGTGGGGTCCATACCAGATTTTTTTCAACCTTTTGTCGCAAATTAATCCTTGAAGGTTTGTAGCTTTTTCTTTCTAAATATCTTAACTAAAATATTTTTGAAAAGCTGAAAACAATCATACTTTATCTAGAAATTGTGAAAAATCAAATACGCAGAATGCTTTCATGTCCAGTATAAAGTATAATACAACATATAATTTTTGTTTTAGAAGCAAAAATTGGTAAAAAGGAAAGATGAAAAGTAATTACATCATCCAAAAGGTTTATAAAACAATGATATTTTTAACTGGGATCTTTTGTAAAAAAAGAAAATATTCACTTAGGTCCTCACATCATACCAGATAATCCTCACATCAATTCCGGATATCTAGCACATCAATACCGCATATTTTGCCGGATATCCTGAAAAAATCTTCCGGATATCCGTATCCGGGGAGGTCAGCCGGATCGGATATCCGGAGATACCGGATATTTAAAATATTAACCGGATAGGCCGGATACCGGATAGTTACCGGATATCCGGTCCATCCCTAGAAAAATGCCTAGCTAAAAATAAAAAGTTAATCAGAATATGGAAATGTGTCTAATGTTAGTACAATGTGTGCTAGTGCTAAACAACAGATGTTTTACTTTTGTTAAAATAGCTAACAAAAGAAAACTAAGTGAAACAGCTAATATTAAAGTAAAGTCACTTAATGTTAATTTAAATTTAAAGTTGCTAAAAATAAAATAATAAATAATATGAAAGAGAGAAAAAAAATCTAAGTTAGCTAGAAATAAAAATATTAAGTTATTAAAAACAAATAAAGTTTTTTTTTTAATTCATAATTTTATATTCCAAATTTGAAATAATTCTTAGGGAAGAAGAAATGATTATAATTTAAAAACAGCATTAAAATAAATAAAAATGAACCCTTAAAGGTGACCTTAGAATTTCAAATCATTTCCAAAACACTAATTTGAATTGAAAAAAAGTTTTCAGTATTATTTTAATGTTTTTGAACAAAAATAATGATTTAGTTTTATTTTATTTATTTTTTGAACATATCCATCTAATATGAAGGACTGCCACTTAGTGAGTTTTTATTTAATTTAGAGGTCTTAATATTAAAATTTTTAATCTAAACTTTTTACATTCCTATATCTTACCAACTTATATAACATACTTAAAAGTTTTTAAAAAAAGTAACATTTCATTGTATATAAATTTCAATGTATATTTATGTAGAGAAATATTGAAAGAAACATTAATTTTTAGTCTGTACTGTAATAATACTTTTTTAAGGAAATAAATAACATTGATTTGAGGATGTAGTTACTATTTAAAGAATTAAGCTTGCGCGAATTGAAAATATCGGATATATATCAAAATATCGGATATATATCAAAATATCGGATATTTTCGATATTTTCGAAAATATCACGATATTTACGAACCCTGCTTTAACATATTTATGGGAGTTTATAGTGTGTCCTTTTTCTGTTCAAAAGAGTCTCATTTCTGGGGGAATTAGGGGGGTGCTCCACAAAAAATAGAGCATTTAAAAGTTAGTTCATTAAAAAATACATGAGTTTTTTCTGGAAAGAAGTCAGCATTGGGAGAAAATGAAGCTGTAGTAACATGTGAATTTGCGGAAAGCTACTTGTTTATTTTGCAAGATTTAACACAAGAGTATGGCTACCTTACACCCAATTGTTGGTTGGGTATTACAACAAAGATCACACAACAAGAAATCAGGCTGTACCGTACAAGAGTATTGAATTCATTTCAGACTGCTTTGTACACTTTTTTATGTTTTTCAGAAAACAATGACAGAATTTCTACGGGATATTACGACGCTTAACTTTGAAGAAACTGTTTTACTTCTCAGATGGCTGAGCAGTTCACTACCAAAACTGAAATTTTATCTAAACTTTTGCTGTTATAGGGGTCATTTCGATAGAATTGAGGCTGAATGGCATTTTTATGCTACAGAACATATTAAGGTGCAGGTGGAACGGTAAAAAGACTTGCTGCTAAAGCTAACCAGCAAAGTATAACAGATAACCATGTACAGTCAAGTCTCGATAACTCTGCACAGTCAAGCGGATTATTCGCTGGTTGGGGATTGGATGCCGCTAGATTCTATTTAGTCATTCATCCCTTACCAAAAGGTCAAGTTATCAAACATATTTAAGTATTCAGCTGCAAGGAATAAGAGGAAAAGTACTTTATTCAATTTTATTTGGCATTCAGAATTCTAGAAGGTTCAAATATACTATATTTAATTCAAGCAATTTTATTCATTTAAAAGAAATTAGTATTCAACTTTTTATGCATTTTTGTTTGTTTGCTAGCCAAGAAGCGACATTTTGTATAGTTGTACATTAAAAAATTTTGTTTAATGTAAAGTTGTTCTCCATTTTTAAAATTTTTGGATCAAAATGAACCAACATGCATTGATCATATATAATATATTAACTGTGGTAAATTTGCAATTGAAAATATTTCTAAACAGGTTCAGTAAATCAATTTTTTATATTAAAAATTTCAAATTTAACTAAAAATTGGAGTTTTTTTTTTCCAAACCTAAATATTTTGCTTGTTTTTGCTGTAAATCCTTGTAATTGCTAACTACTTGTTTTTTTTCATGCCATAATCATTGTGTATACTTGAGTTACTTTTTAACAGAACAAACGCTTTTTACGACTAGAATTTAAACAATTTGAAAAAGAAAATATTTTTTTCCACCATGATACCATAAAAGTACCATCATGAAATTTTGCACATATATTGATAATAAAAGGCTTAATAACATTTTTTTCAAAAAAATTAAAAATTTTGATTTTGAATTTTTTTAATTAAAAAAAAATTTTTTAAATTAAAAAAAAATTTTTTTAGCAGCTAGGTTATGTTATATATTTTATGAAACCTCATTAAATACTGAACAAAACAAGACCCGTTTTAACTCTCTAGGTCAAATAGTTTTTTAATTGCAGCCATTTAAAGACTACTGAGTGGGGGAAAATTTACGATGCTTCCAAAATTTAAAAAAATTATAACTTAGGAAAAAATTGTTGAAAAAATTTGAAACTTCAGCATTTTCATTGTGGTGGTAAGTATACTGAAGACAAAAAATTATTGCAATCTGAAACATTGACCTCAAAAACTCTTTAAACTAATGCATATACATTTTACAAAATCAATAAGCCTTTTTTATTTTAAACTGACACAAATATGAAATATTCACTTAAAATTTTTTAACCAAACATTTGGTACTTGGCAAATTTGGTGCATCTCTATTTCTAATTAAACATAACATAAAATAAACTTAGTCAAAAGAAGCTACTCACTTATTGACTAAAAAAATGAATATTTTGCTTTTATATTTTAATATATAGTGCTTGTTAAATACAACATATATACTGAGTGTGAAGAAAGGTTAAACATTCGAACCTTTCTGTGATTTTTTTTAGTTTAGTAAATCAAAAACTGTTTAACTAGAAGAAAATGCCATGCAATATGATGAATTTTCCAAATACTTAGCTTAAATATCACTTAATTTTTATCAACAACGTATTAGCCAATTTTTAAATAAGGACATTTTTGGTAAATTTTAAGGAAAAAAATTGAGTTTAGCTCATCAGCTAAGTATATAACTAGCTTTTGCATTTGATTATCATGTCATTTTTAATAAACATTTCCCTTTAAAAAAAACACCTCCTTCTCTAGGGCTTAATGTTTCACTCCTTTCCAGTGGCGGCTCCTCACTATGGGCCGAGCCCACCCAGAAAAATTGTAAGAAAAAAAAATACATAGTTAAAATATATCATTTTGCATTTCAGTTCAAAAAAAAAAAAAAACATAGGGCACAAAACGTATTTTCAACCTTCAGCGCCCCCCCCCCCCCGAACATTGCTAATACAGCAAAAGAAAGCTTTCAAATTCCATCAATTTTAGCGCTTCACCCAGCTTTGAACGAACGTGGGCCAAATCGCCTTGGCCCACGGTGGCTCAAGGCGCACCTCCGCTTTTAGCCAATCACAATGGCTGGATTAAGAAGATCGGTAAGTGATTACACCCCTTGTAACTTCTGCCAAGAGGGCACTTTCTCTCGTGCCCAAGATTTCCCTTTTTCCCCAACCAAAGCGGTGGAGAGGGAAAGAGAGAGAAGTGTTTCGTTACTGTACACATGGGCAGAGAACGTCTGGTCCCTGTATTAGGGAGAAAACTATCCTATTTTCACTTCGCGGTCCATTTTTTTTCTATTTTTTTTTTATTCATTTTTATAACATTTGATCCTTTTTTTGTGTGTTTCTTTTTTCATTTTCAAAACCTATTTCTAACAGGCATAGAGATTGCCAGTTTCACATTACCCCCACCCTCACCTATTTAATACAATCCATGTATATTTTAGTTATTAATTTGCACTTTGGAAACTGGAAAATTTTCTCGAAATTTTTGTGTGAAGACTTTGTTTTTGACTTGCAGCGCGTTTGCCATTTTCTTGGTTCCTATTAGTTTGACTTTGACTTTAATCTCATTTGTCCCAGTGTTGTGGCAAAATATAAAAAAGTATTGTAAGTATTGTATGAACTCTAGGAACTTGGTCATCCTGCCGGGTGTGACATTATAAATGCTTGGAGAAGTAATAAGTATTCTTAAGCTCTAAATTCTACATTTGTTTAGCCGAATCATAATTACATTTATATCCAGGACCAAGGTCGTTCACAGAGGGGCCTCTAACTCCCCTAAAATATCAATGAAGTAGTCTCCCCCCCCCCTCTAGCTCTAAAAACATGAAAGCTGTAAGAGTTCTCTCACAGCTTTCATATTGTGTGCTGAGCTTTTTGCACTGAGGAAGAGGTTCCATTGTAGCCTAGAAAGAGCTATTTGCTGTACTTTCTACCTAAAATTTATGATTTATTTAAGCTGATTTATAAAAGTGAAATTTTTAAGTTCTAACACCGTTAGAATTTGTTTTTCCATGAACTGAAATTGCAACATTTGTATCTAAATTTAAAAAAAAATCTTGTAAGCATGCCCATATCTAGAAATTTACCTTATGCTTTCCTTAATTTGATAGAGGCTTTTAGAAAGTCATGGTGCACATTGGCGAAATTTTTAGCCGGAGAGAGGGTTTTAGTCATAAATGTTGTTTTTCTTTTTGAGTATAGTCTCGTAATTAGGGATGCACCGATAAGCAAATTGGCCGATTACCGATTAATCGATTGTTGATAATCGGCCGATTAATCGGCTGGGTCGATTAATGGTAAGAATGATTGTTTTTAATACTACGATTTCACAATCACTGTTTTTTCTCTCTTATACAAATCCGAGTTTAGACATAGTAAGTAATTTATTTCTGAGAAGATTTGTTCCATTTTCCTAATGTTCACAAAATAATTTCCGTATTTTATTAAATTTCATGGAACCGATTTACATATTATTGTCAATAATATTACATTAATACATTGTTAATTATATTAATTGGACATATAAATTTGAAAAAAAGGGGGGGGGGGGTCTATGGTGAGCACTCCACGATTTAGGAGTACTTTAAATTTTCAATTTTAATTATCAGTAGCAATTTAATTCAATACTTTTATTCTTTGAAAATTAGAGGTTACCTAACACAGTGCTAAGGAGAAAACTATCGCACATGAAAAATGTTGCAACATTGTCTAGCGTATATTTATTCAAAGCAGTAGAATACATTTATTGAAAACTTAATATCAACTATGAGAATTATTATTACTGTCAATAAAATCAAGCATAGTTTCTTAGTGAAGGAACACTTTAAAGAATAATAGAAAAAAAAATATTTTTCAGCCGATTAATCGGCCCAATTTTGCCGATTATTAATAATCGGCAAAGTGGCCGATTAATCGGTGCATCCCTACTCGTAATGTTTAAGAAGATGTGCCCTCTCTCTTGATGAGTCACTTTTGATGTGATAAATATTTTCACTGTCTAAAAATGGTAAAATTATGAGAGCTAGCTTGCTTAACGTAAGTGATGTATATAGAAAGTCCATCGTCTAGGCAAAATACTGCAATCATTATTACATTGATCGCTTAAGACTGGTGTAGCATTTAAAATATAAAACCTATGTATCAAATCAAATGAGATAATTTTGCAATGCAAGTTTGTACTAATTGGATATAATATTATTTTATTGTACATCGCTCAGCATCCCTATACTAACTGTTGTTTCATTCATTTTATCTGTGTAACCATTACTGGGCAAACATATAATTGCGGGCCCACCCACTTCATTAAGGCACGAGCCACCACTGCTCCTTTCATTTGATTTTTCATTTTCCACACATAGTCAAACTTGTTTATAATGAGAGCGAAGGGACAGGGATATAATTATTTGCTGATGCAATATTAGCCAGTTGTAACTGGGTGCTCATAAAAAAGTTTGTAAAAAAAAGAAAGAAAACAAAGTCTTACTTAAAAAAAAAGTTTCTGTAGTACCAAATTAATACATAATACCAAAAAAAAAAAAAAAAAAGCTTTGAACTGTACTTGTGTCTTGTTTTCAAAGAATGCTCATGGCCCAAAACATATTGTCATTTGCACTCTATGCTTTTAAAAAAAGGTTAATATTTTTCTACATATCAAGAAACATTCAGTTAATTAAGGGTTGCTCAGCTAAAAATTCTTCACTTATGTTTTTATTGTTGTCACTTTTACTATTATTACTATTTTGATCTGCATGATGCAAACTGCATCAGATTGAATTTGAGCTACAATGTCCTTGGAAGAAATAATACCAATAAATATCTATTACTCTACTCTTCAAATACTTAATAAGATTTTTAATTTAAAGATGAAGTCGACTACATAAAATCTGTTTGGCAATTTCTGTAAGAATTTTCTTTTAAAATGTAAATGTTGTCAATAAACCTATTTTTTATATAAGCTCTATTTCCCAAATGTCATCTACTTTGATATTACAATAGGATACTGAGTAGATAACCAGCCCACTTTAAGTACACTTTTAAATTAATCCCTTTCTTTTTTTTTTAATAGTAGCCACTGTATTTAGTACTTTTTTAAATAAAAACATTGGGGAAGTTTTAAGGCACTATGTGCCAAAATTCAGTATACAGATATAAGTCCTCGAAAATTAGGGCTGTGGTGCTATCATGTGCGTATTTGTGCAAATAGGAGGAAACTCAAAATTAATAACTGTTTAAACCATGTATTTTGCAAATGATAATAATAAAGCATGTACATTTAAATTGTCAACTTCAAAAAGATATTTAAAAATATTCAACAGATGAAAAGGTTAAAGTTTTCTCAATATTTTTTAACTTAAATTAAGGGGCATTCCAGCGAAAATGGTACAAATCAGTCCTGAGACTTAGATTTTTTTTAAATCAATTTTAATAACTACCACCCATTAGATGCATTTTTTTTTATTGGTTCTTTATTTAATTTTGCGTAATCAAGTATAAATTGTTTAGGTATAATCCATTTATAAAGGACAAAAAAAAAAAAAAAAAAAAAAAAAAAAAAAAAAAAAAAAAACAGAAGAAGGAGAAAATGACTTGTCCAAGCTTCAAATTGCTAGAATTTAAAATGTGATTTTAAATTAAGCTGTAATGTAACAACAATATAAATTACACTGCATTGCACAAAAGATGTTTCTGACACAATTTCTACGGATTATTACGCAAATGAAAAAAAAAAATTCCCCAAAAACACTATTATTTATCCATGTCCCAAGATTTTCTATTCTATGCTTTGAATTGTCCATTCTGTTACGTATGCCTTTTGGATACAAAATAAACAATTGCATTCAATCTGATACATTTAAAAAAAAAAAATAAGTAATATAAATGCCATGATTAGCTTGCTACATTAAATTATATAGTCAGCAACCAAGATGAGTCCAATTCTTCTCTTACAATTATATTAATGATTAAAAAACATTTTTTTTTCCTTGAAATTTTACAGACTTACAGTTTTAGACTATTTATTCCGTTTTATGATTATTCTGTGATTGTAACTTTTCTTTATACAAATACAAATGTGACAACAAGCAGCAGGCTCTGGGCCCAACTGGGCTTTTCCTAGTCAAATTAAAGACCCCAATGAAGATCAATGGCCTTCTTAAAGCTTATCTACTCCATTACTCCTTACCGCCTCTTCCGGAAAACCGTTCCAAGTTCCTACAACCCTGCTAAAATAGAAATTTTTTCGAATTTCCAGATTAGCCTGAGATTTGAACAGCTTAAAACAATGACCCCTTGTCCTGCTTTCCGTGCAAAAATCTAACCCTGCAACATCATCCATTTTAATAAATTTAAATAACTGTATCATATCCCCTCTAGTTCTTCTTTGCTCAAGATGCAGATTATAATGTGTTGAGCTCTGATACAACTTCAGTCAAGCAACCGCCCCCCCCCCCCCACAGAAAAAAAATGCGCAAACAATAATTCAAAACATCCATAAAAATTTCCATCTCTATCTGCGCCATGACCCCCCTCCTTTTTTCTAATACTTATTATTAGTAGGCTGATGGCTGATCTTGTGCGCTTGAGTCAGCAAAATTATCACTGTGTTGTGTCTACAATCCGTTTGCTCGCTTGGCTTTTTGAGAGTGATAGATTATGACACAGGATATATCTCTTATTTTCAAAGAGTTTGTTTCAGGAAAAAGAAATGAATAGCAAATGCAAAAAGAAGCGATAACTGCAAATGTATTTTGAAGCTTATTGGACAATTGGACAACGTTACTTTTAACATTTTAATGAAACTTTTTATGTTTTTTTTAGTTAACAGATCATTTTAATGAAACATTCAAGTTATTTTGAATTCAAGTGATTATATTCAAGAGATCTTCCGATTTTTTTCACAAATCTTCCTATTTTTTATTTGAAGACGTCGGCAGTATACTTTAGCAAACTGATTCAACAGATTGCAAAGAACTTTGTGTGGTAGTTGCCCATGGGATAATTTAAGACCGAGTTTTTTTTTTTTTTTTTGGGGGGGGGGGGTGCAAGTTCTTTTTTTTTCCTTTGAGCAAACAATATCTCTTTCTTGGCTACGTGCTTATTATTGTTTGATTCTTCGTAATATTTTTGAAACTTTGTTTAACTTTTACGATTTTATAAAGATAATCTTTTTTTTTTCCAGTTCTACTAATGAGTTTTAACTTTTTAGCAATTTATCAAAAAGCTAGCAATTTATTTTATCAAATTGCAGCCATTTTTCTTGAAATTTGGGACAAATAGATTATTGCAAAATTAGCGATTTTTTTTACATTCCAACTTAACATTTTTTTCCAAAACTTTTGATGACTGGTTAGTTTGGATTTTAATATTGATAATGACTGGCTGATTCAGACTTTGGTGATTATCACACTTTTTAAAAAGCATTTAGAAAGTGAGTAAAGGAGTATCCTCCACCCTTAATTTAGAGCTTTTTGAGACATTAACTACTCAATCCTGAGTTCAGATGATAAAATTACTAGTCCTACTGAGTTAGGTTTTCTATACCCTTAATAGTTTATATACCTTTTGTCCCTCTCCCCCTTAGTGACAGGTCTTTTTAGAAAACATTTTGCTCTGCTCTTTTTTAATCGCTTGCAATGTTTTTGTCTATATTTTCCTTTGAAGAATTGCCCTTTCACGTTAAAAGTTATTTTAGACACCAATGCCTTATCATTTCTATTTAATGAATAGTGCTTTTTCTTATGAGAAAAGGGCATTCTGCCCTTTTCAGAACTCTTCTGAACATCTTAGAAAAAACTCATGATTTCTTGCTTCATGATTTGGATAGGTATGCTTTCATTATTTAGAATAATCCCAAATGAACAAGGTAGAGCATGCCCCCCTCCCCCTCTCGCTCATAAATCCGCCCATGTAGTTGCTGCATTTTTCCTGCTCTCTATTCGAAGGGTTATCCACAGTTCTGGAAAGGGGAGAGACGAAGGATACTGGGACAACACTATGAAAGCCCCCCCCCCCTGAACCTCCATAATTAAATGAAAAGAACATACATAGAAACGTGATATATCGGCACATCGCGATGTTATGCTGGTGATGAATCGCGATGTTAAAATCTGCAACATCGCCCAGCACTTCTGGCTACCAGAAATTTTTACTGGCTACTAGTTTTTTTCAAAAAACTGGAGCCCTGCTCAAGACTATACATATTAAGCTAAGTTTGGAATCATAGTCTAAATTAGAAAATCCATTTACTAACCTTGCAGCCCTTCTTTGTACCCTTTCCAATAAACTAATATCTTTCTTCAGATAAGGAGACCAAAACTGAGCAGCATACTCCAAATGAGGTCTTAGCAAACTTCTATATAGGTGTTGATTGTAAAGATATTTTGAAAGGCTTATTTGTCCATTCTGTTATGCAAAGTGATCAAAATATTTAAAATTCTTTCAAAAATGAATCATGTACTAGCCATTTGCTCTTCATTATACATAAATAAATCAAGACTCAATAAAAAAAATACATGATTAGTTGGCGGAAATCAGTTTATGATAACTAAACAGTTTCAGACATGATTCGTATCATTTTTGCTGAAATGACCCTGATACTAAAAAAAAAAACATAGTAAAATTCCGAAAGTAACCCCCCCCCCATCGATTATAACTCCCCTCCCCTTTTTTGGAAAAAAAGTGAAATTTCTCTTATCCTGAATATACTGTATACAAAATCTCGATTATAACCCCCCCCCCCTCCCATCTGAAATTTATCAGTTTAGTTTTGAAAATAGGGGGTGTTATTTTCAGGATTTTACAGTATTTCATTGCTGCATAACTTTAGGTATGTGATAAAATTTTATAATGTACAAAATCTACTAAAAGTAGGATATGGATATAGATCTGTTCCCTTCTCTGATGTCCACCACACACATCACTAATTAGCACTTCCTATTGGGTGATTTTTTAATATGACACATTGTATTTGAAAATTTTATTTCAATATGCAAACTTTCATTAAGCATAAATTCCTGTAACTTCCAGCTTTCTAACCAGGTGATTGATTGTTTGTAATTATTAATTTTAGAAATTAAAATAAATAAAATAATTCTGTTTTTCTTATGAGCGTTAACTTTAGAAAATGTTCAGGAAATTCTTTCTTAAAGATAATCAATCTAACAAATAGGGATGCACTGAGTACTTGGTAAATATTCAGTACTCGGCCAAATTTGGATCAGGTACTCGGCCGATACCGAGTAGTTGTAGAAAATTGAATAGTTCAAGACACGTTTTTCAATGATTAAAAATATACAAATAAACATATATAATGCAATCATTTACAATTAATATATTTATAAAATATGACTGAATTCTACGTATAAGTTTTTAAAAAGTTATAATACCAAATCAGTATAAAAATTAAGAATCTAGCGAGAAATTTTCAAGTTAATTTCGAAAATATTGAAGTTCGTAATGCTTCAATAGAGTAAATCTTTATTTTAATATCCCCAAAAGCTTTTAAAAATTATTCAAGTTTGGAGAATTAGAACTAATCAATAATAGATTAATATAATTCCAACATAATTGATACTTTATATTTATTCATTTAATGTAGTTTCATTTTTAAAATAACTTTTTCTAAAATTTTTGCCAAAATAAATAACATATTTTAAACAATGCATAAGTTAAATTCAGTGGGATTTTTGTTCTAAGAACTATCATATAGAGGTCCATTCCAATGATCAATTCATATGTCAGGGTTCGAATTTACTGCTGGGCCATTGGTTCCAGACCAGTAAAACTCGTCTTGAATCACCATAAAAATAATAAACAATCCAAGGACCACTTTTTTTTTTGAAGAAAAAAATGTGGTTAATGATTTAAGGTGGACCGGTGATGTCTGTTAACCAGTATATATTCCTGTTCACTGGTCGAGAAGACCAGTAAAAATGTGCAATGATTTCTAAATCTTTACCGCTGTATGTCAATGATTTTTTAACAAACAATTGGTACTCAGTACTCGGCAACTTGGTACTCCGCTGAGTAGTGAAAGGCCGAGTACTCGGTCAAAGTGCTACTCGTGCATCCCTACCAACAAATCATGTTTTAACTATCTTACATACACTTAGTGGTAAGTCAAAATGGTGTCAAATCACCAAAAGTATAGTTATCTCTTGTCCTATATAAAAAAAGATTAAGTTTTCTAGGATAACGTTTTGATGTAATTTTAGAAAATCAAGGTTGATTATGTATGGTTTAAGAGCTTGAAAATGAAGAAGTAAAGGATAATTTTAAATGATCCTATTATTAGTCTATAAAAGACAAACTTTTTGAATATTAGTGTATAAATCGGCACAGGTGATTTTTTTTTCTTTATGTGTGTTCTCATCGTCTCTCTCTTTCCCTGTTTTTGCTTATAAAATTGTTTTTGTTGTAATGTCAAATTTTGTGAGCTACATTAATAAAACATTTCACATCATAGGTCCCGCCCGAAAGGCACATAAAGCATCGCAACAGCGGGGTTTGGCATGAAAATATCGCGCTCATCAATGAATTACATTAAATGTTTTTTTTCTTAATCTTTGATTAAAATCATTTCTTAATCTAAACTGTAGAAATCCTATTGGATAATTCCAAAATTCGCTAAGTTTGCCCTTTTTTCGTCAATGCAACCTTAGTCTTTGTATAGATTTCATCTCTAGAGCTACACCCCCTTGCTTGAAAATATTTATCATTCTATATATAATTTTTACCTTTCTCAACCTGAAAAATTAAAAGTCTCAGAAGCAATAAAGTGAACACTTTAAATTAATTGCTACTTTCTTCATTAGTTGTCTCCACATTCATGATTTTTGTTTAAAATACCAACATTACAGTAATCTTAAACCAAAATTGTGCAGTGTTAGAATTAAGCTGCCATTAGTCACATTTTGCGACCAAAAATTTTGATGAGGCCCAGATTTTGGACTCTAGGTACTAAATTTGACCCAGAGAGTCATGGGAATTATGAACCCTTTATTAGCATCAAAGGCATTAAAGATGTATCATCACACTTCCCTTCCTTCAGCTTTTTGTGTTCATATTTCAAAAATAAAACCCTTCACAAAACCAAAAGTTAGATCCCATTTGAATGATCTGTTACCAAAAACACAAGTCAAAGCAGGATTATTCATGCAAAAGAGAATTTCAAGACAGGATTTCTTCACCTTGACCAAAACGTGAAGATGCACTTCTCAAATATTCTTTAGAGTGGTATTTCAGATAATTTTGTGAGAATCGTACAATCTCGCATTCTGATGTAAACCATGAGTCAAGGTCTGACATAAAATTACCTTATTGCTCTTTAATCCAAAGAAATATGGCTTTAAATTTTAAATCTGCCCACATAGTTTATGAATGGGAAAGGAGATGCAATATCCTTAAAGAAATGTAGTGCATCAAATGCCTGTTAAGGAATTTATCATATTTTAAATGCCATATTAAAACGTTAAGGTACTGCAGTTAGTAAGAAGCTACATAATATAAGGTGGATAAAAAAACAATTGATACATTAATATACATGGAACAAACAAAGTTTAATTGAAATCAGGTTATTTTTGCTGTCTAGAAGGATAACTTGACTGAGAACATCCCTGCTATAACTCACCGAGAACAAAACATAATTACACTTTTGCTTTCATTTGAATTCTACATTCAAAATCAAAACGTTGAGCACTTATATAACCTTTCTCAACAAATATATAAAACTCAAAAATCTGTTTGGTAACTTTGCTCAATTGGCCATTTTTTTCAGAAAATAAGTACAAAAACAACACAAAATAATTTTTCTTTCTGTTAGTAAGAGGGAAAAAAAGCATTATGAGATCAATGTTTTCTTCTGTCTGTCAATAGTAAACAAAGAGTAAAAATATGAAAACCAAAAAGACTAATGTTCCTAATATTTTAAAAGGGGGTCTTACTAACACATGAAACCAACCTTTTAAACTTATAAGACTAGAAAAAACTAGTACATAATAAGAAGACTTAAAGTGCACCTAAATCAATAAAAATACAAATGAACGTTATTTAAAAATAGTTTAACTGAAATAAACGTAAAACAAACTTTGTTGAATTTGAACAAGAATACTTTGCCAGAATATAGACATAATAACCTATAATGCCAGATACTTACCAATTGTTCTTTGACATACATTGGATCAGACCTGTTATTTTCAACAGACGACAATACAGCGAAATTATTATTTTTGGTAATGCAAGGAATTGCACTTTCATCTTTTAAAGTGTAATAAGATGCAGCATCTGGGACAACAGTAGTTGGGGTATATCTGTCATATAATTTTTCATTGACCCTCCAAACTGGAGGACTTTCAACAACCTTCTGCAAAATTCCTTCACTTCTTAAATTATAAAGAACACTGTTAACAACTTTCTTGGGCTGTTGAACAGCACGACAAATATCAATTAATTTAACATCCTTATGATAATTAAGCTGAAAAAACTCTAAAAGCTGGTGTCTTAAATCGGCATTAGACATAATTTTGTTAGGGGATGAGAAAAGCTCAGCTTTATGAAAATTTCTAAGCTTATCCCTCTACTTTCCGGAGTTACTTTTTACATAGCATGCTTTTAATCCTTCGGTTTTTTAAAAACAACACACACAGAAATCAGTGCAGCAGACACTAAATGCACATAACAACGCCAATAGCGTTTAATACAAGCAAAAGCAGTTACAGTGAAAGAAAAAAAAAGAAAGAAAAAACCTCCCTCTACATGTATTGACCCAGCTAAGCGCTCATTGGTCTAAGCGAAGATCATATACTGAAAGAGATGAAACAGATGTAATGTAACTATATTTAAATTACATTGATGTAATTCTTGATCTAGAAGGATTGTATAGAGTACTTTTGATTCATAATTTTATACACCAAAGGATATTTTATTCGTAATCTTCTGAGGACAGTTCGTAAAGAACATGCAATTTTCCATAGTTCTTAGGGAGCTTATAATTTGTATGAGAGAAATTTCAGTATTACGATTTTGCAATTCATATGTAAAAATCATTTAACTTTTTGCATTTTGTTATTAATTTAGTTTTACTGTTCTGGTTCCATATAAAGGTTTTCAAACATAAACTCCTTTAGAATAGTCTGATTGCAGTGATTTTCACAATATGAACCTCAAGGACGGTTATGAGATCCTTACATAGGGATTTTAATGATGAAAAAACAGATTATATAATCAAATTTATCAAAATACGTCATTACAAACAGAGCTTTAATGGTCATTTTCTTTCATTTTTAACTTCATCATGCGACCGATAGAGGCGTCGTAGTCAACTCCTCGTTCAGCGCGCGCCAAAACTGATGTCAGAGACCATGGTCTAGTTTCTTAGTTTTGTTGATATTCAAATTAAAAGATAAAGAGTATTTTTCCCAAGATGTTTTAACTTTTAAACACTGTTTAAGATGTCCACAATGATTTATATGTAACATATGAATAACAAAAATATTCCCCAGGTGATCTAACTGTGAAAGTTAACTAAGCGCAAATTTTGTGATTACCAAAATATGAGTTTACATTTTACCTGTAACAGCTAGCGCTCTTATATCATGTACAACTAATCAAAATTAATATTATTTTCAGAGTTTTTATAATTTCCTTAAAGATTTTGAAATATTTTCTCTGCTTTGATTATTAACGAAATTAATTATTTTTTTAGATACATGCGTCATAATAGCAACATCAACATGTCTTTGTCTGCAGAGAAAAGTAAGTGTTTCATTAAACCTTTTGCTACTGGAAAAGCATAATTTGATTTTATATAGTTGCGTACCACATATGCGCTGTGATTATTTTCTCTCAGCCAAATATTAATTTGATTAATCACTGTTGATTGTATGGGATTTAGCTACTGGTGAAACAAATGTTGTTGACAATAAACTTAAGTGGTCTGATCGACTACTCTTTGGATATTTTCTGGTGTATTTTCCAATTTTAGTTAGATTGTGAGTAAATTTGGTCATATTAAATGAGAGACAATTAACTCATTAGTGTCAAGTAAATTACACTGAAGTGACAAAAGTCATGGGATAGCAATATGCAAATTTTCAGATGGCAGTAGCATCGCATAGAACAGGTATAAATGCGCAGTGCTTTTACAGAGCTTTTATTTCTGTTCAAGTTATTCATGTGAAGAGGTTTTAACGTGATGATGACCGCATGACGTGAATTAACAGACTTTGAACGCGGAATGTTAGTTGGAGCTAGACGCATGGGTCATGCCATTTCGGAAATCGTTAGAGAATTCAACATTCCCAGATCCACTGTGTCAAGAGTGTGCCGAGAGTTTGAAATTTCAGGCATAACATCCCACCATGGACAGCGCAGTGGTCGACCGCCTGCACTTAAAGATCGAGACCGGCGACGTCTGCAAAGAGTCGTAAATTCTAACAGACAAGCAACACTGCGTCAAATCACCGTAGAAATCAATGTGGGACGTACAATGGACGTGTCTGCTAGAACTGTGCGGAGAAATTTGGATTTCTTGGGCTATTCCAGCAGAAGACCGACTCGAGTGCCTTTACTGACAGAACGACATCGCTTGCAGCGACTCTCGTGGGCACGTGAGCATATCGGTTGGTCCCTAGATGAATGGAAAACCGTGGCCTGGTCCGATGAGTCACGATTTCAGCTGGTAAGAGCCGATGGTAGGGTTCGAGTGTGGCGCAGACCCCACGAAGCCATGGACCCAAACTGTCAGCAAGGCACTGTTCAAGCTGGTGGTGGCTCCGTAATGGTGTGGGCTGTTTTTTCATGGCATGGACTTGGTCCTCTAGTGCGACTGGACCGAACATTGACTGGAAATGCTTATGTGCAGCTACTTGGAGATCACTTGCAGCCATTCATGGACTTCATGTACCCAAACAACGATGGGATTTTTATGGATGACAATGCGCCATGTCACCGGGCCACAACTGTTCGCAATTGGTTTGAAGAAAATTCTGGACAATTCCAACGAATGATTTGGCCACCTAGATCGCCCGACATGAATCCCATTGAGCATTTATGGGACACCATCGAGAGGTCTGTTCGTGCCCAAAATCCTGCCCCATCAACGCTTTCACAATTATGGACGTCTATCGAGACAGCATGGCTCAATATTCCTGCAGAAGACTTCCAACGACTTGTTGAGTTCATGCCACGTCGAGTTGTTGCACTTCGCCGGGCAAAAGGAGGGCCGACACGATATTAAGAGGTATCCCATGACTTTTGTCACTTCAGTGTATAAGCACTTCACTTCATACTCCAGCCTCCCCCGTACCTACTCCAACAAAACACAAGGACTCGTGGTTAACTAGGATGGGGCCCTGAAGAGCACTCTGTTCTTTCAATCCAGACCAAGGGGCGAGCAAACCCCTGGTCCAGTACCCCTAGAGGTATTGTTTCAATTTCAGGACTTTGTAACCACGAGCATTTTTAACGGCCCCCAACCACGGAAGATGTTTGAACTTTGATCGGTGAGGATCGAACCTGGGACCCTCCGAGAGTCCAACGCCTTATCGATCGGGCCAGCTAAATTATACGCAAAAGGACCATATGTATGCAGAGAGTATACTCACGTGTATATGTGCAGTAATATAGTTGCGGAAAAAATGGAGGGGGGACTCCTCAAAAGAAAAAGGTATTTGAGATTTGTATATTGTTTGTTGTCTTTCACAAGAAAATCGAAATATGTTGGTGGACAGCACTCCCTCCCCTCCCCCCAACACCCCCCTAAGATTTCAAAGGTGCAGTCTGTGGCATGCCCACCTCCCTTAAGAGCACTCGTCTATGCATTAAATGTGTGTAAGCTAGCTGTCCGGAGACTTAGATCTGAAACAATTATTCTTTAAAGATCCAACAATTGAATTTTATTCCGGTAAGTTAAACTTTAATTGGAGTTTTCAATATTTTATAATTTTCTGATGTTGCGCATTTAATTTGTTCCTAAAGTTGGGTCTTTAAAAAAAATAACTGCATTATTTAATTTCTTTAATTTTAGATGGGGTTGTTGATCAGTATTCTAATTTCACTCATCATAAAGAAATGAACTAAAGGTCTAAAATTTTGTAATCATGTTCAGGGACCATGCTAAGCATTCGCCAACTTGCTAAATGCGATAAAATAGAAAATTTGGTGAAAAAAATTCTGATTTGGCTGAAGTATTGGCGAGCGAAAAAATTTTCAGAAATTTCCAATGAGAAAAAAATGTGTATAACATTAAGAAAATAATAATAATTAAAATTCTTTGGCTAAGACGTTCAAAATTTGGCTTAAACTTTTAAAACTTGGTTAATTTACTGGTTAATAACTTAAAATCTTTAGTGCAGGCCGTGCATGTTGATTATATTAGTACATGCAATAATTTTTACCAACTAATATTTTCTCCTGTTGGAAAATTCATATTCAATGGAAATTTGTCATTACCTTGTGCATGTAATTACATAGTTTATTGTTGGAATAATAATGTGGAAGATTTCAGAAGTTCTTTTATATTTTAATTTTTAAATATTCTATTTTGACTTTTAAATTTTAAATCATTGTACTAATTCTGTGTCTGTTTTGATTTAGCTCCTTTTAAAACTATGGACATAAAATCTGCATTTATGGCGTGTAGTGGAAGAAAAAGGAAAGCTTCATCTTCTCAAATTGGCCAAATTGATTCCAAAAGCCCCAAACTCTCAAACGACGAATCAGATGTCATACTTTTAGAAAATGATTCAACAGCAAAAATTCAAGACCCTTCTGTGGAATGCTTTTCATCAGACTGTAAAGAAAATACGGATTTGAATTTGGCAGATGTGAAACAGGTTTCAAATTTACTTTTATACTCTCAAATGTATTAATGCTTAGAATGCTCTTATGTACAGTTTAGGTATAGTGATGCAACGAATATTTGGCGAAGGCCGGATATTCGGCCTGTTCAGCCCGTCCGCCAAATATTTGGCTTCGGCCAAATACCTATTTAACTTGCAATACACTACCAGCTTGTTTATTCCAACCATGGACTGCAGTTTCGTGCATATGCACTTATCAGCATGATATAGGAATTAAACGAGCTGGAGGCAAAAATCCTCTAATAAAGCAAAGAGAGCCAATAAAAACTAGTAGCTAATATGAAAATTAGATTATTGTTGGCTCTCTTTGCTTTATAAAAGGATTTTTGCCTTCAGCCGGTTTAATTCCTATATCATGCTGATGAGTGCATAATAAGTTCATGAAACTGCATTCCATGGTTGGAATAAACGAGCTGACAGGTATTGCATATTTCTGCCTTAGCCCTCGCTTAGGGGCGGTTACTTACTGCTTTATACCTATTTTAACTATTCGGCCTTGGCTGAATACTGTGCAAAAATGTATTTAATTTTCGCAATTTGAAAGTTTTATGTATTTATAATTATTCTTATCATGTTTAATGTGCATTTTTGAATGAAATCTTATTATACTGTGATTCTTTGTAATTTTTGAGGGTATTCACTAATTTTATTGTCAACTTAAACTGCGTGTACTACAAACTTTGACCATCTGAACACAAAAAATAAATCTATACAAAATCATAGGATAAAGCATGAAAACAAATACTTTTTCCTGAATATTAAAAGGGTTGGTATACTTATTTTATGAAACTAATTCTTGTACATAAAAGATTAAAATTGATAAAATATAAGCATAAATCATGCATGAAACAATGGTCAGTTCTTTCTTTCTCAAAATAAAATACGTATAAAAATGGAATAGTATGATAGAAATATGCTTCTTTCCCAATCTTTTATTTAAAAAATATTGATATGAGAAGTTAAAATCTAAAAATAGCATTGTTAATTTCTCTACATAACATTTCAAAAATATTCTTTGAAATCTTTGCAATTGTAAAAATCATAAAGCTAAGTTTTTTCTGTGCAAACAATTTATGATGCAGAAAACATTTTTAGGAGAAGTCTCTTTCCTTTTTTCTTAAAATTTTACCAGATTTGGAAAGTAAGTGTGTATATTAGATTTGGTACATGAAGTAAATAACTAGTTCTGAAATGCAGTTTCTGGCTTGTTAAGATAGCTTAGGAAATTTAATTCTCACTATTTAAACCATTTTGTTTTTTCAAATAAGGGTTCTGAGAATGATCAGTCAATTTTTCTCTTGGTGCCTTAACAGATAAGTCTAGATATTTCTAAATATAAAAAAATCGGCCAAACTCAAGACTGAAGATTCAGTATTCTGCCAAATCACTATTCCTTGTAACCTTAGTCTTGAGTAAAGGAGAGTAATTGGGAACATGATTCATTTGTTCAAGTTTATCAAAATGAAAGATGTTACTGGGGTAGATTTTTGCATGGAAAGCAGGGCTAGGAGATCATTGTTTTAAGCTATTTAAATCTCAGGCTCGCCTAGAAATTATGGAAAATTACGATTTTAGTATTGTGGGCTCTGAACACTTACCGGAATGTGTTGTAAAGAGCTAGGGAACAAGGGCCAATAATCTTCATTTGGATCGTAAATTGACTAGAATCAGCCTAGCTGTGACCAGAGCATGCTGCTGGTCATCATATTTTTATTTGTATTTTTACTTTGATCTTACAGTTTGTTAAAATGTTGTAAAACTTTCAGATTACCGACTCTAAAATGTGTGAAGATGAATCGGAAAATAGTATAAATGAATCAAGTTCTGATGAATTAGATTCATCAATTCATAACAGCTCTGTCAATGCTTCATTGAACACAAGTGGAATCTCAGTGACAGCAGATGAGTGCAATGAAAACCCAGAGAAAACGTCTCTTAAAACTATTGTAAAACTCGGTGAAACTGATTCAAATGATCCAAGTTTCCAAAAGGTTAAAAAGCGAAAGGTATGTATCTATTTTAACGTGCTTTTTTTTTCTTGTCTTCATTTAATATTTTAATTTGATGCATGCACGGTGCATAAAAATAAACATTAGTATTAAAAACTTTTTTTCTGTTTTATCATTTTAGGTCCATTTAAAAAAATTGCTTAAAAATATACATGTATGTAGCAATATGCTTAATGTAGATAGTTCAGTTCATATCAGTGTAAGCACATACAGGCTCCTAATAAATCTCTTTGTGTGTAATGTCATCTGTACGCATAAAGACAGTAGCATAATGTAAAATGAAATTTCCAAAATTCATTTTGGTGTTAACTTGAAAATTTGTATGTGGTCTAAGTTCATAAAAAAGAGAATTAACTTTACTAACCTTATATACCCAACCAATCATTGAAGAACAAACAGCATTTGAAAACGTTACTCGCTCAAAATTTTGCGCCACTGTTCTTGTGTTATTCATTTTGGGAAGCTTCATTAATTGCTTGGTACGAATCTTTACAATTGTGAAATTTGCTGTTGTCGTTTTTAACCTAACTTCCCCTCTTTTTTTGAGAAATAGGCACCTACTTATTATTCTCTCATTAGTTTTGCCACAGAAAAATTGTTACTAGCAGCAGAGATGTGTTTTGTCGTCATAAAATCGTGTTCCAAAAATAGATCCGAAATGCAATACTACGATTTTAAAAATCATCGAACCAAAGCTCGATGATTTTTAAAATCGTAGAACGTTATTTCTGAAGTAGCTATAGTAGTTAATAAGTATATTGAAGTGATATCGTGAGAAAAGCGGTAAAAAAGAAGTAAAGAGAAAAGGTTTGTTTCTTTTAAGTGGATAGGATCGACTGATTTTAGATCTGCCTATTATATATACTACAGGCTCAGGCCTTATATACCCAAATTCTGTCCTGTATACGCCCAATAGATTTAAGCTAACATGAGTTTGTCCTATCGAAATGTACCAAAATAGAGTTGCACATTCCACATGGTTTGTGTTGCAGTTTTGGGGCGCAGTTTGCACAACTTGGGGCAGTATATCAAATTTGTGTCTTTTAATCTCTTTGAACTTGACCAATAAAATTTGTTTTTTCTTTTTTTTCGAATCTTTCAAACTGCCGCCCCCCTGGCTTTTAGCGCCCAAAACATGAGCCTCTTCAGCCATCTCCTAGCTATACCATTGCTCTTACTTAGCTGAATTCTCTGCAAACAAAAAGAAGTGCAGGAGTTGAACTTCTGTAAGCTCATGCAAATTAAGCCCTGATGATGCTTATGCCAAATCATACATTATCCAGTAGTGCCAGTTTTGCTTCCTAGGTGTTGTAAAACCTTTGAAACTTCAGGTTTTGAGAACAAACTATCGAACACTCTTTAACAACACAACACAATTATTGAAGAATAAATAAGAAAATGAACAAATGTTAATTAGTAAGAACGTAATCAAGCAAAAACAAAGTAACCCGTTACCACAGATATTAAAAGTACTGAATTTGTTATCCAACAGTGTTGTCAATTAAAAAAAACCAAAAATGTTTTCCCACACTGGGCTTTAAATGTACAAAATATACCATTATTTTATGTTGACTTTGGCATGTAACAAGATTTTTTTGACCCAACAAAATTTATCAGTAGGTCAATATTTCTGTATTCATTCAGCTAGAGTGCTCTGTAAAAACTAAAATGGTTCTTATTTTCATGATACTTAAAAATATGTGAAGAAATAATATGTCTTCATCACCTTTTTCAAAATTCCTTAACATAATTTTAAAGCTATTCAAAATATTCTTTAAACAATTAAAGGTTTACTTCATTTGAAAAAAGCAAAAGCTTTATTATGCAACTTTTTATTATATTTTTTGTTATGTTAATAAGTAATAGCTACTAGGTAAAATTGTCGAAAAGCAAAATTTTTACATGCTGACAATAGCTTGGAAAGAGCAAGGAAAAAAATTCCACAACTTGAGGCTCAGCTCTAGATGTATCTGAAAGTTTGAGCTAAAGGTACAGAGTATTTGTAAGGTATTAGTTGCCTGAGTGGCCCTTGTCTTAGACATTAATTACTAGCACTTTTGAAAGTTTCTTAGTTTTCAAGTGTAAATTTTCTGTGCAGTATCTAATATAATGTGTCTTTATTTTTATAAATTTACCTTTTTCTGAATTATTTAGTGGAATGTTTTACATTAATTTATTATAATCAAAATTATATGAATGATAGATGCTGTATAAAAACATTTTTGAAAACAAATGAGTAAATTATAAGATGCTTTTTCCGTTGCTCATTCTTATTTTCATATATAGTATGCAGTGGCGGGGAGTTGGGGTGGCAAGAGAGGGCAACTGCCCCCACCTCCCCACCACACATTTTTTGCTATCAGGGATCATCTAAACGTTTTTAAGATTTTAATTTCGAAAAATTTCTAGAGAGATCAGCTGAATTTTAAAGTTACCAAAAGCAGCTCATAGTTATAATTTTGAGGTTTCAATTTCAAAAAAAAATCCCAAATACACCTTCATTCCCCTGTCTTCAAAGATACTTTTAACTTGTGTTATTAGGATTCCAGTTTCTGTATCAGTAACTTTTCTTGGAAGAAAACCCCTTTGCCAATAATAATATCAATAAAGATAGTATAAAATTGCGTTTTTAAAACTTTGATTTGAGAAAAAATGGAGTAGTCTCTTAGATTTCCCTCTGAAATCACTAAAGCAAGTCTAAAGTTGAGTTTTAAGAATTCATCAGCTAAAAAAAATGTGTGGGAAGAACATTTAAACACCTATCATCCTGTTTAAGTCTCTCAAAAATAGCTTGAAATAACTTTTTTATGCTTTAATTTCACAAAATTTTCATAAAAGACCCCAAAATTTGCTAAAAAGTGTCAAAATTTCCATTTACAAAATACCAGTTTCAAAGTTTTTAAGGGGATAAACCTCACCTTACCCTTTTCTTTACATATTCAAGAATTGTCCTAAGTCCTTTTTTTAGCCTGCTTTCCCGTTAAAAATAAAAGAAAGAGGAAAGAAGTATTAAAAGTGGCTTAATGCATCTAAAAAATATCGCCAAGTCCAAAAAATAGCGCCAAGTCCAAAAAAAAAAGCCAAAAAGAAATGAAAAGATAAAATGAATATCGAAAAATTAAACATTTGAAAGCAGGGTATTGAGTTGGGGAATTTGTGTGTCGGTCTGTCTGTACCCCCTAATAACTTTTGAATGAACATTCTGATTTGGACGAACTTTTTTTTTTGTAGGAAAGATCTCAGCGAGTACAGCTCATTCCCATATTTGATTTTTTGATTTAAACAATTTTTGGTTCAACTTTGAACCGTTCAAACAACCTGTCCCGCGATGCTGACTTTTGAGGAACAGCCCGATTTGAACAAACTTTTTTTTTTGTTCGAAAGATCTTATCAAGGATACTTCATTCCCACATTCACGTTTCCGATTTGAACAATTTTTCGTTCAACATTGAACCGTTCAAGCAAGCTGTCACCACTAATAACTTTTGAGTGAACAGTCCGATTTAAATAAACTTTTTTTGTTCGAAGGATCTCAGCATGGATACTTCATTACTGTATTTAAATTTTCAATTTGAACATTTTTTCGTTCAACAGTGAACCGTTCAAGCAACCTTTCCCCACCTTATAACTTTTGAGTGAACCGTCCGAATGGAATAAACATTTTGTTTGAAAGATCTCGTAGAGGCTCATTCCCATATTTCGCTTTTTGATTTGAACCATTTTTCGTTCAATATTGAACCGTTCAGAAAAAAAATTTAACAATAGCGCCTATGGGGAATTTACGTTGAATGTTGATCCTGAACTTAGTCGGATTTCCTCCAACCTAACTTTGTAAGAAAATGGTTTGAATAAAAAATGTATGTAAAGTACTTTTCTGAATAATCTTCTGTGAGGACTCTGATTCCGACTCCGCAAACATGGCGGAAATGCAGGCTCAGAAAAAAGTGACTGACTGTGCAGACGATTTTTTGTTTATTTATTCATGTGTTTCATTTTATTTATTATTGTTACTTTTTTTCTTTTTTTTTTGGCAGACGATTTTTTTTTGTAACAAAAATTTTTCATTCACGAGGGTATTTTATTCTTTATTTAAATTTAATAACTGCCAACGGATTAAAAGTGAAATTCGGATTAAAAGTGAAATTCGAGACATTTTATTAACGGACGAGTTTTTTTCTTTTTCTTTTTTTTTCTTTTTTTGATAAAATGTGTTTTGATGCTCTTTGTACTTTTATTTATTAATTAATTTATGTTTTGAAAACGATTGAGGATTTTTTCTACGGAAGAACTGTAACAGTTACATTCTTTAAAAAGTGCAACAAAACTTTATTTGCTCGTTTATTTACTTTTTACGTGTCCATTTCATCTGATGAGAGGGGTATATTTTGCTTATAGAAATCAGCTCTAAGTGCTAAAAAGGTATGTTTGACATAATTTTCAGTCTCAGATAACCAAGAGAATAATGATCAGATGCTGGAATGTAGATGTACGGGAAAGTAGGCTGGTTTAGTTCTCGACAGAACTTTTTAAGACTTCAGCGTCAAAGAATTCGTGGGAGTCCATCGATTGAGTTTTCTAACCTCCTTCCCAAACCTCAATCGCTGCCATAATTATATTATCAGGTGCGGATCCATAGGGGCCTAGTCTGAAACGTCTATTTCAAAAAATCGCCGAATACCCCCCCCCCCCCCCCCACTGTTTTCGCACAAAATTGCAACTTGACGCCTCTCTTTCCCAAAATAACCCCCTTGTAAACCAGAAGCTGGATCCACCCTTATATACTGTAACTGAGTTTTTAAAGCTAAAATTTTCGAAGCATTTGTGGGAGAGAACCCCCGAAGACTCCTCTTTATGTCATCAAAAGATATCCAAAAATCTAGGGTACAGCTTCTGAAAAAAATTTTGCTCCCTCACTATTAATCCCCACTTGCTGCCACTGATAGTATGCATATCAAAAGGAAGCTATGAATGTGTACATTTTACTTTAAATAGAAATTTAAATAACAAATGTTTTTCATTCCAGAAAATGACTCCTGAAGAAGCCAAAAAACGTGCCGAAG
This sequence comes from Uloborus plumipes, assembly GCA_038373865.1. Classification (NCBI taxonomy): domain Eukaryota; kingdom Metazoa; phylum Arthropoda; class Arachnida; order Araneae; family Uloboridae; genus Uloborus; species Uloborus plumipes. Next base: position 130,565 of record JAXGGA010000243.1, read on the forward strand.
AAAGAGAAAAGCTAAGAGAAGAGAGGGTAAGTGTGCATAATGGAATTGATTCTTGAGAAGTCCCTTTTGATATTCTTTAGAAAATAAAAACCCACATTGATCAGATTTTCAGATATGACTTTTCAGAATTTTTCTGATTTTGTACTTCTTGTGAGAGCAAAAGTTCTTTTTTTTTTTTTTAATAAAAAGGAAAGAACAAATTTTAAACGTCATCTTCTTGACAATAATCCTGGCATGGTAATAACATTGCAAAAACTAAATTCAGGACATCACTGATGCATTTTAATGATCAGAATTTAAAAAAAAAAAAATCATATTAAATATGTCTTCTATTTGACAACTAAAAATCTTATAGAAACAGCTGAAAACGTATTTTTCTACTTCATACAAACAAGTATATGAGTCATTCCATGTCAAGTGGACTAGTGGTCCCCACCCGACCATCTCCGATTTGGATTAGATTTTACATAGGGGTAGACATACCTATGAAACTAACCTGTGCAAATTTTTAGCTTCCAAGATCCAAATCTGGAGGAGCTAGGATCCTGCAAAAAATGTGGTCCAAAATGGCGGATGAGCTTCGTGAAACAAGTTGCAATGTTTAGGTCAAGGTTGCAGAAAATTTTATCACAGAGGAAGCCTAATATTTTGGGAGCTTAAAGTACTTTTGGTTGTCAACACTCTCCAGTTTATTTTGTGATACTGTGCTTATTAGATTTTGTGTAGCACGCGCCTAAACTTGCGAAAAAATGTGGTGGGCAATTTTTTCCCCGGATTTCAGGTTGTATTAAATTTTTAACCAAAAACCTTCAAAGGTTTATACTTCGTATTTTTATTGTCCAAATACTTGTTTTTAATGTTTTACAACTGCAGAGTTTAAATATTGTATTTGTAAAAGATATTGGCACCCTAAGTGTCGATGAAAGCGCTTCTCTTGAAAAATCGCCTGTTTTCAACTCACTATATCTCAGGTTTGTCACTTTCGACCATTTTTTCGTTGGCACCATTAGAAAGAACCGATTTTTTCCTATTGAAATGAGGTTTTTTCCGATGGTGTTCTTTTGAATAAAGATGAAACAATTAGCTTGAAATACTGTCTGTTATGAAGAATTGGCATAGTTAGGCTAAGACTGCAGAAAATTTTATCACACTGGGGGCCTAATATTTTTGGAGTTTAAAGTACTTTTGGTTGTCAATACTCTCTATCATTTTTTGTGAGATTGAGCTTATTGAATTTTGTGTAGCATGCATGTTAACTTACGAATAAACGCGGTGGGCAATATTTTTCCTGGATTCATAAATTTTTAACCAAACAAATGCAAAGGTTCATATTTCATAGTTCTATTGTCCAAATACTTTGTTTTAATGTTTTATAGCTGCAGAGCTTAAATACTGATTTTGTAAAAGATATTGTCGTCCAAAGTGTCTATCAAATTCATTTAAGTGAAAAATCGTTGTTTTCAACTCACTGAATCTCAGGTTGTCACCTCCCATCGTTTTTTCGTTGGCACCATTAGAAAGAACAGATTTTTTACTATCGAAATGAGGTTTTATTTCGATGGTGTTCTTTCGAATAAGGATGAAAAAAGAAGCTTGAAATACTGACAGTTATGAAGAATTGGCATAATTAGGCAAAGACTGCAGAAAGAAAATTTTATTACACTGGAAGCCTAATATTTTTGGGAATCTAAAGTACATTTGGTTTTATATAAATATTGTGATAGAAAAAAATCTGTTATTTATAGTGGTACTAACGAAAAGGTGATGGAAGGTGGCAAACCTGAGTTACGGTTCATTGAAATCAAGGTTTTTTTCAAGCAGAAATTGCCAATACTTTTCATGTATGCTACACAAAAGCTAATGAGCTTGAACGCACATAATTATTAGAATCTATTAACAACTAAATGTACTTTGGGTTGTTAAAAATTCGGTCTTCTATTATAATAAAATTTTCTGCAGTCTTATCCTAATTATGCCAATTCTTCATAACTGACAATACTTCGAGCTATTTTTTTCTTCCTTATTCGAAAGAACGCCATCGAAACAAACTCATTTCGATAGGAAAAAAAAATCTGTTCTTTGTAATGGTACCAACGAAAAAACGATGGGAGGTGACAAACCTGAGATACAGTGAGTTGAAAATAGGCAATTTTTCGTTAAAATGATTTTGATGGACACTTTGGACGACAATATCTTTTACAAAATCAATAATTAAGCTCTGCAGCTGCAAAACATTAAAACCAAGTATTTGGACAATAGAACTATGAAATATGAACCTTTGAATTTGTTTGGTTAAAAATTTATGAATCCAGGAAAAAGATTGCCCACCACGATTTTCGCAAGTTAACATGCGTGCTACATAAAATTTAATAAGCTCAATCTCACAAAAAATACTGGAGAGTATTGACATCCAAAAGTACTTGAAACTCCAAAAATATTAGGCCCCCAGTGTGATAAAATTTTCTGCAGTTTTAGCCTAATTACGCGAATTCTTCATAACAGACAGTATTTCAAGCTAATTATCTCATCCTTATTCGAAAGAACACCATCGAAAAAAACTTATTTCGATAGGAAAAAATCTGTTCTTTCTAATGGTGCCAACGAAAAAATGGTCGAAGGTGACAAACCTGAGAAAAAGTGAGTTGAAAACAGGCGATTTTTCAAAAGAAGCGTTTTCATCGACACTTAGGGTGCCAATATTTTTTACAAATACAATATTTAAGCTCTGCAGTTCTAAAACATTAAAAACAAGTATTTGGACAATAAAACTATGAAGTATAAACCTTGGAAGTTTTTTGCTTAAAAATTTATGACAACCTGAAATCCAGGAAAAAAATTACCCACCGCGTTTTTTCGCAAGTTTAGGCGCATGCTACACAAAATCTAATAAGCGCAGTCTCACAAAATATACTGGAGAGTGTTACAACCAAAAGTACTGTAAGCTCTAAAAATATTAGGCTTCCACTAATTTTCTGCAATCTTGACCTAAACATTGCAACTTGTCTCATGAAGCTCATCCGCCATTTTAGACCACATTTTTTGCGGGATTCAAGCTCCTCCAGATTTGGATCTAGGAAGCTAAAAATTTGCACAGGTTAGTTTCATGGGCATGTCTACCCCTATGTAAAATCTAATCCAAATCGGAGATGGTCGAGTGGGGACGATTTGAAACATTGGTCCAGTTGATGTGGAATGACTCATATATTTAATTACTAAGTTTTTAATAATTTTACAACTTCCATCATTTAGCTATTTTTAAAGGTTGTTTTGGAATATTTTAAGTCAAAATGCAATAGTGTACTTTTGTTGGACGTCTTTGCATCCTTAAACTCACATTTTGTCAGTAAGATCCATGGATATTATTCATGAGCAGCTCCATATCTCAATATTCACACTCAAAAACAAAAAAATCAGCGTATTTTAAAGAAGTTGTCAGAAAGATGTGTTAAACATATTTGGGAGTCCTTGGGAACAAAAAATATTTGAATATATAAGCCCTCATTTGCTAATGCTAAAAATCCTTAAGTATTAGGAAATTATGTTCAAAAAAACTAAAATTTCATGCATAAAAATATGACCACAAATGTAATTAATTTCTTTTCATTCAAAAGAATTGTTAAAGTAAAGAATGAATGTAACACTCTATATCAGCGATTCTCAACCAATGGTTCTGCACCAGTCCGCAGAAAAATTTGACTGGTCCTCAGAGATTTGCTCATTTACGTTGGAAATCATTCCTTACTCAAATTTAAGCAAAGAAGAAATGAAAACCATAGTTAAAAAATATTCTGTGTAATATTTTTACATGCTTTTTTGTGACTGAGGTAATTTTCTATAATTTTTCTCTGAATGTTTTACTTTCGTAAAATTATTAACATTTGACTACTTTTTGGGATAGTTCTTTAATCCAAAATAAATTTTTGTTTTTGTATTTATGCATTAGTTTTTTTTATTATAACTACTTTTTAGAAAAACCTTGGTTTTCCATAAATTTTTTCATTAGCTTTTGACAGTCCCTGGAATTGAAAAATGTTAACATGTTTTTTGATGTTTGTGAGTAAAAGAAGCAATTATTAAGGTGTTTTGAGAATTGTCTTTTTACTTTAAATTTTTTTATTTTTTAGGAGTTGAAGAAGAAGGAATTGGAAGAGAAAAGGAGACAGAGAGAGTTTGAGAAAGAACAGAAACGAAGAGAACGTGAAATACAGAAGCAAAGAGAAGATTTTGAAAGAAAAGAGCGGGAAAGACTTAAACAAGAAAAAAAAGAACAGGAAGAAAAAGAAAAATTGCAAAGATTGAAAGAAAAAGAAGAAAAGAACAAAGTTCGACAAATGATACTGGAGTATGTCTAATTTTAAAACTTTTCAAATAATTCATAAGTGTTAATTTCTCTGGGATTGGGAATAATTTTGCTGTTATGACTGCACAGCACAAAATTTCAAAAATATTGCATACTTGTAACCCACTTTTTCAAAACATGCTAAGTTTTCAGCGTCTGATGGCTCAGCAGCTTTCATAAGAAAAGCTGCTTAGCATCAGAAACTCGAAACATTTTCTTCACTGAAAGAGGTTTACCTTTTTACTTTGGATATGTGTATGCAATATTTTGAAGTATCGTGTTTTAATAAAGTTAATATTTTCCCCCAAGAAGTCATTTAGTTAAAATATTAAATATTTCAATTATATGTATCAATTTTTCTTACATTTATTAATATCAGCAAAGTACTGGCCCATGATGCCACGCCCATAATTAAAAAAATTTCCAGGAACCAAAAGATATGTATTTAGTGCAAATGATGATAAAATATTAAGAAAAAAAAACTTTCTCACAGTTTGGGGGATTCCCTTCATGACCCATCCAAATGTTGGGGCTTGCATGTGGCCCTTCCCTGAAAAAGATTGCGCACCCCTGTTCAGTAAAAGCAGGGATTGTTTCTATCTTTTGCAAACAGTTTTTTCTTGTGCATTGCAAATACTTGGATACAATGTTTTATTTTATTTGTTTTTATTTTCCTCGTTTAATTAAAAAGATGAAACATACTGTTTTTTGCATGATTTTCCTTTTTGTTTGGATTACCATTAGGTAAAACTAAATAGAGATAGATATGTATCGAACACATAGATAGATAAATATAAAGACAGGTTGATGAACAGTGAGAGATGGGCATAGAAAATATGTTCTTCAAATTAGTACCTTTATAGACAGATGTAGATCGATAAATTTCACTGCCAAATTTATTTATGGGTTATATTATAGTATAGCCTGGCGCAATAAAGCTAGTGGTATAAAAAGTGAACTGCATCTAGCCGCTTGTGACTAGTATATATAAGGTTGAAAAGAAAGCTGGGCAAAAAAGAGCTGAGCATTTTAAAGGAGTGACAAAAAATGCCCATGGGAATATAATGAGAGGGTTAAGGAAAATAAATTTTGAGGCTTTAAAAAAAAAAAACGAAATTGTTTAGAAAAGTAAAGTTGCATTGGTAAAATGTTTTTGTTTTCATCATTTATAAAGTCTTCTCTCTTGGTTACATACTATTTTTTTACAAGGTTTAAATTTTTACTTTTTGTTGATTTTCATTACAGTTATTTAGAGCACCTTTGAGCCAGTCCCGATAACTTTGCTTTGTTTCATACATTTTATAGTATAGTTTAATTCAAGAACATAAAAATACAGAAATCTTATTTTATGACTTTGCCAGAAGAATGCAGCACTGAGATTTCATATTTTTTCATTTATTCGAATTATAAGTAAAAAGTAGAAATAATGCAAAGTTTTCCGGCGTAACTCAAAAATACCCTAGATGAGTGAGTGTAACTGTTGAGTTTATTATTTCTATATTTGTATTGAATATAATACTGCAATAACTTTATTGCTATGTGTAACTTATTGAATTGCATTAGATGTTCAGTCTTTTGAGATTATTTTTCAAGGTGGGAAAAAAAGTAAAGCCGAGTATTTTTAGTCATGGGCAAATGTTTCATACTGATATAAAATGTTTTATATATTTTAATAACTGAATGCTCAATTTGAAAACTGACTTATTTACTTTTTAAACTATTGCACTATTTTGCACTTAGACTAAAAATGGAGGAGAAGAAAAGAAAGGAAGAGCAGAGGTTGAAAAGAGAAGAAGAAATTAAAAAAGCTGAAGAAGAAAAAAGAAAAGCAAAATTAGAAAAAGTATGAAATAAGTTTACCAATTAAAAGTAATCATGAGTGACTTGTGTTAAGTAAAGCAAGAACATTTGTCTAACAGCTTTCAAGTTTCATTCACCACACCTTAAGCAGTTGGTACTCTCTAGAATTTTCCCCTCTCAAGCCCTTTTATCTACAAATGATAATCGCAAGTGTGCCAGAGATTTTTTGTTTACCTAATATGTGCAACCAGTAAAAAAAATAAATAAGCAAGGAAAAGTAATCAATTTCTTACTGTAATTTAATTTCTTAATTGTAAATTTATTATGTACTCGTATACCCCCTCCTCTCCATCTTTTAGGTCTTTAACAATGTTTAATTTTTTACGTTTTGTTGATTAAGTAGCTTCTTCAAAGTGTAAGTTACAAGTAGCGAATTTTTGAATCAATACTTGCTTAAAATAACATGTTAATGCGTGTAATATGTTGTTTTTCCAGTCATTTTCTGTTTTTCACAAGCATATCAAAAAAAACAAATTTTTTTAAAAAATAAGTTAAGTTCTCATTGTAATGATATTTGATGCAACATTTTTTTTTCTGTTCTCCGGAATAAACGTGCCTTCATATTTAAAATTTGTGATTGCATTTAAAGATAATTAAATTTCAAACATCTGTTAAACAGGTTTTCTGATGACTTGTTTCCGATCCCACCTCAACAAAAATTTCATTTCCAATACCGAAGAAAGAAAGAAGGTTTTCGTTTACTTTCCTTATTGCCATAACTTCTTTTTGATGGCAAATGTATACAGTTAACTCCTTGAACAGAAACCCTTGATGTCTTGAAAAAAAGAAAATTCCCTGCGATTTGAAAATAAAACTCTCATATTTTCCATAGTTATTTCAAAATTCATTTTTTGAAATCCTTGGTATGTTGAAGTTTTCGCACAGGGGATTCATCAAAGCAGTTGATTTAATTAGGGGGCATCTACTGTATGCGGAAAGAAATAACACTAACAATATTGAAGAAATTTTGGACTAACAAGAAAAGAGGTTTAATGCGGAAGACATTAAATCACAGTTTTCCTGTGTTCAGTACCTTAAGTATTCTAGTATCAAGGTTTTAATATTTCAAGTAAAACAGTACAGCTTTTTTTTCCCTTTCCTTTTTACTATGGTTTGTCTTGGGACATCACACAGGTTGTAGAATGAAAGGGACACCTCTGTAATGATAAACTAATGGGAGAAGTGCCCTTGTCATTCAATGTGAGCAATATGTCTCTCAGTAAGGATCATTTTATTTTTCTCTTCCCAAGTATTATCATAGAATTGTTTAATTCATATCTTATAATTTCTGATGCATTGCTTTATACAGGAACAAAAGGAAAAAGAGAAGAAAGAAAGAGCAAAAGCACATTTCTTCAAGTTTTTTGTTAAAGAAGATGTTCAAAGTGCTCCAGTAACTCCTCAGGTGATTAATTTTATTGTAAGCTGATGTTTCTGTGGAAAATGATTAGAGTTCTTTTTAATCAAATGATTTAACAAGCAAGGTTATCTTTGAAAAAGTGATGCAAAGCCATTTTGGTAAGACAAATAGTTTGTCTTTGTTTGTAACTTATTCGTAATTAGTTTTTCCATCACTGAATTTATAGCATCTGTTTTTAACACTTGATCTTTTTTGTAATTCTATGAATTTCTGTTTGTAAATGTCTTTAGTGCTTTAAATTATTAGTCATTTTTTTAAGGTAAACAAAATTGAAATTTTTTGTAAGGGGAAATGCTTTGCTAAAATAAAAAAAAAAAAACTATGTTATGAAAGTATATTCTTTTTCATACTAACAGTGTTAACTGATACACTAATAAATTACATTTATTATTAAAAAATGTTTTTTTTTTTTTCATTACTAATTGTCAATAGACCTGCAAAAGGTATGATAAGTTTTAGTATGTTTCTATTTACACCTGTATTTTTTATGCTTCAATAAACAGTAACATTTTCTTTCTATATCTTATTTATCAAAACATTACAGCTTCCATCCAAGAAGTAAATTTTTTTTTTCGTTGACAGAAAATATTTTAGTTTTTTTAATACCCGTTATTTTAAAACATTTTTCTTCATTTTGTGAACAACTTGCATAAGAACTTCATACAGCCTGACATGCAACAAGCATCATAATCTGGAAATTTTTGAATGATGAACTATCTTAAAAATAATGTAACATGAAATATTTTTTAAACTATTATGAAATCTCCCCCCCCCCCCTTCCAAAAAATGCCTTTAATTTTGTCATGTAATTTGCTGAAGGTACATTTTTAATAAATTATACTGGTTCAAATAGTATTTATATGGAAAAAATGAATAATATTCTGTGTCAGATCAAACTTTTTAATCATTATACCATCCATATTCATACTATAAATGAAGGCAAAAGTTGACTATGAAAGGTAATTGGATGTTAAAGTGGATTGTAACATCACAGTAACAGATTATTGCTGCCAAAGTGACTAAAGAACTAATTAAAGCAGGGACGTGCCGTCTGGGTAGGCAAGGTAGGCAGTGCCTACCCACGAAGAAAACAGACCAACCTCATCACTTCATTCAATGACATTTAATGCGTTAATTAGAAAAAAATATTTCGGTTTTACACAGCAATAATAGAAAAAAAGAAAAAATGATTTTTTTTTCATTTTGGTACACTTGAAAAGCAGCGACAAACGCTACTTTTCCACCTCCGTATCTATGCAATGCTTAGCATGCGGAACGCCCCCGTGCCGCACTTTTCCCCCTCTTCGCATTAGCTAAAGCGACCTTGAAGGCAGAATAAAATCAGCCTATCTGGCGTAGCCGACGAAGATCAGTTTGAAAATTACACTCTTTCTCTGCCGGTCTCTTCGATTCTCCGCTGCAATTTGGACGTTATGTGCAGGGCGGTGAGCGTTAGCAAAATTCTCAATGGTTTTGGCATATTGATTCGTTTTTTATACGGTTGTTTGTTTTCTATGAATAGTTCCCGTAATTTTCAAATGTTTCGTTTTTTCATTTGTCATATTGTTTCCCATGTTTAAGTTGAAACCTCAGGATAGTTGTTCTGTTTAAACTTTTTGAAAAAAAAAAAGACTTACGAAGTAAACCTACAAAATATTGAAAAATTAATATCATTATTATATGGAAGTCAATTTTAAAAATTAGCTTTTAGAGTTGATAAGGATGCAATCAGCAGTCAAAAGAACTGAAACTTTATGACATTATAAGATGGATTACAGATTTGTAGATATTTATGGGAACAAGTTTTTTTTTTTTATAAATGTATAAAAAATGTACTTAATTTTATTTTTGAGAAGTGAACTAAGCCAACTGTTTCCAGAAACTAATGTTGTTGTTGCAGTTAATTTTGACAATACCAGCCACAATTTTTTGCCACAGTGAATATTTTCGGCCGTAAAAAGAACTAAGAGCTACAAAAGGAACAGAATGACAAATTAACAACCTTTCTTTCTTGTAATGATATCCATAGAAAAAGAAAGTGAACAAAATGAAACAAGACCCCACTTTCAATTTTTATGAAAGTCACAGATATTTTCTTCACAATGAAAGAAAGAAGAATGGATTTTCTATAGAATCAGATGAAAATATTTTTACGTATGATTATACTAGGGACTACGTAAATGTCATTCATATTCATACTGTTTTATTACGGTTAACAGCATATGCTTTTTTTCAACATATGTATTATTATTACACAAATTATCTCATCTGCCTACCCTGGGCGTTCGTTCACGGCACATGCCTGAATTAAAGCATTTGCACATTCTTGTATCGTTGTTTAGCATTAGAAGCAGCTACATAAATAGATTATCTGCAACAAGATAGTTATTTCCAAGCCACTTTCACAATTAATGTCGCTAAAAAAACGGTATGAAGTTACAAATATAAAGACTACTCAAATGATGTATTGCGGAACAAGATTTGTTCAGATAAATCACCTTTAGCATTGTTTGTGACTACTGGACATCTTTAGGTCTGGAGCACGTTTACAACAATATGCTGTAAAGGGCTGAAATTTTGTATGTGTAAGGTCTAGTTGTTCACTTCCCTTTTTATTTGCAACCTGATTTTCCAAAAGGGATCTTTATGTTTTTGTTGCTAATTACTATTATTTTCAATGCAGATTCTTAGGTTTCTTTTAGTATACTCTAAGTAACAATTCTTGCAATTGTGAGTGTCTAAAAGGTGCATTAGTTAGTGATGTAATACAAACTTTGAAATTAAGTTGTGAGCGTAGTGTTTAACAAAGATATACATTGTCGGTTCTCATTTTGTTCAAAATTTTAAGCTCTATGAATTACCTCTAAGACCTCTTTGAGAGTATTTTGTGATATTGTTAAAGAAACCGGTGTTTTTTTTTTTTTTTCGGTCACTAATTTGGACTCTATGACTAGAGATCTTAGTAAGGAGGAGGAAAACGTAAGAATTCATTATGAAGCAATACAGAATAGATTTTTAAAAAAAATCCAGCTTTCCATCAATTACTTCCGAATTTGATTTTTTCATTCCCCTACCATTGGCGTACCACACGATAGTATAATATTGTCTTTGTTGAAATATTTAATTTCTAACTAATTGTCTTAAATTAAAATCATGCAACATATTCACTGAAATTATATTAAAACATCCATTGAAAGGATATATTTTATGAGTATATATGGGTTAATACTAATTCCATTGGTAGATTGTGATTAAATTTAATATCATTTATGTTTTTACATCAGGAAGTCCATTATTTGTGCATGCTTTTAATTTTACTTCATTATTCTTAGATTACTGAAAAAGAAGGAGCTTTCTTACCATTTCAAATTTCTGATGATATGATTCTTGCACCAGTTGTTCCTTTAGCTGCTCAGCAACGTTTTGACAAGACAAAATTGGATGAATGTTTACAATCACAGGCATGTATATTCTCTACTTAAACTGAAAATTGAATACTCTTTCAGCAAAATTTTGATTTTCCTTTAATATATCAAGTTTTTTATGTGTACATTTTTACACATGATTGCAGACCTGCCAACTCTCCTGTTTTTCACGGGAGACTCCCGTTTTTGCTCCAATCTCCCAATTATACGTTTGAGTATTGATTTCTCCCGTTTTTTGTTCCATTTTTGTATTTTCTTATATTTTTTTAAAAATTGGGTAATACTTTCATCTGTAAAATATAGTTATTCACAGCCCCAATAGATGGCTTAGCTATCTCCGCTAATCTGTACGCAATGCTCCCAAAGTTGCACCATTTGCGTTGATGTGCGCCGCCGAATACCACCTGCTACAAAATTTTTTTTTACCCATTTTGCGCCAAAGGTATGTCAAAAAGTTCCATTCTCAAAATTGCCGTTTTATTACGAAATTATCACTGAAATCTTCGACTCAAGTGACAATATTTTTATTTCTGTTTTTTCTCAATGTTTTAAAATCGTAAATTAAGAGGAACAAAGTTTCAGAGTCTGCAATCTTTTTGCATCCATTACAGGAATTGAAAGATTAGCTTTCAGATAATTTCTTTGTCGTCTACAAAGCGATAACTTATACTTTTTCGCGTTATTTTTCATCCAAAAAATTTTTTTTTTAAATAATTGTTTGGTCTTTGAAAAATTCAGCAAAATTTGAAAACTAGCGATTATTTGTTTCAATTCCCTTCAGCTAAAACGATCGTTTTGATTTAGTTGTCATTCTTAATATTTACTTAGTGCGATAATTCTGCAGTTTTAGCAGACTAAAAAACTGATATATTAATAAAAAATCATAAAATTACAAGAAGGATGACGAAAACAAATTTTGAATTTAAGCTATTGCATATTTGACCTCTAAATGAATTTTCTTCTTGACCTGAGCAATTATGATTCTAAAAAGTTTGAAACAAACATAAAGCATAATTAATTTATTTTTAGAATTGAATCCAAAAAAAAAAGAAAAATATATATATGAAATTTGAAGCATGGTTCTTTTTTTTTTTTTTTTTAATATTTTACTGAAGTAAAATTATATGTATACTCATTTAAAAATGTCTATTTATTTTATCAAATAATCAATCATTTAAATTTTCTTAATTAGTATTTCAAAAATAGTTTCATAAATGTGTACATTTTGAAGTAGTTCATTACATGTTATTGCTGTCAAATAATTAATGCATATTATTATTTTTTGAAATGAAATTTTTCTAACACAACAATGAACTCAATTCTGAGGCTTACTAGCAAGCAAAGCCTCTTTTCCAGGCCTATTTTTGCGGAGGTTGGGGGGGATAAAAAAGTACTCAATGGATATTATATTGAACAACACAATCACACTTATGTAAACCCTTTTCTATTCATAGTTGAAGAATCTTTTAAAGAACTACCCTGGAATGGTAACGAGTTAATATGTGATGTTACATTAGTCTACTTTAAGCTGGAAATACTTGTTAAGAGTGTTTTTTCTTCTTTATAGCATGGCTTAAAATCTCCCCTTTTCTCCCTTGAAGCTTTGGCCAGATCTTCTGTTTTTTCATTTCATAAGGTTGGCAGGTTCGTGATTGGCTAAGTGTGTACTTTACGAGGGCAAAATAGCAGAATTCTTGCAAACATTTTGATTATCGTGATAGTTCATACTTGCTTATCATAGTGGTAGCTTAGCATAACATTTTTATTATGAAAATTGATTTTTTTTTTTTGTGAACTTGATTGTGTTTTTATGGATAGATATGTTTTTGAGAAAGTGATCTTAATTTGATTTCTCCATTTGCGTTTTTTTTTTTTTTTTTAAATATTCGTTCAGTTTTAAATAAAAATATTTTATTTGCATTTAATATTTTGCAATGTACTAACTATACGTTCAAGGTTTTAAATTTTCTAATTATTTCTGCAATCTATTTAAAAGGCTTATCAATTTGTAGTAGTATGAACTAAGGGCAAACGGCATTAAATCACAAATTGAAATGAACATACAGTATTCCCCTACTTTTGCCGCCATGCTGGAAAAAGCGAGGTTGACCAGCATGCAGGAAAATTCGAAATTTCCGGCATGCCAAATAGTTCAAGGTTTATTTTGCAACAAAAAATAAATAAATTTCTCTCCTCAGTTTCAACCGCAAAGGGTCATTCCATGTCAAGTGATCCAACGTTTTTTACCTTACATTTTTGTATTTCTTTCAAATTTGGCTCATCAATTGTACCCCTTGAGGTAATCAAAAGTATCAATTTTTGGATTTTTATCTCTATTATTTTTTGATTTATGAGACTTTGAACTTTCCATGGATAAGGGTACATAAAAGGGACCATAACTCGGCACCAAATATAGATAGAACGATTTGGTAAATGGCATTTTAAAGTACGTTAGTTGCCGCTTAATCTGATATGCAACATGACTAATTTGATTAAAAATTTCTTTTTCAAAAAATGGAATTTAAATTTCAAATTTAAATTTCTCAAAAAACATATAATGAATTTTTTTTCAAAAAATTCTCAAAAATTCTTGTGTATTTTATCTATGTTTGTGCAAATTTTTAGATTGGGATCTCAATGGGATCATATTTTTTTGAATTTTTGAATAAAACTGTATAGGAAAAAAATGATATTTTTTAGATTCTATTTATTTAAATATTAAATTCTCTTGCTTGTGATGGTCTAAAAAGTAGTAAACAAACATGAATATGTTTAAAGTGAGCTGGCTTGAGCTTATAGATTTGTCAGGTTCACCCCCTCACCCTTCATCCCCCGCACAACCACTCTTTTTTAATTCGAAACTGTTCAAAATGTTTTTAAAAAAAAAAACTCTTTGATACAAGATGAATAGTAAACTTATTTAAAGTTGGTAAATGGGTTTCCTTATAACTAGACAAAGTATCACTCTCCTCCACCCAAATATACCATTAACGCTGTACTATTATGACGTCTAACCTGGGGATTGAATTGACTATTATTTTTACTCTAGGTAAGTGAGCTAGCATTAACTTGTAGATTGGTCAGCTCCCCCTCCCTTCCTTTCTGATCCAACCATTTTTTCCCCCAAACTGTTTAAAATGCTAAAAAAGGCTTCTTTGATACAAAATGAACAGTAAACTTATTTAAAGTTGGTAAATGGGCTTCCTTATAACAAGGCAAATTACAACCCTTCCCCCACCCAAATATATCATTAATGCTATACTAATATGACGTCTCACCTGGGGATTGATTTGAGGATTATTTTCCCCCTAGGTATATATTGTTTTTCAGACGAAGTGTATATTTTTCAATCCGACCTTCACAAAGTGTACTTCCATTCAATATCTGTATTTAAACTTATGATTCATTTCATCCCCTCCTCAGCACCGATCTTCAATTTTGAAGAGAGGAAATAAATAGGTCGCCCCAAGATCATAGCAAACAGCAAAATAGCACTGTTTCTCCTTGTTCTCATAATGTTTTCCCATTATTTTCACACAAAACTGAAAAGAAATCAAAGTGTCACGTTATATGTCAGTCCCCATCACCGCCTTTCCTTTTTCTTATTGGACAAAGCTCATGAGCTAATATGAAAGCAGGGACCGCGCTAAGGATTTTGAGTTGTTAGCCAGTAAATTAGCCAAATTTCTTAAGTCTTAGCCAAACTTCGAGAGTTTTAGTCAAAGAATTTTAATTGTTTGTTTTTTTAATGTAATAAGTGTATTTTTCCCTTAAGTGAAAAGTTCTGACAATTTTCCATTCGTCAATACTTTAGCCAAATCAGAATTTTTTTCGCCAAATTTTCTATTTTATCGCATTTGACGAGGTGGCGAACGCTTAGCGCGGTCCCTGGGAAAGAGTAACAAACAGAACAAACTGAAACACTACCAGACATTAGTAGAGAATAAGGCTTTGAAATAGGGTCAGGCAGGATGATAAAAAAATAAAAGTTTGGAGCGGGAAGGTAGGGTAAGGGGGGGGGGAGCAATCTGTAAAGAAGTTAAACAACATGAGAGGGTTATGATCAAAAAAGCAGTGTTTGTTTAATATATGTATATAGATATGTCTTGCTGCATTACTTTCCTTTACAACAAAATGAAAAAATAACACAAACAATTAAAAAAATTAAATAACAGCTGCACACTAGATAATGTGGAAAGATAGTTATGGGGACATAGATATATGATCTGATATTTTGATTTATTTTCAGTTTTGTGCGAAAAGAATAGAAAAAACGATGAGAACAAGGAGAAACAGTGCTATTTTGCTGTTTGCTATGATCTTGGGGCAACCCATTTATTTCCTCCCTTCAAAATTGAAGATTGGTGCTGGGGTAGAAGATGAAATGAATCATAAAGTTAAATTTCAGATATTGAATGGAAGTATACTTTGAAGTTCGGATCGAAAAAGAAACACTTCGTCTGAAAAACAATATATATATACCTAGGGTGAAAATAATCCTCAACTCAATCCCCAGCTTAGATGTCATATTAGTATAGTGTGAATGATATATTTGGGTGGGGAGGGGGATACTTCGTCTAGTTATAAGGAAACCCATTTACCCACTTTAAATAAGTTTACTATTCATTTTGTATCAAAGAGTTTTTGTTTTTTTTAAACATTTTGAACAGCTTTGAATAAAAAAAGAGTGGTTGTGCGAGGGAGGAAAGGGGAGGGGGTGAACCTGACAAATTTATAAGCTCAAGCCAGCTCACTTTAAACATATTCATGTTTGTTTACTACTTTTTAGACCATCACAAGCAAGAGAACTTAATATTTAAATAAATAGAATCTAAAAAATATCATTTTTTTCCTATACAGTTTTATTCAAAAATTCAAAAAAATATGATCCCATTGAGATCCCAATCTAAAAATTTGTACAAACATAGATAAAATACACAAGAATTTTTGAGAATTTTTTGAAAAAAATTCATTACATGTTTTTTGAGAAATTTAAATTTGAAATTTAAATTTCATTTTTTCAAAAAGAAATTTTTTATCAAATTAGTCATGTTGCATATCAGATTGAGCGGCAACTAACGTACTTTAAAATGCCATTTACCAAATCGTTCTATCTATATTTGGTGCCGAGTTATGGCCCCTTTTATGCTCCCTTATCCATGGAAAAACGAGGGTTTTTCCAAAGTTCAAAGTCTCATAAATGAAAAAATAATAGAGATAAAAATCCAAAAATTGAGACTTTTGATTACCTCAAGGGGTACAATTGATGAGCCAAATGTGAAAGAAATACAAAAATGTGAGGTAAAATTTTTCTCAGATTTTGGATCACTTGACGTGGAATGACCCAAAGTAAACCACTATAAGGAATAATAATAATAATAAACGTCTTTCTCAAAAACAAACCAGTGAATATCAGATCCCCGAGACGAAATAAATCTGGTGGTTTGATGGTGTGTTATCTTGCTATTACTTATTAACATTTTTACAAAATTAAATCGTTTAATTGTATTAATAAAAGGATCTATACCGCCATGTTACAAAAGTGATATCTGCACTGAGCGCCAAATGAGGAATCACTTCTTAATGTTTTATGCCTCTATGGATGGCACTTTTCCGAAAATTTTATTTTAACGTTTCCCGTTCACAAATGACCATAAAACAATGTATTTAGATAATGTATGTTGCAACAAATTATACCTGGTGACAATAATTCAATTTTCACAAAAGATGCAGATTAGATTTTTGTGCTTGGCACACCAGTAGATAACTTGTATTATTTTTAAAATCTTTAGCGCTCCTGGGATGGTATTAAATATTTTTTTTCCAACCTCGGTTTTTCCGGCAGGCCGGAAAGGACCAGGTACGGGTCATAGAAAATTTAGAGACCCTCGGATTTTGCGGCATGGCGGCTAATACGGAGTAATACGGTATATTAAACTAAAACTTGAACCAAAATTATGTAAAATTTTTCTTACTATTAGTTTGTTATTTATTTCATTTAGGATTTTAATATTTAACACTTAAGCACTTTACATCTTTTTATCTCTATTAACTTTAAAAATACAAAACGGCCAATTATGATTTTAATGACAAATGAACATATTAAAATTTATTTAAATTTAAATGTTGTATGACTACTACAAATTGCATTGTTAGTTCAGCTATTTTACGATTGTGAAAGCATTAAAAAAGTTTCTAGCTGAGCAAGCTAATTTATTATCATTATCATTTATTTATTTTAACAATTCTCGGTGGTACTTACCATGCAAATGTATGTGCAAAATTTCAAAATTAATTTTTTCTTTAATTGAGAAAATCAATATATTCATTTATTATGGTTCAGTTCCGCAACTTTTGTTTAGAGTTTTCATTCTAACAGAAAAAAAATGACTAATGGGCATAATGATATTTTGTCCGGGGAATTTTCTCCATAGTTTCCCCCGCTACATCCCTGGATTTTGTATCTCACAAGAATTTTATTCCTTCATCTCTGAAACTAAATCTCCCTGCATCAAGGAGTGATTTTGTGACTTTTTTTTCCTTGTGGAATATCCCTTCAAAAGGTTATTTGTTTACTTGCAAGAGGATTAGCAAGCAAGATCTGTTACATCCAGTCACATGATAGCAATTTCAGATGAAAAAAAATTAAAACAGTTCTTAAATTAATTAATGAAAATAGAAAAAATAAGGGCACTGATCTATGATTCACAAAAACTTATTGAGCACAAACAAAAGATTTAGTAAAAAAGTAAAGCAAAATTTAGCTAAAATAGTCTCATCTACATCCCAATTTTTAAGAAAATATGAGGAAAGAAAACACATCTCTTTTTTTCATGATTTATTAAGGAAATTTGCAAAACTGCGGGGAAAAGCTTTTAATTCTTGGCGCTGCTATTCTTTGAAAACTTCTGAAATGCGTGAAATTCATTCTTGCTCTCAAAGCGCATCATTCATGATTTATTTAGGTTCATTTTGTAGAATATCATGTGCATGACAGAAAAAATTATGATCAATATGAACAAAGCTGTATAATGAATTTCATTTTAAAAATGTTTTTGTTGTGAACTTAAAATGGCTCATTATCATTCAATACCAGATTTAAATGTAGGTTTACATTTGTTTACTTACTGTTAAATAAATTTTTCTTTAGGACCTCTGAGTACTGGCCGTTAATCATTGTGCCTTTGCCGTCGTTTATTGATTTCAATGTACTTTTACCCATTTATACTGCATTTCAAAAATTGTTGTGCATTGGAGAACACAAGAGAAAAAATGTATTGAAAGTTTCCTGCATTATGTACAGGACGAAAAAACCCAGTGCAGTTTTTCTCTTACTCTTGGTCTATGTTAATAATTCTTTTTCTCATTGTGTTCGTTCATTGTATTCAAAAGTTTGTTTCGCTGTTATATTTAAAAATGTTTCTTATGTGCATATCTGTTTCATGTTCTTCCTACAATTTATTTAAATTGGTTATTTACCAATTGTATGACTAACTGAAGAATTTTGCTGTTGAAAGAAATGCTGATTCTGCTAGTAGTGTATAGTTGCCAAAGCTAAGATCTTTTTGTTTTCAGGATGCTGAAGAATTATACCTTCAGATCTTGAAATCTGGATATTATAAAGATGTTAGGTGCAGGAAAAAAGAAAGAAAAGTCAAAAACTGTGATAATGATATTATTATCATTGATAATAATGTTCAAGCTGCCCTGCATCTTAAAGCCA
Source organism: Uloborus plumipes (assembly GCA_038373865.1). Classification (NCBI taxonomy): domain Eukaryota; kingdom Metazoa; phylum Arthropoda; class Arachnida; order Araneae; family Uloboridae; genus Uloborus; species Uloborus plumipes. The sequence continues at coordinate 149,332 of JAXGGA010000243.1, forward strand.
AACTGCTTCAATTTTCTGAAAATGTCCGTCCACCTTACTGGGGTACCTGGAGGAAGAGAAGCAAATTTGCTCGTCCAAGAAATCCATTTGGACAAGATGTATGTCTTTGTGATTTGGTTTTCACAATTGTTATTAGTTACATAATGCTTTTCTCCATATTTTAGGAGTTACTGGAAGGTTAACATAACTAATATTAAATCAACAAGTAAAAACCCTTGAGGGTCCGATCTCAGACTAAGATGAATCTGGCAACCTGGGACATATATGATATAATACAGTGTTTCCTAAAGTACAAACCTCGGTGGATTCCCTCCTGAATACATACTAATTTTCAGACCCCCTGAGTGTATAAACCTTGATTAAACATTTAAATATTTTTTCCCAAAATGTACGCATGTACATAAAATTAATATATGTGTAGCAGGTTAACTTATATCTATTTCTCCCATTAACTTTTAAAAGATAAGAGAATCTAATACTCTTTTTAAATCAAAATAAAGCTAAATGTATCTTTCTAAATGCAATATTCAGCTTTAGGTCTGTTGCTTAGGTCAGGAGATCAGAAAGTACTATTCCAAATTGGATTTTAGAAATACAATGCCAAATATAATACAGTAGAGAACCAATTATTCGTTATGTTCAGGACCATCGCTATACCAGATATCTGAATTTCCCAGTTTTCTGGATCGATAAGAAGCAATATTTGCCAATTGTTTGTAAAACTAAAATTACTCTAATAAACGGTAATGCATCCTAAAATAAGAAGTAAATAATTCATAAATGCTTATAAATATCGAAATATTAAAAAAAACTAGTAAAAGAATAAGTTAAAAAACTAAAAATATTTAATCATCCACAACATATAAGACCGTCGCATTCAAAAAAAAAAAAGATTACACTTTTCGTTTAATGTTTTAAAGAGAAAGAAAATTAAGGAAAAGGTGCAAAAATGTGCCAGTTTTCTGGTTTTTCGGTTCCTGAATAAAAGGTTCTGTACTGTATACCATCCATCCTGCAACATAATATACTCTATGAAATATTATTTTATCATTGGAAAATGTCAAAATCGAAGGTTTTAGGGCATTTGCTGCGCCCTGCTTGTTCGTAAACAAGAACTTTTTTTACTCCTTATAAATCTGCTTTTGTTTTGAATTAAAATATTGCTACTCGTACTTCAATTCCAATTATTTTTTATGTTTTAGTAATTATGAATTTTTAAACTAATCCTGTTAAGCCATCTCTCTGACTAAAGCAATACTTTTTTTAGACCAACCAAAAAGTGACGTAATAACAAAGTTGGACTCTGTTTATATATATTATATAAATAGGACTAAATAATGGATATTCTATTCTATTAATTTAAACTAAGAATTAATTATCCACTTTTTGGATAAATCATACCATACCCAATCTTACTTCAAGATATTAGTATTGAACGAAGATTTTATGCTGTACAAAACAAATGTCTTGTAAATCACTTTTATTTCTGTTTTACTGAAGGAAATCTTTGATTATGATGTAGACAGTGATGATGAATGGGATGAAGGAGGCCCTGGCGAAAGTTTATCCGGAACTGAGGTAGGTTTTCTACTTCATATAGATTTATTATTAAAACCTTATTTCATACAAATACATGTATTTTTTAATTTGTAAAATTTTACGTGTTTTGTTTCCAAATCATTTATTTTCATATAAAATATGGTTTCAAAATGTCTTTTTACTTCCTTTTACGTAGTAAAGGCATACCTACCAACATATAACCAGCCGAAAAATCTTTTTCAACCACCTCCGAGTTAGTTACGATGAGTTTTCTCGTGACGTCTATATGTACATATGTATGTATGTGTGTCGCAACTCAAACTATATGCCGTAGAAGCTTCCAGTTTGGCATGCAGGCTATGAGGAGGGTCTAGTTGTGCCCCCCTCCTTTTTTGGGTAAATCAGTGTTAATTTCAATGCAGACAAATGATATGAATTGGCACGACCACTTGGCTATATGTCGCCAAGCTTTTGGTCGACAAGTGTTTGATGCCAACATGGCGACATATCGCCAAGTTGGCGACAAATTTGGCGAAAAAAATTATATTTTGGAATTTGCGTTCAATTTGGCGCTATTGGCAATATTTTGAGAAAAATCCACTGAATGATGTTAAAATCGGCCATCTTTAGAAAAATAATCATTGGAAAACTTTTTTTTGCATTGTTTCGTGGGAAACCAAGGGTGCAAATGTTTGAATTGTTTACCTTGCTCACTTCCAGCACTGTTTTAACACTTAAGGCATCTACTAAGAAATTTAAACGTAAAAGGAAGTAGTGTGGGGTCCATACCAGATTTTTTAAACACGTAATTCAGAATTCCATTCACCTGGAAAATCAGTAATAAGAATATGAAATAATCAAGGAAATTGACAAATATTTGATAAAAGTAAGGAAGGGGAATTGCTTTGGCAGTGTTATCTATTTATTTTTGTTTACTTAAATAGAAATGTTTCTTTTTGTTTGTAGATTGTACCTGTGCAAATTGCTTTGTTGAAAAAAAAAAAAAACCTTTGTGTCTTTTGTTCTCCAAATCCAAAAGGATAGTCAGACTTGGCAAATGTAATGATATTCCGATCTAAAAAAAAATATTTTGTCCTAATAATCCTGATTTTAAAAAAAAAAAAAAAAATCCATTTCTGGGTTTCTAACAGGTTTTCAGTTTCTTGCTTGGGAAAAAAAAATATTTTTTAAGTGTACTGTAAATGTAAAATGAGTTTTAACTGCTTGCCGTCGTGCAATATTATGACTATAGGAAATACCCTGGAATTTTCGTAGTATAGCTGTACGAAGTAAACGAAACTACCTTGATACTAGTAGAGCGGCCGTTACTTCAGTCAGGTTTGCTGTGTCATCAACCGCGGCAGTTGCTATCATATATAGCTTTTTGGGCAATCTTGTGAAGGCAGGCCACCTCAATGAAGATTAAAAACAGCTCATGTGTGATATCAAAATGTTGTTTCATGCTAAAGAGCATGTTATGAAGCACTCAAGAGCAGAGGAGAGTTCCAATATTGCAAGAAGTAACTATTACTGCAATTTTTGTAGAAAGCAGGAAGCACAACACTCTAACTCTTAGTCACGATGAGAACACTGGTAGCTTTCGGAAAAGCATCATCAAAGAAAGACCGTAACAGAAGAGCGTAGAGCATGCTCACTCACTATACACCAGAAGGAGATGACAGCAAAGGAAAAACTGGCTGAGCAATGTAAAATAGGATTATGTGACTGGTTGAAGGACATAGGTATAGACATTTACCTTCAACTAATTGGCAGTGATACCTCTAATGAAATGTCTGGCTCGTTGCTAGTCAGTCGATCAGTTCCACGGAACTGATCGACTGACTAGCAATAATTTCGTCAATATTAACAAGGGGCTCAAAAATTGAATTGGCTTAAACTTTGTTTTTGTCTCAAGAACCTCAACTCGGAAAAAGAGTTAACCTACAGTACCAATCCAGTCCTTTTCTGGAGAAGCTGGTCCGTCAAATTTTGCGACTATATGACTTAATATCTGCTTGTGGATGTGAAGCCAGCAGGAAGAAAGATCTAAAAAGTTTGTAATGGAGGAGTTTTTCTATATAATGTAGCATGCCTCCTTTCCAGCCAGACATTTCATTGGAGGTATTGCTGTCAATTAGTTGAAGGCAAATGTCTATACCTATGTCCTTCAACCAGTCACATAATCCTCCTAAGTAGCATCAACTCATCGGATTTTGCTCGGCCGATCATCGAACTCCTCGTAAACTGATCCCGTAACGCACGATGGCATTGTTTCGATCCGTATCCGAGCACGGTTTTCGATGAGCTACTTTTCATCGGAAAGCGATATCCTTCCGATCAACTTTCCCGATGGAAATAAGTCAAGCTATATTCCATCGGAAAACGATATCCTTCCGATTAAGGGTGCGACATCGAAGACAAAGCATCAATGTTGAAAAATAAGGACTTCGATGGTATTGATACATCAAAGAGGAAACATCGATGTTTCAAAAAATCAATCTATTTTATTCTTAATTGCTTACACATTTGAATGAACAGTTATTATGTTACTTCCCATTATAAGCACCTCTTTGTATCATTTAATTAGATATTCTTTTTGCCTTCTGGAGAAACATCAACCGTGAGATATCGATGACAATTAAGAAAACTTTTTTCATGGAGATACACTGCAACTGTTGATTAACTCTGTAACCTTTTTTTTTTTTTTTTTTGTCGCATATTTTTATAAAACTTTGTTTTGCTAAAATGTAAAATATTATCGAAGAAAATATAAAATGCAAAACAAAGATGCTTAAAAATCATTGACAGTAAATCACCCTTAGTTAATTTTAAAAAAAGAAAAAAAAAACCACCCTTTTTTTCGATTTGGTACACTAGATATTACAACTAGTGGTTAAAGAAGATGAATCTTTTTTTAGCGTATATTTTTATTGTTTTTTTTTTTTTTTTTTGTTGAAAATGTTAAAAGGACATCAAAAGAAGAAGAAAAAAACATTGAACACGAAACAACAATCATTAAAAGACATAAAAACAAATTAGAGATGTTTCAGAAACATTGAGAGCAACACATGAATAATAATAAAAGAATTTTTTTTTTCCAATGAGGTTACTATTGCAACTTCTGATTAAAGATGAAAACTTTTTAAAAAGTATGGTTATCATATATTTTTCTTTGGCTTTCTTTGCTGGAATATAAAACATCAGCATCGAAAACAACATTGAACCCAAAATATTGATGTTGGAAAAACATCGACCCTCAAACATTGATGGTAAAAACATTGATGTTCTTACAAAAACATCGACATCGATGTCGCAGCCCTACTTCCGATCAAGTTTCCCGATGAAATTCATCGGCACGGGACTGTTCTGCTCATAAATTGCTCCAAATCTCATCGTATTTCGAGCAGAACTCGTCGGATTTTGCTGCTCGGATTCTGTTTGGCCGATGACCGATGAAAATTTCATTGGGTTTTGATGAATGGCTGATCATCAGCCGATGAGATGATGCTGCTAGGGCTATTTCACATTGCTCAACCAGTTTTTTCTTTGTCTTCTTCTTCTGGCGTATAGTGAGTGACGTAGCGATCTCTACGCTCTTCGGTTACAGTCTTTTTTGATGACGCTTTTCCGAAAGCTACCAGTGTTCTCATCGTGACTAAGAGTTAGAGTGTTGTGCTTCCTACTTTCTACAAAAATTGCAGTAAAGTTACTTCTTGCAATATTGGAACTCTCCTCTGCTCTTGAGTGCTTCGTAACATGCTCTTTATTATGAAACACCTTTTTGCTATCCCACGTGAGATGTTTTTTATCTTCATTGAGGTGGCCTGCCTTCACAACATTACCCAAAAGGATATATATGATAGAAACTGCCGCGGTTGATGACACAGCAAACCTGACGGAAGTATTGGCCGCTCTATTATTATCAAGGTAGTTTAGTTTACTTCGTACAGCTATACTACAAAAATGTCCGGGTATTCCAATGACACCAAAATCAAGAAGATCCGATGATTATTTTGGGTAGAAAGAGTAATTTGATTCCATTTTTGAGTCACTAAATTGAAATTCAAACGGATCGGTACTTTTTTAACATTCAAAAATCCCCTTAAGACCATTTCCGAGAAGTCAAGAATCTCCCTGCAAAATTTGGTCCAGATCCGATGCAAAGTGGATTTGTATTGGGAACATACATATACACATACATTAGGCTGAATCGAAAAAATCTAATTTTCTTGATCGTTAGCGGTAGTGCGGAAAAGTTGTGTACTGCCATCACTAACATGTGCAAGAAATCTTAAAGTTCTAGGTTGATATCTTCCTTTGCCTCAAGGGACCTGAAATCCCGAAAATTGGACATAAAATGAGCAAAATAGCAAAAAATAATAAATTGTCTATTGTTTTGGAAGTAGCGCTTAAAAGTTACTTAATTGAAACAACTTTAAACACACAAAAAATTAGAATCATAGGTTAACATCTTCTGCCGCCTACTCAGCATCTAATTTTGGAAATTTTGATGCATTTTGGTACTTTTCAGTGTAACTGTTTACTTTTTGCATACTTCACATTCAAGGCATACTATGTTTGGCACTCTGCCAAAAAAGTGAAACACCGCTATTTTCTTTCCTATAAACAAAAAGTAGCGACCAGTACATCTCGTAGCTTGGGCGTGACAATACTGTAGTAGACATAGGCGTACTTAATGGTGCAATTCGTAGGGCTGAATTTAAAATCCAAAAATCAGCCCAATGAATTATATGCTTACTTAATTTCAATCAGTTGCCATTAGTAAACACAGGCCCAAATTTTGACTTATTTTGGTACTTTGCTAAATCCTGTTAACTGCTTGCGCAATGAAAAATTTTAATATCAATTTAAATCAAACTTATATCATTTTAATAAGACTAGAAACATTATTTTACCTACCAAACATACATATACCAATATATTACTACTTGTAATTATTTTTAGTCTCAAATGTTGTCATGTGTTTTTTGGATTCCAGTGTAGCTCTAATAAATCCATCACTGATCTGAGACCCTACTGTTTTCCAGAAATCTTCAGTGACTAATTTCACAATAAGCTCAACTGCTTGTATGTAAGAAGGAAAGTTTTTTAAAAAGTTAAAACAGTCCATTACATATCGTCCTATATCATCTTCAGAAATTCTTAAGAATCAGAGAGCACTTGAGGTGATGTCACATGACAAGCTTGCCACTCAATGAGATCGACATAGTCTGTAGCAATTAAGTTTGCGTTAAGAACAGGGTCATGCCGCGAAACATATGCCATCTTGTCCCGCACGCAGGGCCGGACTGGGTGGTCGAAAGGGCGTGGGAAGGCTGAGTCGAAGGGCGCCGATTTAGCCTCCACAGTACTTCAAGAATTAAAAACAGACATTTCATAAAACCCCGTAAATACAGAAGCGTGATTTTTTTAATTATTATTTATTTATTTAAAATTCAATTTTTTATGACTTTAAAATCTTACCCCCCCCCCCCTTTAATTCCATGATATTACAATAGGAACTTCATAGGATTTTGCTCTTTACACGTGCTTCATTAGAAAACATCAGTTAGGGCGGAAATGAATGGTATTTACACTGGAAGTAATGTCCGCGCGCGAAACTAAATTATAATTAAAATGTAAAGTAGCACGTACATGTAAAATAAAATTTCAAGTTTCTTGTTCTCTTGGAGAAGAAAACAAAAAACTTTCAGGATAATACTTTTTCCCAGACACATTTGTATATCAGGATCTAGATTTAATGTCCTTAAGTTACATTAATCGTTGTCCTTAAGTTACGAATTTTTTTTTAGTGCGCCCGCGCGTGCAAGAGAGAGAGAGAATCTTCATTACAAAAAACAATTATATTAAAGAAAGAGAGAGAGATAAGAAAGAAAAAAAAAAGTTCAGGGTCTGACTAGATCCTGACTACCTTTCAAAGTATAGTATACTCCAGATTATACGCGGAATTGGATGGCACATGTAGCGCGGACAACGGGGAAAAAAAAGCTTAAAACGGGGGTAAAGAAGAAAGAAATGGTCTTTATTGTCTTTTGCGAAAAAATTATTGTATTGTACTTAAAAAGTTATACAAACAGTGAAGATAGGTACAGTATTAAGAATTATTTGCATTTTAAGGTCTGAAGCACATAAGATCTATAAAGGAATAGGACCTATGATAACGTCCAACAATCTACTTATATTAAAAACTGAGTATCTTTCTAATTATCTTTCTTTCTAACTATCTTTCTTTCTATGTCACGCTTCTTTCTCCTGAACGCCAATGAACTGAAAGTCGAACCAGGTACCGATAGATAGGTAATTTTTCAGGCTTCATTAGTTTCAATCTATATAATTATACGATTTTAATTAATGAAGATATCAATTAATAAGTAGTCAAATTTAAAGCGATTAAGCCTAATAAATGATTAAATATGAAACCCATTGTTGTAAAACAAGGTTGCTATGAAACAGTAATAACAATGATAATGAGAATTTTGAATGAAGGCTTAACTAAATCAAACACGAAACTCATAAGCGGGCCAATTACGGAGTATTTTTATTGCTAGCTACTTGTAATATTTTGAAACATTCATTTGTTGCAAAGCCATCTACTGATATTCAAAACAGAGTATCTATGTCTGCTTCTTTCCCTTGAGCGAGCAGAACTTGCTGTAACTTTCCTCACCATTTTAAAGGCGCAAAGCATCTCAATAATTCAAATGATTTTTTTTTTTTTTTTTGATGCAGGAAAAAAGTGAAAGCATGAAGCGCCTGTTAGCGAGCCGCCTTGGCGGCGAGTATTTTTTTGAAACATTCTTTACTACTTTAAAGGCGCGAAGCGCCCGTGCAACGCCGGGCCACGCAGCTAGCTGCTTGGGCATTAGTTGGCCACGTACGTACTATGTCTTAAAATCTTATGAAAATTGAATTATATCAAATAATATCACATCAGAATGAGGTAAAAGTTGGGTGGCGGGGGGACATTATGCATCAACATGCCGCAGGAAGCTAATCTAGCTGCCCTGGCAGCTAGTTTATTTGCTAAAGTACGCCGCACTCTTCTGTAAGGAATATTAAGCAAAAACAACAAGTTTAATTTCACCAGATCTTCGCGGATAATCCGACCTGTGGATAACCCGCTCGAAGATAATCGAGAGTATACTGTAATAGTTTTCAAATCATCACATTGAAATTCATAGATCATATTACAACTAATTATAAATCCATGTATTGTAATTCTATAATTTAGGATTATACATCTAGAAAAATATTTTCTCAATACAAAGAAAATGAAAGTTAAAATGAGAAACTTACCGCTAAAAAGATTCGTTCTTATAGTGTATTCAATTTTTCTGAAACTCCAAAATTACTTCTTCACTAATGCTAAAATCTACCCCAAATGACTCGTTGATTCATGTACAGCATTCTCCCGAGACAAGCACAAGACATAAGTACCGTCAAATAAATCTCACCATTCTACTTGTATTCTTAACCATTGATATGTGCTGTCACTTTCACCCTCACATCCCTTTTTTATTGAGGAAACGCCCAGGAGACTCTGGAAAACAACGAGGGTCTGCTTTTGTTCTAGGGAGTGTAGGGATAGTGACTTTAGAGAGCAAAGATGAGCTACAGTAGATAGCTCATAAGCAGAGAGCAGTGAACTGCTTTCCCTGCTTACGAAAGGGCGCCTACCCAACAGCCTTTAGGAGGGCATGAGATAGCGTTTCTTTAGGCATAGAAAGCCCAGTATACATTAAAAAAAAAACCACATTGTAAAAACAGTAGAAGGGCGCCGTTCGGGAGGGCGCACCGGGAAATCTCCCGGTCAAGTCTATGGCCAGTCCGGGCCTGCCCGCACGTGACGCTCGTGTGTTTCATTATAAAATGGTGCCTTTAAAGGGTCAGGAACGACGTTTGGTTGGTTAAGAACTCACAAACACCGGTGTAGGATTTTTCAGGCAAGAAACTTTTTTCATTTTCTTCCAAAGTTACTACTTTTAAGGAGTTACAGTACCTTTCTGACAAATTTCTTTATTTTAAGTGAAAAAGTTAATTTTTTGAAATATTTGCTTCTGCACTTGTTTAGCATTCAATAATTTATTTTCAAACATTAAAAATTTTGAAAACTTTTTTTGAAAATTTGAAAAATATAAGAAAATTTCAATTTCTTAAAAACCCTAAGGCTTTCTTGTTTCTGCACTAATTTCAAAATTTCTTTTTGCAGAATGATCACAAGGATTACCTCAAAAATTCTGTGCATTCATTTTCTTATATTTTGATTAGAAAATATTTTGTGACCTTTTATGTAAAAAATTCTTAGAAAATTTTGTTCTTCGAGGTTTAACAAACTCTAAAAATTTTTGTAATTTATAAAACACTTATTCAATGCACAGTTTTGTTAAATATATTATCCTGAGTGCAAAAAATATTGCTTTAAAGTTATATCTTTAAAAGAAAAAATTCCTTAGCATTTCCAGTAACATAGAAACACTAAAAACTGATCACCAAGAAAAAGCACTTTAAAGTTTGGCTTTTCCATTAGAACACATAGCATAAATGCTCTTAAGCACTCATAACTTTTTAAATAATTTAGCTAGAACAATGCTATTTTTTTTCTGAGTATTTTAAATAACTTTTACTTTTGAAATAAGCAATAAAATTTTTTTGGTCTTTTGGTCATTTTTGAGGTACTGTAACCCCGTAATGAAATATATTCGTCACGTGCGGGACAAAGTAGAGGCGTTTTCGTGGAATTGCCCAATAACGAGTTTGGAAACACATTTTCTCACTGGGCTATATTTCCTTGCTTTAATAATCCGCCAAGCTGTAGGGTTCTAATATGTCATCTCTCATAAGTTCACATGGCTAAAAGAAGGTTTGCTACAGTCGCCTAAACGTTGTGAGAAATAACTCGTTAGATTACGTCACAGCACGACACTTCTAAGTCAAGTACAGAGATGAGCTGATGAAATATCACTGGTGTCTATCTACATCCTTTATGGATTTTTAATTCTGAACCATGATGGAGCGTAGACTCTTAGAATTAACACATCCAAAGTTAATTACTCATTTGATGAGTCTGATGTAGAGCCTCAGAATTTGATTAGCAGTTGTTAGCCATCAGAATCAAATTCAACGTTCCTGGTTCCCAGTTAGCTAAACCTCCTGAATAACAATAGCCAAAACTAATTTGGTGCAAATTTCTAATTGGATATAAGCTCGCATTCCGTACAATGTCTCCAGTGTAAGATGTAGGGAAAGTTGACTTGATGTCTATAGACTCAAATAGGTGTAATGGCAATTCTTTGAAATGAAGTAAGCAGATAATTCATTGGACTGGTTTATGAATTTTCAATTCAGCCCTGCGAATTGCACCATTAAGTACGCCTATGTTTACTACAGTACTGTCACGCTCAAGCTACGAGATTTACTGGCCACTTCTTTTTGTTTATAGGGAAGAAAATAGCGGTGTTTCACTTTTTTGGCAGAGTGCCAAGCATAGTATATGCCTTGAATGTGAAGTATGCAAAAAGTAAACAGTTACACTGAAAAGTACCAAAAGTGTCAAAATTTCCAAAATTCGATGCTGAGTAGGCGGCCGAAGATATTAACCTTTGATTCTAATTTTTTGTGTGTTTAAAGTTGTTTCAATTAAGCAACTTTTAAGCGCTACCCCAAAATTATAGACAATATATAGAATTATTTATTTTTTGTAATTTACTCATTTTATGTCCAATTTTCGGAATTTTCAGTCCCTTGAGGCAAAGAAAGATATCTGCCTAGAACTTTAAGATTTCTCGTACATGTTAGTAATGGCAGTACACAGCTTTTCCGCCCTACCGCTAAGCAATCCGGGAAAATTAAATTTTTTCAATACGGCCTAACATACATATACACACATATATTCTCTGTTTTATTTATATGGATTTTTAAAAAATGTATGTACTAAATTGTCCTGCACCCCTGTCATCCCAAATCACTCTTAGCACTGAAAATAAGTTCAAACAAACTATTTGCTTTTAGAACTTAATAGTAAATGTTTCAAAATGAAAGTAAACCCCGAGTGTATTGTATTTAATGTGAAATTATTACTGTTTGAAATTCTATCTCTTCTTACAGTAGCAAATTATCCTTTGCTCTAATTATTTAGTCATTTATTCTTTTATATTAAATGTTTCAGAATGAAGATGAAAGTGAAGACGACTATGAAGTGGATAATGAGTTTTTTGTTCCTCATGGTTATCTGTCAGAAGAGGAAAATGAAGATGACGAAGATGAGGTGAAGTATATTATTTTGAAGTTAGTCATTCTAGCATCAAAATTAATCGATTTCAATTTTTCAAATGCTGCAGTTAATTAAGTATGAATGATTTTTTTTTAATTTTTAATCAGGACTTATTAGTAAAAGCGTCAGGATTGGCAAGCAAAAGTTGTTTTTTAATGTAATATTTGCTTTTTAAACGGATGCATGGAATGTTCTTTCAGTTAATATTGAGTTCATTCAATTAGTTTACTATCTGGCAACAAAATAATAAACAATTATAAATATTCCACATTTGGCAAACAAACATAATTTGTTATTTAATGATTGAAATTTATAATATGTTACCCAGGTCGTCATTTCAAACTTTTCCAGGGGGGGGGTGTACTTATATAAATTACCCAAATGGCAGTAAAACCACACCCACTTACATGCAAATACAATGATTTTCCAAAGTGAGGGAGAGGAGAGGAGTGATTGACTTGAATAATAAACTTTGCTGTATTTTAAGTTCTAAATTTTTACTCTATGAAACGTCAAATATTGTTTAAAAAGAATAAAGTAACACAAAATAGGTAAACATTTTCTATTCTAAATTGCCATAAAATTAAAATATGAATATTATAGTTAAAATGCTTTAAACCAACTATTAAGTATTCAGCAAATTTTGGTATTTGGTGCATCCCTGGTTTTGTAAATTTACTTTCAGAGTACAAACTTAGGACAGAATTTGTAGGAAACAAGCCTTTGAATTTTTATTTTTAACTATTGGCATTTTTCTACAATGTTCTAGTGTGCAGTGTACAAAAGAGATCTGCAACTTCCAAACCTGCCAAAAGTGTCACATAATGTGAGAAACATGCGATTTAAATCCGTGGAAAATTTGAAAATTGTAAGAATGAAGGCTTTAATGGCTGGTGTCAATATTATTTGAAAATTCCGGGCTGTTGTGACATGGTCCAAGTAGAGTTGTCCCAAATGTTTCAGCCGCATCTGCGGCGACCATCTTCATTAGGCATTGACATGAAGATTCCTCACAATGACTGACAGTTTTCGAAGTATTTGTAGTTCATTGGCCTATAACAGACAAGGACGAAGAGAGTGTTTCCTTTATCAATACTACAAGCATTTCGAAAGCTGTATCAGTCTTCAAGAGGAATCTTCCCTTGATGCTCTGTTAATGCCACAAAAGATGGACCCCAGGCTTGGAGTCAATTATAAGAAAATGTAATCGATTACGATTATGATTACGATTAGAGTCCTCTGCCAAATCGCTATTACGATTACAGCAATAATTAGATTATGTTAAAAAAATGTAATCGATTACGATTATTATATGCCGATTACGATTTCGATTACACGATTACAGCTTTCGGAGGAATATATATTATAGATAGAAAAAAAAAGAGGGAGGATCCAGAAATTTTTGTTTTGGGGGTCAAGTTTTAGTGCACAATTTTAGTTAAGCGGGAGGAAAACGAAGCGTGTAAAACTTAAATCTTCCTTAAAATATCATACCATATTACACAGCAAGTAATATTTTTATTATATTCTGTTAAATTAACCATTCATTTATTTTGGTAAAAATTTACTATGACGAAAAATATATATTGGCGATTTATAAACTGTCTAGATGCAATCAATATTGTAATTATAAAGTTCCCAAAAAAATGTCACAAAAATTCTTAAATAAAATTTTTATAAAATTCTCAAGTAAAATATAACATCTTTTAAACATAAAAATGTTTTAATAATCTACAAATATGCACCTATTCCTTCTGTTATATAACTTCATGATTAAAAATAATATGAGCAAAAAAATATGAAGCATCAACTAAGATTAACTTATGTGTGAAAATATTGTGAAAAAAAAGTAAGATTACACGATTACAAGGCTGAATTACGATTATTGAAAGAAAGATTACAATTACGATTACACAAGAAATACGTGATTAAAATTGCGATTACACGATTACGGATGTCCCATTTCCAAATTATGATTATGATTACGATTACAGAAAAACGTAATCAATTACGCGTATTACGATTACGTAATCGGCGATTACTCCAAGCCTGATGGACCTGCATATGTAGTTGAAAGTTTGAGACAACTGTGCTCCTACCACGGCGCAACAGCCCGGAATCTTCCAATAATAATAATTTTGAAATTACTTTTCTTTTCTATTTTTCCTCATTTTGTAAATGCTTAATTGCTCTCTTGTGTACATTTTGTAAAATATGTACAAAGTTTAATTCTATTTGTGTGTAAAGCCCGGAGTGCTTATCAAAATGTTATCTATTAGTTTATTTTATTTGCTAGAACCATTTGCAAGGTTGTGGTATTTTTACTTATCTATTAATCTTGCAGTTTTTGACCTAAGCTAACATGTAGCCTTTTTAATCCATACATTTGTACCGCTTGAAAAGTTAGTTCATTGCAATAAGCAGCTCTTTATTTTGTTGAAATAAACCTGTAAATTCTGTTGCATTTAACTTATTCTTTTGTAAAATATTTTGCCAAGTGAAAAAATATAGGAATGACGATAAATTGTTGATTATGCACATCTCAAACTTTGCAGATCTGCCCTAGTTTTGATGTTCATCTTGACTGTGAGGCAGTTGCACACATTAAAACTGTCATGATACCGTTTTTTTTTTTTTTTTTCTAAAACAGAAAACTTTTTGAATTAGAGGGCTAGGTAAAAGTTAATAACTTTTCAATGTCCTAAAATTCATACTTTGTGTGCCATCCTACCTAAAGAGATTCAAATGTAATTAGTTAATTATTAGTAATTAGAGTATAATAATACATATTAACTATAGCTTTGATTTCACACAGCTTCTATTTTTAGTTTTATTTATTTATTTATTAATACAGGAAACAAATGATCCTGAAAAGAAAAAAGCTTTGTTGAAAATAAAACTTCAAGAATTTGAGATGGAAAGGAAACAGAAAACTACTGAATTAAAGCCGGTCATGCTAGGTTGCTTCTTTGCTCATGATTCCTCCTGTCAAGAAAGTGGTCTATACAAATTTTTACAAGTATATGAAGCTCAGTTCATTATGGAGGGTTCAATCCCTACTTCATTTACTGTTCAGAAAGTAAAGCCAAAATCTGAGACATCACCTTGCACTGGAGATGCAATTAAGAAAAAAATTCAATATGTTCCTGAAAAAGGTGAGCTTTTTTCTACTCTAATAAATTTAAGAGTTTTTTGTTTCTAAAATAGGAAATCATGCATTATTTATTTCGCCCTTTCTTCAAAGAATTGTCTTGTGTTATGAAGGGCGATATGTTTTTTAAACATTACATATCATATGAGTTGCTAAAAGCTTTTTAAAGATTTTTTCTCCAATGTAACTGTGTGTCTCGTAATTTATAAGTGTTAAGTTTTTATCTTACACATCATTTGTTGTTTTCTCTTTTGCAATAAGATTCTTAGTTCTGCCGGTAATATGATCTCAAATCTTGGGAAGACGTGTTTTCCTTTGAAAGATTTCCATCTTTTTACAGGGATGAAAATCGTCCGCGGATCCGCGCCTTTCCGCTTTTTCTGTATTTCTTTCTGTTTGCAATCCGAAAATAAATGTTGCATTAAGTTTAGAAAAAAAAAACACTCAGTTTCAAAATAAAGCTTAAAATAAGTTAATTTAAAGAAGAAGAGGTAGAAATTACTTCCAACTTCTAAAATAATGGAAATGTTTTTAGGATGCAGCAAGATTGAAACCTGAAGGATGACATGCAATTATCAGCGAACTATGTACTCTATTTTGGCATGCTACCAAAAACATTTTAGTTGTCGTTGTTGGAGGTAGAAATTAAGAAAATTCAGCTAAAATATTAGAGATCTAGTCAATAGTCGAAAAATTGAGAAATTTTTTTGATCTTTAAAATTCATCAAAATTCCTAAAGACCAAACAATATTAATTTGTTAGTGAAGTCATTCTTGAGATACACAAATCTTATTCATCTAAAATTGCAACCCCCGCCCTTTTTTTGTTTCAACATTGTTATGAATAACTTAAAAAAGAAATATGGAATGAGCAATAAAGCATGGGTGCAAGTTTAGTGATGAGTTCAAGACGGAAAATATTTTAATACCCCCCCCCCCTCATGTGTACTTAAAGATATATGTTTTTTTATATTGTTAATTTTAACTTTGTCAATTTTGAATATTGGCTCTTAATTTAAATTTTTTGAGCTTTTGATTTTTGTAACAATGTGAGCCTCTGTTTAAGTGCAGCACTTCAAGCATTTTGTTCATTATTCAAGCATTGTCTCTACTAATAATAAAGCTGAAGGTGGGTCTGTCTTTCCTTCTTTCTGTCTGTCTGTCACGCACGTAGCGCCAAAACCGTTTGGTCGATTTTCATGCCACTTGGCACAAAATTAGTTTGTAGCATGTAGTTTTGCACCTCGAAGCGATTTTTCGAAAATTCCATTTCGTTCTTTTTCTATTCGAATTCTTAGCAGAAATTCGTAAAAATAGGGAAGAAATATTTCATACACATTTTCAAGTCTTATGTCATTCGAAAGCTTGAAATTTTCTGCACAAAATGAAGTTTTTTCGAAGTTTCTACGATCACCAGGAGAGCTGTAACAATTGTTTTTAGAATCCCGGAATTCAAGGCTTACCTTCAGTAAAGCAAGCCAAACGATTCTAAAATGGTTTTGCTCGAGAATAAAATTTGTTTGAAAAGAGACATGAAATGAATTATTTTATCAATGGAAATAAACTTTTCATGTTGTCACCATGGTTACGTCTTCATAGCTATTTTTGTTTCGTTCTTTTTCCAGCGTTGCCAGACGTATTTTTGATACTACGGTAATATTTTATCGGTCCAAATAAGGAGCGTAGTATTTTTCCGGCAACCCTGTTTCCAATATTCTAATGACTTAATTAAAATTTGGCGGATTTTTTTTTTTTTTTTTCATTTTAATAAATTTCGCATTTCAGCAACATTGATTTTGGCAACGTTTGGAAACAGTAGTATTTTGTAATATTTTTTTAGAGGAGGCGTAGTTTTTTTTTGTTTCAATTCCCTGGCAACCCTGTCTTTTTCCGGGTGAAAACGCTTTGGGACCTTACTTGGCGCGTTTGTCTCGCGGAAGTGAAAGCTTTGAGAGAAACTACGCAAAATAGCCAGGGTTACCATGCTTGGCGCGCCTATCGCCCATTTAGCGAGAAAAGGGTACCTAAAGCACAGATTAACCAAATATCGTATCAATTGCGTTATTGCATCGTTCTTTTTAAAGTGTTTCATTTCGGAAAATGTATTGTTTTGTTTTTAAAGCTAGGAAAGAAAACTTTCTTCTTCTTTTAAACTTTGGTAAGATTTCTGTTGGTTTCTGTGAGCAACAAAATTGTTCTTATTTTCTCTTTTAGCTTATTTTTGTGCATCTCCCCTTGGGGTTGCATTTGAATGTTCCAAGGGGGTGTTATACCCCTTTTATGGAGTAAATCAGTGTTCATTTCAATGCAGACAAAAGTGATATGAATTGGCGCGACCACTTGGCAATATATCGCCAAGCTTTTGATCGTCAAGTATTTGCTGCCAATTTGGCGACATATCGCCAAGTTAGCGAAAAAAATTGCTTTTTTTTTTATTATTTGGACTCAATTTGGCGCTATTGGCGATATTTTGCGAAAAATCCACTGAATGATGTTAAAATCGGCGATATTTAGGAGATGAATCATTGTAAAACATTTTTTTTGCATTGTTTCGTGGCAAACTAGGGATATAAATGTTTGAACTGTTATCTTGCTCACTCCAAGCATTATTTTAGCATTTAAGGCATCATCTAAGAAATTTACACGTAAAATTAAGTAGCGTGGGGTCCATACCAAATTTTTATATCATACTTTGAAGGAATTATAGTTGAATTACAACTAAAATAGAGCATTTTTTCTGCTATATCAATTATTTTAAAAATGAACTTTTAATTTTATACCAAAGTTATTACCGCAACTACCAATAATTACCGCAAAGCCGTGCGGGTACCGCTAGTGTGTAATAAAGGGGGGGGGGGGCTCTCCTTCGTACATTTTCTAAATTGTGGCTCCGAAAATGTAAAATTGAATGAATGACAATGATTTGGAAGAGAGGGGCTCAAGGGTTCCCTCGAAGTTTTTGAAACAAATAAGTCCTAATTACGCGATTATTGGCCATTTTGGTATCGTAAAAGGAAGTAATAGGGTTCAGGGGCTCTCTTACAGTAATTTTTTGAAACTGTAAATTTCCAAAATCACAATTTAGGCTATCACAAAAAATATTAGAAAGAGGATGGTTGAGGATTCTAGGAATTTTTTTGGAATTGAAATTTATTTATTTTTTTAACATTGAGAAAACAAATTTTTTATTAGCTAAAAACTGAAGAAAATCATTAAATTTTCTTTCCGTCCCAAGCTCTGTCTCCACAATCTCGTCAAGACCGAAATCCGTCTTGAGAAGAAAGGTCTTGCATACATGCAATAAAGAGGTTTAAAAAAAAAAGGAATTAAAATGCCTTCAATCTACTGATTTTACTTTCGATTTCACAGCGCAAGTTAAGAGGAGATTTCGCATATAATTTTTTTAAAATCTATGAAAATTTTAAGCCGTGCAATTTTTCCTCTTTTTTGACTTGGAGCTGTTTTTATCCCTGCTTTTAAAAACATGCAACGTGGAGTAAGACAGAACAAGAAAACAGTTAATTTTTTTTAAAACTGAAAATCTGGGCAAATTTTCGATAAATTGGCTTTTTTTAAAAAAATTATTTGTATTATATGAATATATTTAACAGTTCTACTATTCATTATTACTACTTACGTTTACAGTAGTACACAGGCCTGGTACTCATTACCAATACTTACGATAGTACTTTCTTTTTTACATTTAATTTCTAAAACAATCCTCACAATTCTTTACTATGCTTATTTATATTTTCTACTTTTACAATTTCTATGCAAAATAAGTTTTTATTTTTATGCATTAAGTTCTGTTTTTAAGGCTTACATTTATGTAAAAGCTAAAATTTGGGGCATAACTCTGTTTTATGAGCAAAATTCTCCTCTGAAAAATCTTGGGAACATTCAATACTTCTTTCAATTTTGCTAGGAGATGAGTGTATTGTTTTTGAGGTTGTTCATGATACACCATATTAAAGTTGAGTTTAAAATTGATTTTTTTTAGCTATGCCGGACCTGATTCGCTTGGTGCATGGAAATCCTAAAAATCGATCATTTTTAGTGCAAGAATTCCAGAACTTTTGGTCTGAACAGAATGGAGATTGTGTCAATGAACAAGTAAATACAATGCAACCAACAACGGAAACTGAAAAGGTTGGAGAAACACCACCTGATAACAGTGTAGCAGATCTAAATCAGATTTCAAAGCGACAGTTGAATTTAACAATTAAAAAGATATCTGCATATGGAAAATGCCCTGATTCTTCATACAAGAAGTTTTGCTGGTGGGTTCATGATGATATTAGAGAAAAATATGGTTTAACTGATGCTCCAATTCCAAATCAATGGAATTACTCTCTCAAAAAGGATCCCGAGGACTTGAATGCTTCAAAATCAAATGGTGTATCTATAAAAGGTTTTCTAATAACATAGACTTTTAGTTATCATTTATATTATTTAAAAATTAACAATTTCATTAATTTCATGTTTTTCACATTTTAATCATATTTTCCCATATTAGTAAAAGAATTTTGTATCATTAAAATTGCTAAAAATTAAAACATTAGAACCTAGATTTTTTGTGAAAATTATCATTTTTTCTTTTTTTTTTCAATTTGGGAAAAAACTAAAGTATTGTAGTCAATAAAGTGTGTTATATGTGTATAAACGGCTAGTGATGTACCGGATCATTAAAAATGTAGATTCACGGGTAAGGATTATTTCTGGCTAGATCCATAGACGTACGCTTTTATCTAATGTAGTCCCGATTCTAGTGTAAAAATTTGTGACAGAAAGTCAATGTTGGAAAAAAGGTACATCATCTTAAAAAAAAACTCCTTCTATATTGAAACCATCCTAAATAATATGAGTTACTGGTTCAATAAATCTGTGCTAAGAAGAGTTAGAGTGAAACAACGGGAAGGAATTGGACAGTACTGCATTTATGCTAAATATAGAATGAAGAATGTCTTGCATGCTTGTTCAATAGATTTAGCTGTAAGAGAATCGAGTTGTTCCTTGTACTAGAACAACTAGAAGAAACTTTTCACATTTCATTTTGACACAAATGCAGCTGTGTGCCATTTCTCTCGATTCGCCTCTGCTGACTAAATGCATTAATGGGAACACCTTTACAAACTGTAACTAGAGAATTTAAGCTCACTTTTTTCAAAGAATGCCTTAAAAAGCACAAATGAGGAATAATAGAATCCACAAACTAATAAAAGTTGAGCACGCAATTATTAAAATGATACTTTTTAATTTTTAAAAGAAATAAAAAAACTGATTTTAATATTGTATTTTATAGTTTATTTTAATGTAAAATTGCAAAAATGTAACAAAATCAAAGACTAAAATGTATGTTTAGGCTCCGACAGATGTAAAATTTTTGGGGTAACGATACAAATGCTTTTTCCCCCATCTATATCCGACACATCACTAATGCACACACACATTAATGTATGCTATTCGCTTTCTAATATTTTGTCTTGCTAACCGCTTTGTGCCTATTTGTCTCATGTTTCTGCAGTTACAAAATTTTCAAAAGACACAAATTCTCGTAATTTATTTTTTTATTACCAGAAAAATAGGGTGAATCCATAAAAGCAGGCATTTCTAAGGTAACTGAGGACATAGTAAATATTGATTTTTCTTCCTGATTTGTGCTGCATTTTATTTGATAATTTGAACATTGCATCTGAAGTATTAATTTAGCCTTTGGTTGTGGTGTGTATGGACCACACCTTCCAGCCTTTGAAAACTGAAAAGTATAAAATTATGCAGAAGTGCCTAATGTAATGTATAAAACAGTGTGCAGGTGACATATGCATCATCAGACGTATATTTATTGTAAGATACCATTGCCATTTACAATAGTGCTTTCCGCACTAAGATCTTAATCCTTATAAAAATCTAATGCTTTTCCCTTTTCATTTTTTCTTTTCTTCCATTTTTATTCTCTGTGTGATAAATTTTATTCAAAAGTATGAAATAGAGATTTCAAGAAACGAAGTAGAGATGATACAAAGCGCAGTTTGGCCAAATTTCAAAGCTTGGCTGCTGCACATATTCGTATTTTCCCATTGAATGTATAATAATTGCATACACTATAACACTTTACTCCATGAATTTTAAAATTCTTGCTACACAATATTTTTAGCTTATTGTCTTGTGTTTAAATTAATTTCACTAATTTAAGTACAATTTTTTGTTTTTTATTGGTAATACTAGAAAAGCACCCATTTCTAATTTTTTACCTGTAAATAAGTAATATGAAGCATTATTTAGAATATGAAAAGCAGGTTCTACAGTTAAGTTGATGTTTATAGTAAATCCAACTGATATGACCAAATATTAAATCACAGAATTATTTAACTGCATATTATAGTTTGCTATTTACATTATATCTTAATATTATAATAGCTATCTAAACATTCTTAATTAAAAAAAAAAGAGGTTAAGTTGAATTCTCTCATTCCGACATGTACAAACATTCTTTCTTTCGTACTAAGTATTTAGTATTTGTTTTAAATAACATTATTAATAAATTTAATTTTGGAATTGTTTATTTCAAAAAGATTAAAATAAAGATAAGCTTTAACTTAAAGAAACTCGGGATGTTTTCTATCTCTGGACTATTATTAATAATCTTGATCAATCTCTACTAACTGAGTTACATTTTGTCAACAGATTGATAAATTTAACAAAAACTGAATTTTATATCTATTACTCTATTAAATAAAATATGAGTGACTTTAAATTTAAAATTATTTTCGTCTATGTTTTCTTGTATGGCATACCTTAAAGACAATGTTTTATTTATTTATAATTGTAAAATTATTATTCCCAATATAAATTATTATTGGCAAAATCACACCTCATGATTCGGCTGGCCGAATCTTCGGTTGAATGGTCAAAGCTTGTTTTCATCTCTCATACAAAGTATAAAATTACACTTATACTTCCTGATTTTGATGCCTAAAATTTTCTTGTGGATGCATTAAAGATTTCTCTGTGGAAGTTTAATTTTTTTTCTAAAGAGGGGTACAAAAAAAAATGTTCTACTGACTTTATGAAAATAGTTTGAGTTCGAACTTTTTTTATTTCAATCAAGTGTGCAGTAAACTCCTTACTATCCTCGAAATCGACTGGTGAGGTTTTTGGTGATGGCCCTCTAGTCATCATGGATAACCCGCACGACCATGAAACAAGGAACAAATAAACCCAAATATGCATTTGTACAGTATATTTGCTTTAAGTAACATAAGAGCCAATATTTAGAAAAGTGCCAATTTGAAGTTGGAGTTTTCTGAAAAAAAAATTTTTTTGGAGAAAAAAACTAATATTGGATTTTAAGTCTAAATTGTATCTAAATGCAAGAAAATAAAAGGGGGGAGGTCAAGGAAGTTATTTACCCCCTCCTTAGATTACTCACTTTTAAGCCGTTACAGATCTGATGAATGTTACAGATCTGATATTAATATGAGTTACATATTTGAGTTTATGCTTTCAATCTTCGTTAACATCTCTAAATATGATATCATTTCCTTGCATTTTTAACATAGAATTAAGATAATTATATTAAAATATATATATTAGGCTAAAAAATCAAATTTCATTATAAAAAAGCATTTCTTGGAAATAAAAATGAGCAATAAGATTTTTAGATAAAATAAATTATGACATTACCAAATCCAAGCTAATAAGACATTTGTTTCGTTTTGAAACAACACACAACTTCAACTTTTTCAACACACAACTCTTCTACTTGCTTTTCTTTAATTAGTTGCAGGAAATTTAATTTCTTGATCAGAAATTCAAATTTAGCATGCTAGTTATTATCTAGTTATTTAGCGAAGTCATGAAAAATTGAAGCACCAAAAAAAATCCTATACTATAATACGAGAGATGTTTGTAAAGTCGAAAATCGCCCCAGAATTAATAAACTCCGGTAAACTTGGGGGTCTGGGGTTTTTGGCCACGAGGAATCGATTGGCGCCGGTTTTGAAGCGCTACGGTCAAAAAGTTCGGAGTTACAGGTAGGATTCATTAAAAGTTTGAGAAGATTTCTTACTACGCCATTTTCTTTATGATAACTCTTATTGTTATACTGTTTCATAGCAAGCACGTTTTAACAATGGATTTCATATTTTATCACATCAGCGTAAATTTATGTTTTTATGGTATTTGGCAAATAATTTTTGGCAACACGTTAGAATTGTTATTGTTTTTGAAATTTAAAAGAGATCGATCAAAATAAAGTTAGAATTGGGTATGGGCAGCGGTAGAGCCGCTATAT
This sequence comes from Uloborus plumipes, assembly GCA_038373865.1. NCBI lineage: Eukaryota > Metazoa > Arthropoda > Arachnida > Araneae > Uloboridae > Uloborus > Uloborus plumipes. The sequence continues at coordinate 172,605 of JAXGGA010000243.1, forward strand.
AGACAGGCCGACGCATCAAGCTTAAGTTTCACCACTTTGGATCCAACTTATTAACTTTCACTTTCATTTTTCATTGTTGAGGAATTAGGGTTACCAGAGCAAAGTTTCGGGACATTGCCAAGCTTTGTTCATTTACGTAAAAAGTTACCAAAAAGCGATAACTGGCCAGAAAAGACAATCCTCACACACGCGCTGGAACCTAAGTGGTAATCTTGATGCGCCGGTTCGTCTATATAGGGGCCTGAGGCCGCGGTTGTCCAATCGGTTAGTCGTCGGACTCGTAACCGGAGGGTCTTGGGTCGATCATTTAGCCGCCGATCAAAGATCCACCGTCTTCATTAATGGTTGCTGGGGGACGTTAAAAATGTTCGTGGTCACTAAATTCTCCAAGTGAAACGAAACCTCTGGGGTGTGCTGTGGCAAGGGTTTACTCGGCCCTTGGGCCTGGTTAAAAATGAACAGAACGCTCTTCAGGGCCCCATCCCGGTTAAAAAGCGAGTTGTGGCATGTACGGGGGGGGGGAACCTGGAGTGTGAAGTGAAGTGAAAGTCAAAACCAACTGGAACCAAATGCGTACTGGAGAACAGAGATTCTGCATCCATTCGCATCAAATCCTCCCGCGCTTTCGGCGCCAAATGAAATGAAATTAGGTGTGATTTTACGGTGAGCATGGATCAAATAGGGTTGTTTTTTAAATAAATTACGGCTGTTTTGAATGCGTAATTGCAATCAAAGTCTCAAAATGCTTTTCAAGTTTATCTAAATAAGTACTTCGCACTTTAGAAAAAAACACGAGTTTACAAACCTCTTTTTTTTTAACCGAGCGGGCTCGGTCCCCTGGTACACGTTAGGGGTAATACGAGGAATGGTTGCCAAGCAGGCCCGTCATTTAGGGGAGGGCAGGGGGGTCAATTGCCCCACCCCCCCCCTGACTTTGAGAAACCAATGTATTTATATATAAGTGGGCGTGGTTTTTGTTGTTTTCTGGTAAAATTGTGCCGTGTTTTTACCCTTTGCCCCCCCACCCCCGGAAAAACTTGAAATGACGTCATTGTTGCCAAATCGAAAATCGCCCCAGAATTAATTAACTCCGGTAAACTTGGGGGTCTGGGGTTTTTGGCCACGAGGAATCACGAGATTTGGTTTTTCTAAATAAATTTGTCAAAAATATTGAACTTCAACACACTTCAATCTTTACACTGCTCACTTTGTACCATTTCTTTAATTGTACAGTTTTTTTATTATCAATTACATTTTATTTCCTGTGACTTTTCAAACTTAATCTTTGTATAGAATAGTTCCCTTTCCAAGCTCTAACTTTGTTTAGAATAGTTTACAATGGTGCACTTTAACCGGTTATCTTTTCACCAATGGTTTCACAAATTTTCTTATGGCATGTATATTGTTTTGATAAATCACAATTGAAAATTTAAATCTTCAAGTTAGCTTCGATACCTGTTTTCCTTGAGCGGAGCTCGGTCACCCGCTGGTAAATAAAATAATAATTAATTAATTTAATTTCTGCAGTGTCAATTTTTCTTATTTTACTAACTTCTATTGTTAGGTCATACAAACCACAAATGAAGCAATTGTACTAAAACTCATTGCTTTTCATTTTTTAAGAACAAAAATGTTCAATATATATGGCTAAAACCTATGATTTTTGCTTTTTATAATTCTGAAACGTGTGAGTTAGTTCTGTAACATATTCGCTGTTTTTCAATGTTACCGCTTTGACTGTTACCGATCTGACAAACTGACAAAGTTTTTTTTTATTTCCGAGTCGGTCGCACTAAACCAAAATCAAACGCGTGGTTTTTTTCACATGTAATAAAGGACTATACTTATATATAAAATAATTTTTAAAATAATAAAAACTGCGCATTTTAGAGCGTGTTACCGATCTGAGGATTCAAATGACACACATTTTATAAAATCACTTTAAAAAATCTTACCTACAATTTTAGATGCAGAAATGCAAATTTTTAGTTACGATTCGATAAAACATCCCACCAGGTACTCAGTATCACGTAGTATAGGTGTAGGAAATGATTTTGGGAGCCTAATCATAGATCGGAAGTTAATGTTACCACTCTGACGGCGGAACTTGGGACACGCTTATTTCACATCGGCTGGAAAATCAGAAATCGATTAAAACAAAAATGAAGTAAAATATTAACAATGGGGTAAAAATAGAATCGTTTTTTGTCCAAGTGCGTTTTTTTGGGAAGTTAGAAAGTGCGCATGACCTGTTTGCATGCTAAGCTTTGCTACTGGGGACACGTTACCAATCTGATTTTTGATGTATAAAAACAATACTTTCTGAAGAAAAAAAAAAATTTTTTCTGATGTTATTAAATGAAATGAAAGCAGAACCTTATCTTCTTTCTGGGGAAAATTATTTTTTTAACTAGTTATTGAAATACTAGTGAAAATTCACTTGGGACTCAAATTGGCACTTTTCTAAATATTAGCTCATAAGCACACTACTTAAATGAATAATATAGTTTGCTGCTCACGATTTTTTCTACTATCAAATCTCATTAAAACTAACTGCAAGGTACTTTCAAAACCAGTTCATCTTCTCGTAGTTTTCCTTTTGCGAAGAACAATACAGTACAAAGTGTAGGGTAGGGATCGAAAATGTAGTTTGTCTTAGCGGTACTCTATTTTAAGTGTGTTTGAATCAAACGAGGATTAAGTTATTTATAAATTTCTTTATTTAATCACTTAGTGATGTAAAAGCATATAAAACAACGTTGAAAAGTAAAAATGTGCAGGATTTCTGTATGCATTATTCCTGTGCCTCTGTGCTTTTCAACGTTGCTTCATATGTTTTTATTTTGATGCATAAAGGTATAATCTATTTCATGAAGCAATATGTTCTCTTCTTTGTCCAATTTCTGCATGATGCCTTGAGCATGGGATAAATCTGTATTGTACCAGAACTGCAGAGTCGGAGGGAAAATGACAGACTCCTATTCCAGCTCCTGAAATTTTATGACTTGCAACTTATTTACCCAAAATCAGTCAACTTTACGGCTCAGACTCCGCAGCCCTGGTTGTGAAAAACCTTTATTGCACCTTACTATTTTTATTGCTCTTGCAAAGTCGTGCATAGTTCTTCACCGTTTGTTCATGTGTTACATGGGTGAATTCTGGCTGATGTGTCACAATCATGAATCAATTACTCTATGATATTGTTTTCATTGACAGTTCCTTCACCAGCAATGAATTTTCCTAAATGTTGAACACAAACGTTTGCTTTCTTTTCAATATTTTTCCACGCTTAAATGGAATTAGTAAAAAGGGTTAAAAACTCAGCATATATAGAGTGCTGTTCAAAAATAATGTCACTTCTCCTCCTTTTTGTCACACTTCATCTTACGCCCCCTCCCATGTGACGTGTCATTCTGTTTTTAATAAGCATATTGTTGAAACAAAATGTGTGCTGTCACACTTCCTTTTGAGGCAAAAATAAGAAGGTTGGCTAGTTGTTTTTTTTTTTCTTTGAGGTTTTTGGCCAGAGAGCCTTAATAGGCTATGCTGCACTAAACAATTGAAAAAAAGTTGAAATAGGTGCCAAAAGAATAAATTGAATGAAATATTAAAGGACATTAAAAAATAAGGGCTTCTGGACAATGTGGAGTTGACCACAGTTATGAATTTGTCAACTTTAAAAAGTATTGTGTTAATGATTTTTCTTCACTCTTTATCTTGGCTAGGATTAGGCTCTTTAACTTTTGTAATCTTCTTAGCTTCCTCTCTAGTCCCTAGTCCTTATTCTCTTATTTATGCTTTGGAGAATCTTTATAATTTTGTGTGCTGGTCATGAAATATGAGAGACTGCTATTTGAATTTTTGATGTTTGCATAATTGGTGCTCTACTGTACATGAAAAGTCTAAGCTATTAATGATATAGAAACTACTTATACAGCAAAGATATAAGTATACAACTACCATATTTGCTAGCATAATAGTGTAGGCATTTTCATCATCTAGTTTAGGGGTCTCCAAACATTTTAGCCAGTGGGTAATTTTTGAAAACTTCTCAAGACTTGCAGGCTAATACCTCCCCCCCCCCAGATAGAAAGTTCTCATTATACATATTGGCGTTCAGAATTGCAGGCATAATTTTTTGTATTGGAAATAATTGAGATATGGATTAACTAAATTTTGATTTAAACTTTGTGGCATACCAAGTATTTAAAAGAGGATTCAAATTTTACGTCAAATCTTCGGTTTTCATCTGCTTGATATCAAATTTTTCTTGTAGCATCAGATCTTGAATTCATTAATCAGTGTATTGAAAAACTAAAATAATCGAAGTCAATAAATAGATTCCAAATAGTTTTTTCAGTAGATATCTTTTTCATAACATTAAAAAGTTTCCTGCTTAGTTGTCAAAGTTTATTTATTACTAGCTGCCAGGGCAGCTAGATTAGCTTCCTGCGGCATGTTGATGCATAAGTTCCCCCCTCTCTAACTTTTACCTCATTCTGAAGTTATATTATTTGATATAATTTAATGTTCATTCGATTTCAAGACATACCACGCACGTGGCCCGGCGTTGCACGGGCACTTCGTGCCCTGAAAGTAGTGAGAAAAAAATTTAAAGAAACTACTCCCCGCCAAGGCGGCTCGCTTACAGGCGCTTCACGCCTTTACTTTTTTCCTATATAAAAAAAATCATTCGAATTATTGAGATGCTTCACGTCTTCAAGATGGTGAGGAAAGTTTCAGTAAGTTCAGCTCGCTCAAAGGAAAAAAGCAGACATAGATACTCAGTTTTTAATATAAGTAGATGGCTCTTTAACAAATAAATGTTTCAAAATATTACCAGTAGCTAGCGATAAAAATTCTACGTAAGTGGCCCGCTTATGAGTTTCGTGTTTGATGTTCGTTGTTAAGCCTTCATTCAAAATTCTCATTATCATTGTTATTATACTGTTTCATAGCAACGACGGTTTGCAAGAATGGATTTCATATTTAATCATTTATTAGGCTTAATCGCTTTAAACTTGACTACTTATTAATTGATATCTTCGCTAATTAAAATCGTATAATCATATAGATTGAAACTAATGAAGCCTGAAAAATTACCTATCTATCGGTACCTGGTTCGACTTTCAGTTCATTGCCGTTCAGGAGAAATAAGCGTGACATAGAAAGATAGAAAGATAGAAAGATAGTTAGAAAGATACTCAGTTTTTAATATAAGTAGATTCATGAGAAAATTCCATTCATTACCAGTTAGAAAAATTTCGTATAACCTTATTAAATCTCTTATTTACTTCCCAATATCTTTTTCTCGAATTCCAAAAACCAATTTAGCATTTTTTTTCCTTTTTCCTTCGCCTTTTTTTAACACACGAGAACTTGCGCTGTTATTTCGCACACGAGCCTTTTGCGCGGGCTCCAAAAACGACCCCAGTGCTCGCAAAAGACCCCCTTTTTTGCAAGAATGGAATGGGTTTAGGAAAATTCGAACCACACCCTCACATTGATCAAGGACACAATTGCAGCTACCCAAAAGATGGTTTCCTTATCTGGCTATGAAATTCCAAGAAATTGAAACAAAATTGGCTGGGGTCGTTCTCGACCACGCGCGAGCTGTCGCGAGTTAAATTAGGGTTTTCACTATAATTAATTTCTAATGAAACATCATAAAACATTGCAAGAATTTTTTTTAAATGTCAGATAAAGATAAAAGAAGAACTGGACTCTTTGATGACATTGAATATTTTACAAAAGACAATGCAGGATTTGGACTACTTGATGATATTGAAGATTTTAGAGATTAAATTTGAATTTATCCTGGTACAGTTAATAACTCGCAAAATATAAATATGAAATTCTCTTGGGAGAGTTAAACATACCTAGCAATTATGACTTGGTTGATTTATGTATATAAAATCTGGCCCAATTTTCAGATGCTTGCGGGCCATAGTTTGGAGACCCCTGATCTTATTTAATACATTGTTTTCAGCATTTTAGCTGTCAAAAACTTTTCAGTGTTTGATTCTTTCTCTAACTGAACAAAATACTTTTTTTTTGTTTTGCATTTTTCCTTGCAAATTAGTAAACTCTATTTAGAGAAAGTTTTTTTTAAATTAAAAACATAATTTTCACTCAAATTTTTTTCGTGTGAATTCTTTGTACTTCCTTTAATGTTGCAAACACAAACAAAATTTTTATTCTTCTACAAACTTTGAAAATTGTTCTTCCAGACATTGACCCCTTAGACTTTTATTTGAATACTAATTGCTATTGTAATATGGCTTTAGATGTATTAATGTCCTACTGTTTACCTGTAACTGTTGAATTCAAATTTATAAACATTTAATAATGTTAAGCTTTCATGTTTTTTGTCATTATATTGCATTCTTTTTAAGCATTCAAGACTAATCTGTATATATATGTTAAAAATTTTGTAACAGAAAATAAAATTATTTTACCTGTATCTTTGCATTAGATCATATAAATTTATTCATGAAAAAGGTTTTCAAAAACCTTACAATTCTTTTTTCACCTTACTCGTTTGTCTAAATTTAAGCTAGAAAACTAAAGAAAGAATGATTTAAATGTAAACAAATGTTAAGTTAAATCAAATTGTAGAAGAGAGTGCTTGTCTGAAAAGTGACTATCACTGATCACTTCATTAATCAAAATTTGTGTACCTTGAGATTTCCTGTTATTGCACTGTCGCCATTTTAATCAATAGAAGGAATTGATAATTTGATCAAAATATTTATGGCTTAATTTTGCTTTCTTTCTTACATTTTATCCCTCACATACTCTATTAAATGCTAGAATAGACTACAAAAGATTGGAAAAAATTTAACTTAAACCCAGCTTTCATTCTACTCTTTTACTAAGTTTCTTACTGTGTATTGAGTGTGTATCATCATGATGCAATGAAAATATTGCTTCCTGCATCTTAAAAAATTACTTTTTAATAATTTTATTTGTTTTTACTTTGCGGCTTCGGAAATTAACAAATAAAAGAGTTAGCCATTCAATTCGCTTCTGAAATCAACAAATAAAAGAGGCAGTTCCACTCTAACATGTTTGTGTGTGCATTTGTTTATTTTATGAGAAAATAAAGACCTGACATTTAGTGAAGCAACAAGCAAGCTTTATTAACAGTCTTCAATAATATACAAGTAACAATCTGTAAAACAATTTATCACATAACCGCAAGCTTGAAAACAACGAGCACAGAAGAAAATGGACATCAATGTAGTTATTTCAACTATTTGGCACTAAATAAATTCTTTGATTTAAATAAAGCTAACAGGTACGGAACAGCGGAAAAGAATAATATCCTATGAAATCGAACAGTATATTATCACAAGCAACAAGCAGGAGCATGTGTAAGTCGAACCAAAATAAGTATCGCATGAAGCATTGATTTGATAAAGCAACTTCTTACACTGGATCAGAAATTTCTTCCTCGTAATAAGTATTTATATGGAGAATAAAGGGAAGGAAGCTGGGCACCTCATTCTCGGAGGTATAAACATTGTTTCTTGCTTTTCTCCTTGATGAAGATCAGAGGTCGGCACTCGGACAACAATAAATTCCTGTATTTAAAATGAAGTGGACGAAACATATAAAAGATGCTTAGACGTTTTCATGGAAAGCTGATAAAACTGTGATATAGTTTTCAGTTTTTCTTGTCACGTTCTCTGTCGCTTAGCAAGTTGGTTACAAGAAGTGCAAAACTTCGCTAAAGATGACTATTTCTAAGTAACATCCTTGTTTAATACTGCTTAAATATTAAAGGTACTATCAGTTTTTTTATCAACTGAATCAAAGCAATGAAAATTACTTTGTTGCATAAAATGCATAGCATGATGAAGTATCCGTCGACTTTTTGCTTAATTTGCCGACCTCTGGATAAATCGATAGCACTGAGTTTCGAACGTTTGTCTTATTCTTCTTTACATTCTCTTTTGCTCTTTCACTAGTTACTTCACTGGAAAACGATTGGGCCGAAGTTAGCAAATGTTTAATTGGTTAGTTGTGTTTTTCTCAATTTTTTCCTACATGATTCGATTCTGATTGTCAGTTAAGCAGCTAGTTGGGGAAGAAAAATAAACTTCAAAGCACCATGCTTTATATACACGCATGTATGAGGAGCTATTTTTAAAGTTAGGCTTTAGCATTTACAGTAGGAAAAAAACAGGTTTCAGTAAAAAACTATATTTTTATATTTACTCCTATGTGGATTCAGAAGTCATTGCCTTCAGATCCAATCTTTTTTGTCACACTAACTAGAACTTATGTATCTTATTTTTTAGATGTGAATTCAAAACTATATTTTTTTTACTTTGCGACTGAACTTAGCCGCTCACTGGAAAATCGAAAGTAAATCTAATTTTTAAAGCATAATTTTTTTTTTTTGTCTGTTACAGTAAAGAACAAGAAAAGAAACAAAATATATTAATAGGCCGAACCTTCCTAGCCTTGACATTATCACAGTCTGTTGTACATCATTGTTAATGTAGTCTCACAAGTTACATGTTTTTTCGTAAAAGAATATCTTTAAAAAATATGAGTTTTAAGATTTTTCAGAGGTGTATGCATTTATTGTTTTGTTCTATTTCCTTTAAATAAAATAAGATATTGTGATTTTTTTAATTTACGTCAGATTGAAAAAACATTTATAAACGGGGCACTAACAAATTAGGTATCTTGCTTATCAAGTGAATTTTCTGCAGCCTGCAATTGTCAAATAAGATGCAGCTTTGCTTAAAGTATGGAATATAGAAAATAAACCTAGCCCAATAAGATGAATATTTAAGAGATGGAAAAATAATAAATAAATTCCAATGCCTCTTTTTCATATTAAGAGTTAAATCAATAACTTAAATCAGCGTTTTCTTAGAGTTCCTAGAAAGTTTTCAACATTCTGCAAAAGTGATGAGTGTTGACTGAATCAATTTTTCCTCAAGTTAAAAATCAAAATTTTGATTAATTTAAACGACGTTAACAATGTGGCAATGTTTATACCATACGGTGTTAACATTACTGTCCAACCTTGAAAGGCACTCCTGGCAGACCGCATACATGCGCAAATGTGAGGAAGGTCGTACGATAAAATGTTAGACAGTAACTGTGAGGACATTTTTACACTATGTATTAGAATTAAGCTTCTTTTTTTTTTTTTTTTCTGAATTTTGTCATAACAGTCATCTAATTGCTTCGTTAAAAGTGATGTTTTTGAATTTATTTTTTAAATATTTATAAAAGTTAATAAAATATTTTTAAGGAATATTATAGTTAGGATTTCCTGGAAATTTAATATTGGGTTCCTTAAGCGTGAAAAGGTTAGGAAACGCTGACTTAAAATATCAAATGCATCTGGGTTCTGAATCTTGCATACGTGTTTTCGTATTTGTTTTTACGTATCTGCTATAAAAATTTAAGTGTGTGAAATAATGTTAACTTATTATTACTGAAACTTTTCCCAATGTTCTTGATTCAACCGATACTCCCGGCTTTTTGAGGCAAAATATAAATAATATCAATTCAAAAAACATTTGTAAAATAATTGCCCAGATTGAGTGTCAGATTGGGGTCGAGAAAAAAGAAAAATCTCTTCGAGCAGATGGCAGGACGATATTGGCAAGATAAACTGATATTGAGCAATGTTACACCAAAGAATGGCTTACACATTCCTTTTCCATTAATTATATGAGACGTAATGTTCAAGGCGCGTTATTCAGTTCAAGGAAACGCAGTTTTGGCTTTTTTTCAATGCCGCCTGCTCTGTTAAAATATTTATAATACTGTATTGCATAATTTGGTGTTAAAAATTGTAGTTAGTATGAGAATTTAAAGATATTTTGTCTTCAGACATATTATATCCTAAGAAACCTAGTAAAACCACAGGAGGTGGCAGAAAAGTCACTTGAATAAAATGCAAGACAATTTGCTTCCATACGACAAAAATTTTCTGTTTGCTACCAAATTAGTTTAAAAAAATAAGTGAAAAATAAAAATACTTAGATCGTGTCCTCAAGAAACAAATATAAATAGTATAAAAATAAATATAAATAAAAATAAATGCTTCTAAGAGGAAGATATAAATTAATTATTTACTGCTGATTTTAAATTAAAGAGAAAAACATAAACTAAAAAAGGGGAAATGATAAACAAATACTGTGATACTGTAAAAAATAAACATAAGGAAGAACGTTGAAATAATTATCTTCTCCAAAAATTCTTTTTAAAGTTCAAATTAATTACTTGTACTCAATTTTAACATGATGCATCTTAATAAGAATAAGTGTAATTTAAAATAAATGTTTATTTATTTAATAGTTAAATATAAATTAAGTATAACAACAAATAAGTATTTAAGTATAAATTCACTTAATTAAAGCTCACAGGAACTTAAAAACATAAAGTAACGAGTATGACTATCATAAATTAAAATAGGAACTAAATGCTAGCTTAACTATCTGAACGCAGCTCAGTTTCGTGATGGAAGACTACATAATATCTATACAGATCTTTGGTATATCATGCTTCCATTTTGGAAAACAGTAATAAAACTTGTGAGCAAAGAAAAAGGAAACTTTTACCGTATATTTACAATTAGAGAGCTTTTAGTTCAAATAATGTGTTTAAGTCAAAGAAAGTATCAGAAAATTCGTTCAGATATTAGAACTTAAATTTAGATTCCTTCCACATACATTTTTTTTTTATTTTGTTTCACCGAGAATGATTTATCTTACTTCTGTTATAAGATCTACATTTCAGGCTATTCCCTCTCACAGTAAGTGCACTTATATATTAGCAACCACACGAAATCTTTAGTTTCTGTTTGTTCAGTTGTTTGATTTATTAATTTGCTGATTGGAAACAACTATTATTTGAATGTCTTTCACATGCCAACGCAAATATTGTTCGGAATTTGATTTCACTCTAAATGTGTTCAAGCGAGATCTATCATTAGTAAAAAAATTACAAACAATATTTCTCTTGCATATCAAGGGTGTCCGTTACTCTCAAGCCAGAGATTGTTTCAAAGTAATAACGTACCAAAAAAAAAAAAAAAAAAAAGAGAATAAATAAATAAAAAATAAGCATAAATGGGGAATGAAACAATAAAACAGTTTTGTATCAATCATTATTTATAAAATCAGATACTTAAATCGTGTTCTTTAATTCGACTAATTAGACGCGTATATTTCACAAGTGGAAAAATGATGGAGAAATACCCTCACAGTATATTTCGCGATCATTGCCCCTACCCCTCGCCTCTTCCCAATGTTTTTTTTTTTTTTCTTTTTTGCAATTTTTTAGTTGAAAAGTTTTTTTCACTAACTTTTCGTGTGAGGATATCAAGTGAATTTTAATAAGCGAGATTTTTTCATGTGTGAATGAAATCAGAGGGGATGCACTAAAAATGTTTGCTGCACTGAATATAGCAAGAGAGCAATAAATAATGTATGCAGAAATTTGAACCTTCTATTAGATACACGGCATATTCCTCACTGTTCTATCTTAGTTAGATTTCCTCTGATTAAAACAAAAAGTAAATTTAAAAAAAAAAACTAGTTCTCACAAATAATAAAATTTTTAACGGCCTCCCTTGGTGCAGGAAAAAAAGGATGAAGTTGAAGAATGAAGTTAGTCAATAAAAAGTTCTTCACTTATTTTCGACTGCCTCACTTATTTTCGGAAAGTACCAACAGCGCATCAAAGTCATTTTTGCAGCCATTGCAGTGTCTGTATTCTGTTAACTGTTTTCTTTTAGTTCGTGCAATACTTGGTGGGAAACGGTCCTTTTTAAGATGTCCGTAGAGAGAAAGCGTGTGGTGCTCCAGTGCTCTGCAAATTCAGTCCTTGGGACTCATCCTTGAGTAATTACTTAATCTTGGAAAGACTACGTTGATGAAGCAACCTCGTAGCAACAGCAATTAGTGTATAACTGTTCTTTTGTTTTCGTTGAAAGTTGTTTGTAGAGCCTTTTATTTTCAGCTCTAATTTACGTAACATCTTCGCTGATGAGGCGATTAAGCTGTTGATTATTTTGTATGGTGTCAGCTGGACTTTTTCAATGATGCACATCCAACAGTAATCCATCCCGAGACGTCATGCAGCTGTCATTCTTGTCTAATTCATATATGTGTCCTACTTGCTTCTCCTACACCAAGGTAAGTCCGTACAAATTCCATTACATCGTGAAAGAATATCTTTTATTGTATAGACAAAATTAAAAGCATTACGTGTAAAACACTAAGTGTGTGATATATTACCATTTCTTACATTTTTGTTGAAAATGAATATTACATTTATACAAAGAGCGTTTAAGTAAAAAAAAAAAAAGAATTGTTTACGTACCTATTCTTAGAAGTATGAAGACCGTGGATTTTACTATGCGAAGTTTTTATGTGCACAGAATATGAAATATTTCACACGGGTTACCATTAATTCCATAGAAACTTGTCTTTTTTACCCCTAGATTCTTCGATTAAGTAACACAAAGTATTATGTTATCGAATTAAATTGTTGAATCTCTGGTGATTTGAGAGCAGTATTGGACAACCTTGTTACACAATATGATCCCGTTGAACTATTACATTACTATAACATGCAATGGGATGACATTTCATTTGCAATACTTTTTACAGAAAAAATGTTACAATCTGCTAAAATGAAATAGATATAGTTTGTGCTAATTTCATTTCTCTTGGTTCTTGATATCTATATTTGAAAGCATTCAAAAAATAATTTCGCGTTGAAAAATGCATAAATTTAACTGTCAAAATCCGTATTTTTAGTAAAACTTAATGTGAAAAAAAAACAATAAGAATAAATTAACTAATGTTTTCTTCTTAAAATTTTGAAAAAAATTGGAATTTCATTTTTTTTCTTATTTGTACTATTCAGGAATATTAAATATTTTCTACCTTAATTATGCAGGTTATTCGCTTCCACTGCAACGATATTTACAGATATGGGGCACACAAAAGCATAATTCTGCAGGTCCGAAAATATCTTCTTCGTGGAGCAAAGTTTCATTTTGGAGGTGCACAAAAAGATTACGTCCATTTTGACTAAATGCACTTTAGTTCTGAACATAGTATTTTGGCAACGAAATGTTGCGTTCATAAATGAGGAACTCAGAGCTAAAGTGGATTAACTCGAAATGGACTTGATAAAATTTAGCTTTGAATGCCTCAATTAATGTCGACATTAAATCAGAAGTCAGCAAAAAATGAATGCATATAAACTGTTTCAATGCCGTCAGTACCACATCTGCATTGTCATAAGTATGCAAAAGGATCAAGTCCATTTTTGCTTAAACCACTTAAGTTCTGAACGTAGTACATTTTGACAAAGAAATGTTACGTTTGTAAATGGGGAGTTCAGAGCTAAAATGGACTTGATCCAATTTATCTCTGAATGCATCAATTAATGCGACATTAAAACAGTAGTTATCAACAAATGTATTGCTGCAAACTGTTTCAATGCTTTCAATAGCACATCGGCAATAGCTTTCTTTATTGCACGAAAAAGGTATTTTCGACCTCGCAATGTGATCTGATTCCAAATCGTTTTTCTGTGCCCTACACTTCCTGCAAGTTTGCTGAGGAGACAAATTTACCGCAAGTTCAATCGCCCTGTTTTTAAACTGATAATATTAAACGGCGTTTGAATAATGTGCATAACAATAATTCACTAATCAAGTAATGAAAGGTAAATATGAAATTTATGGCAAGCGAAAGTATGGTTTATTTATGCGTTTTTCTTTTATTTTCCTTTCCTTGCATATTATTTCTTTTCAAATTTTTACAGGCTACATTTCGAATGTATCTTTTGTATTAATTTAATTGGCTGAATTAAATTGGCATTAAATTGAAGTATAACAGTTGTAAAAAAATATCGATTAAAAATTTTCTTCCAAATAATTTCGTGTCATTAAGATTTGATCTGAAAATAGACACCTGTTATGCTAGAAAACACTAATTAATGTTATTTTCTTCTAGACTATAAAGGTATTTATTAAATTGTATCTTTATGTTGTTTATTTATTAGTTCTACTCAATGTAATGGTATTACATTTGATATATTTTAAGTTTTAACTTTAAAGTTACATGAAATTAGGGCTTCAACTTTTTTTAAAACAGGGACAAGTTTATCCCCCATATGTAACATATGATACTCTTTATATAAGATTAACTAGAACTTAAAGCAATTTTATCAGCTTTCAATTATAGATAACTTTCCCTTTTTCCAATTTTAATAATATGTAGTTGAACAATTGGTTAAGATGCAGCATAAATCACAGATAAATACATTTTTCTGTATTATAACTAGTTTTTTTAAAGATAAAAACTTCTTTTGGAAATCAATCTCTTGGCACTTTCTAAATTGATAATTCATAATAAAGTGGCTTAGTTAACATGTGAAAAATGTGTATGCATAATAGTATTCATCTGTTATTAGCAACCATAGAAAAGGAAAGAACACAGTCTACATAGAATCAGAGCACGAATAAACAATAACAATAAGAAAATATACATTTAGAACTTTGTAAAAAATGTAAAAGTTTTTTTCTAAATATATCTAGTTCATAGTAGACATATTAGGTATAGTTTTTTTTTCCTGATGACCAGATATACAGATTAATTGATATATCTATAGATATAGAATCAAAGTTAGACATCCGTTGATTTCAACTTGAATGGAGTAATCTCGTATATATATATATATATATATATATATATATATATATATATATATATATATATATATATATATATATATATATATATATATATATATATATATATATATATATATATATATATATATATATATGTATATATGTATGTATATATATATATATACCAAGCTCGTACCGTTGAGCTCTTCTTAGAAACATATGCATATAGGTTATTGAAGGTTTCCTGTCAAACTACTTACTAACAAAAATGCATTTTTAGAAATTATTAAAACATAAATTATCGAAAAAAAAGAAGAAAAAAAGGTACTTTCGACTGTAAAAAATTACACTTAATTGTCAACCTATACTTTTTGATGATGTTATATTAACAAATACAATTAAAATAAATGCACAAATAAATTGAAGAAAAAACTGCCTCCCGTTTTGACGTAATTAGTAAACTGTTTTTTAGTGACGTCAAAAAAAAAAAAAAGAAAAAAAATTAGGTAAGGTTCTTTGACAGTTAACTTTCGATGCATACTTTTACTTTGAAACTTGTACATTGAGTTCTTTCCTTTTTTCAAAAGTACATCTCCCCATCATAACGAGACATTGCCGCTCCAGAGCAACAGTAAGACATGTAAGCCTGAAAGTAAAATATCCTACTGTTGCTTTGAGGCGACAATATATTCTGCAAGTAAGTGATACATTTAAAGTATTGATATAGAAAAAATGTTTAAAAATTTACATAATTCCCATTTCATTTCGAGGCATTTGTGTGCATTTCGTTTTCTCGTTATAACGGAGAAATGTAAATACGTCCACTTTATTCGAAGGAAGGCATTTTCAGATCTCTTTAAATCACTTTCCTGAGATACTTCCATTTTTTTTCCGATTACGAAACATTATCTCGCCATCATCACCATTTCCAGTAGTAGGCTCTTTGAATTCATACCGTTCTCTGATATCACGTTTGCTTTAGGCACTAAGGGACATGTTACATATTCTAGATTCAATCGTCGCCCTCGTCTCTTCTCATTTAGGCATCTTTTTGATAATTTATATTAAATTATAAGCGCTAAATGTAAAGCATCTAAGATAAATCTTTCAAATTTCGTGAGTATAAGTCAGTTTATTTTCAATATAAGTTTTGTGTCTTTTCTCACATTAGTGTTGTATAATTCGAAGATAAAACTAATTATGGCAGTTTCAGTAGTTCCAGAAACATCCATTCATCCGCTGACATCACAAGTCTTACATCCAGCCAATTTCTTGCAGAAAAAGTACTTTTACAACTCTAATCGATAAGCTGAGCAACTAGTTTCGTGGTCTTGTAAATTGATGGTACATCGGCTTGCGGATGGAGCAACATCAATGTTATTATCTATCAACGCATCGTGGTTAACAGCCATCCAGTATCCTAGCGTATCAGTTTCATATGTTGGTATAATTGTCACTTTAGCATCTTTGTCTTTCCATTCTTGTTTGGCCTCTAATAGAGCATTAAAGACTTCCTTACTTGGCTTCGTTCCACTGAAAACATAATAACGAGATCTAATGCGTCTGAAGAAATCCGCATTACAATAATGTGGGTCTCCAAAGTGAGGAACATAGGTTAGATCTATATAAACAGGTTCTGTGCTTTTTTCTTCACTTTTATTACATGATTTATGTTGACATTCACCATCTTTCCCGGTTACGGAATCCGAATCCTTGTTAGATTTTATTTCTTCATCCGAATCTCTTGAGGATATGTCTCTAACACCGTCTCCGGATTTTTGAGATTTATTTTCTACATAGCTACCGTTTTGTTTGGTTGTTTTCGTTGTGCTTTCTGTAATATGGAAACCTGTGTTTTGATCAATCTCTAAAGGATCAGGTGGGGATGGGAGGCCCATTGGTTTGTCCCATTCGTCAAGATGAAAGGAAGTTTTCTCTCGTTTTTCTTCAGTTTCATCCGTTTCTGAATCATCTGAATCCATTCGTCGCCTAACTGATTCTGATGTCCGCTGCTCAACGCTTTCTGTTGGTAAGCTGTGAGTTTCACGTTGTTGAGAACCTGTAGCACCGGACGGCTCACCCTTTTCTGCTGTTAACCTCATTGTTTCCATAGCTAATTTCTTCGCATCCGTAGCCACTTTTTTCTCTTTGAAATCTAAACTGCTAGTATCAGTATCTTTTTCTTTTACGGACTCTTGAAGTCTTTCTTTTGAAGATTCACATACTTCTTCTGCATCGATCAATCTAGATTCTGTAATTTGCTCACTAAATTTTTGCTCCAGCATTTTCTTTCTAAATGTTTCCTCAAGAGGTCTGGTTATTAAGGAAAATGGGTCGATTTCTAACTGCTCTAAATTTTCACTAGATGATTCGACTTTTGTCGATGAACTTTGACTTGTGTACATTTCACTAACAGAAGAAAGTTCACTAGTGTCTTTTACTTCGATAACATTTTCGTCTCCTGCAAAACTGTCGAAGTCTTCTGTTGTTCCAGATGATGAAATCCGCATTACTGATGTTGATGATGTTTTCATACCTGCCCCAATCATAGCCTCTCGAATCTTGTCCTCTGTGAGGAATTCTTCAGCTGATGTTTCAGGACCTGTGTGATACACTATGATTTTCTTTTTAACAATTTTTTTCTTACGTCTTGGCGATTCCTCCACTTCAGTGCCCTCCGAAGTAAAAGAAGATTTTCCTGGACTTCCACCATAATCTCCTGTTAATGAGCTGTGTATCTCTTTCAGGGTTTCAGAGCTGTCGTCTCTTGCACTCGTTCCATCCTTGACTATGGAAAATACCTCTGTTTCTGTTTCCCCTTCTTTAAGTTCTTCTAAACCATCATCCCCTTTTTTCATTACAGAAGTGAAATAGTATTTACCATCCAATTTCACTTCCGCATCTCTTGATATTGCTTCGGAAACTGAATCAGAAATTTTTGACCCGTCTTTAGTAACAGTATATGTTACAGTGATTATTTTGTTATCTCCAGCATCTTGTTGACCCTGAGCAACTTCCTCATCACCAGAGAATGTTTTAATAGTTTCAGTTTTCACCGTTTTTATTATTTTTTCTGTCGTAAAATGTTCATCTTCTTCGGGTGTGGATTTTTTTGACGATGTAAAAATTGTCAGATCAGCATCTTCTTTGGTTACTGGGTCAGTTATGTTAACCTCATATTGTGTGGAAGTATATTTTCGTATTTCGGAAGTTGTTTCGCTTATTTCTTTTGGATATTTTTCTTCTGTAATCTCATCTGAAGGTATAGTTTGACTAATTAATGTATATTCGGTGAGCACTTCTTTTGAGTACTCTTCAGGTACCACTTCTTTTTTAGACGAAGCTTCAGTTATTTCAGAAAATTGAATAGGATCTTTCGATTGATATTTGGAGTCCACTCCCATTACGACTGTTGAACTTATTGTTTTTGTCACTGTTTTTGATACAGAGTCCCCATCATCTTCTGTTATATGTTCATCAAACTCATTTTCTTTGGGGTCGCATTGAGTTTTCACTGAATCTGCTTGAATTGGCTGCGTGTCGGTTTCTTTACGTGTTAAAATTTTTGTTACTTTTTCGATTTCATGCAATCCATCTGCTGTCACAGAAATTTCTGTTGAACTGGAGGATTTAGATGCACTTTCTCCGGACATAGTTTCCATCATTTCAGCATCTGCTTTTTCTTTTTCCGCGGTAAGTATTTCAGAGATTGTAATTGTTTTTATTGTTTCAGAACTTTTGGAATCAGTTTTAAAATCAACTTGTTCTAGACATGATTCTTCGCTGCTGATGGTGTATTCATCAGTCTCTGAGGTACGCTCTACCGCTACTATCCCTTCGTCTTTTGATGACTTCATAATCACTTCTTCAATTTCAGTTCTGGTAGATGATTGATCCATTTTGGTGATTTCAGATATTTCTTTGGTGATTCCTAATTCTGTGCTGATTACGCTCTCACTTTTGTAACTTATAACACCAGCACTCTCAGTCTGTGAAGGGATCTCGGATTTCTGTCTTTTCTCAGCAGTGGATTCAAAGGAATCCTCAAATTTTAATTTAAGGTCGTCTTCAGTACTTTCTTCATATTCAACAGCTCCCGATTCAGAAGAAATATGCTTTGTGTATGCATCAGAAGTTTCAATTTCATCTTGTGAGAGTAACTCGGTCTTAGATTTCAGAATTACTGGGGACGTTTCAGAAAGTTTAAACTTTTCTGCAGAAGAAACATCGGTTTTCACTGCCGTTTTTTCTTCGGAATGTTGAATAGTCGAAGTTTGTTGACTAAGAGGGAACTGCTCAATTTTGTCTGAATCACTATCTGCTTCATGCATTATCACTTTCGTTGTGGTTCTTGTGATAACAGTTTCTGTAATAGATTTTCCGTCGTCACTCACGGTAACTTTCTCAGTAACAACGGATTCCTTACCCGAGTCTGGTGGATTAAAATCGGAAAATTCTTTACTAATCCTTTCGGGTGACGAAATAACTGTTTTGGTTGTAGTTTTAGTTATTTTTGTAACTTGCGATCCATCATCCAGGAAACTCACTTCAGATGTGGTATGAGATTGATCATGACCATCGTGAAAATCACTTATTTCATCTTCACTTTGTTTGATTTCTGTAACTATTTGAACTACTTCGGAACATAGAGGTTCCGTTACTGATTGAGCAATTTCATCTTCCGTACATTTTAACAATTCACTAGAAATTTGATCCTTGGATTTATCTATCTTGTTAGCAACTTCATAATCGATAACTTCTTTCACCGGTCCAGAAATTTCAGAAGATGCTTGGGCAATAGTAGATCCACTATCCATTTCCTTCTTCACAATTTTAGTATCTTCTTCTTCTGATGACAAGGAAACTGGTGAAATTCTTGTTTCATATTCAGTAGTTTTTAGAACAGTTGTGACTATTTCATCACATGTTTCCTCTTCTACGGATTTAGACCCCCCTTTTTCCGTTTCAAAGGTAACAGATGAAATAATTTCATCATGTGACGTAGTTTTAATAATAGGTGTCATTGTTTCAGATACTTTATCTTCTGAAATAATAGCGCTCTTCGTAGTACTGGCTGTCTCAGAGTCGGAACTTTCATATGCGATGTCAGTGTCTTGTGTATGCATGGTAACAAAAATAGTGGGAGATTTTGATCTTTCAATAACGGATTTTTGTTTAGTTGATAAACTAATGGATGCACTTGTTTCTTCTTTACTAGTTGATATGTCTCGCACTATGTGATCAAATTCATCGGTTGACATTTCCTTAAGTTCTGCCGTTTTTGTTTCCACCACAGTTTCAATTATTTCAATGTCATCATCTGTTTTTGATTTTGTTTTCGTTACAATTTCGTAACTCCCATCCTCAGACGAGATGAACGATTCTTTTCCCTTATCTGCCTCAATAGTACTTTCTTCACTAAGTGTCGTGAATTTAATTTGAAAACTTGAATCCGATGATATGTGTTCACTTATTTCTACAGTTTCTTTACTTGACATTGTACTTGAAGTTGGGGTAGTATACTCTCGTATTTCTGATTTTGTTTCTTTAGAATCTTGCCTATCAGTTTTCCTGCTTACCATAGAACTTTCTGACGTGACTTTGCCTTCACTTACAGTTTTTGACATTGTTTCTTCTCTTATTTCTTCAGTTGTGTCTGCAACTGAAACTTCTGTCAATTTCGATGTCTTTGTAACAGATTCTTCATCTTCATGTACTTTTACGGTTTCCTGGTGCATACGTTCTCCTCTTTCAACGGTTTCCGTTTGACTACTTGAAAGCTCTGATAGAGTAGTCGTCAGAACGGAAGTTTTCTCAGTTGAAACTTTTTGCTGTACTTCATAATCTTTGTGCGTTCTGTCTGTTTGGATTTCAGATGATTCAGTAACAATGCTTTTGACCGTGTCTGATTTCCTTTCATCAGGAGATTTTTCACTTACAGCTGATGCACTGGAAGATGTTGCAGTGTCTTCTATCTCAACTTCTACGTATGTGGCCTTCGTTTTCGCATCTTTTTCCAAAGTTACAGTTTCCGTTTTGATTTCTGTTTGTGAAAACTCCCTAAATGATTGTTTTTCAATTGTTTCTGTATACATTCGCTCTTCAACTTCAGAATCAATGATTGGTTCTTCTTTTTCCTTGTGCTCTTCTTCATATGGTATTTCAGGAACATCAGTATCTGGCGATGCATCCGCAGACAAACTTGCCGATTCTTCCACTTCAACTTCTACAAACATAAGTTTTCGCTTTCCAGCTGGAGAAATCTTTTCATCAATTTCTTCTTCTTTTTCCGAACCTTCTTCTTTCTTAATTAAAGCGTCGGATCCTGAGACTTCTTCAGATATGGAACTAGATTCAGGAACGGTATCTGTTTCGTCTTCTACTATAGTTTCAGCAAAGATATGTCTAAATACTTGAACAGCTTCAGGCTTTTCATAAACATCTTTACGTGTTGTAGTATCAATTTTTTCCTCGGTAACGAACCTATCCAAAACTGTTTTTTCTGAACTTTCTTTTGGAAGATCGGATCTCTCCACTGTGTGCTTGGTTATACTTTCTTTTGTCATTTTTTTAAAAAGAGCATCTTCTGGTACTTCTTCATCGGACGGAAATTCATCTGGAATTGATGCTTCTTCACCAATAACACTTTCTGCAATTGGCGAAACTTCTTCTTCTTCATATTTAACTTCATAAAATCTTTCAGTTTTAGAAATTATTTCCGATTTCTTCTCTGTTTCAAGTGATGATACAGAACGTTTCTGTGCAGTAAAAATAATTTCTGAATACCTTTCACATGCAATTTTTATAATTTCAATCCTGTACTCGACAATAAATTTCAAAATAGTAATTTTGTCAGGTACAATATTTTTTCTTTTCATTTCTTCGTAAACTATCTGATAAAGGACAAATTTACATTCTTCTAAGGGGATACCTTCAACCCCTATTTCTTGAATCATTGAATCAATTTCTTCTAAAATTTCGGGAGTTAAATGCTCCTCAATTATGTCCGAATTTTCCACTAAATCTTCTTCGTCAAATTCTTTTTCCTCCTCTGAAAACGTTGCTGTTAATAGATTTTCTATATCAGATGCATTAGTTTTAACGTAATTCAGAACCTTTTCTTTCGTTACTAATACTTCCGTTCTATACAGTTGCTCACAGACAAATTCTATGATGAATATGAAAATTTCTTGAAGGGTTGATTGACTAGAAACAAATCTTTGCGCTATATTGTAAATTAGTTTCTCAGTTTCTGGCATTAGATACTTCTTAAATTTACCCATGTCTACTTCTTGAAAATCTGTCAGAGAAGCTGTTGTTGTGGATTTAATAACTATAGCATCTCCTGATACTGGTTTCATAGAAGAAGCTTCAGGTTGCTTAATGATTTGAGTCACAATATGTTTCTCTCCGTCTAATTCACCATAAGTTTCTTTTTTCTCAGGTGAAAGATCTTTCCTAGTACTAATTGGACTCGTTTTTGAAGAAACTTGTACTTCCAATGGTGCTTCTTTTTCGATTTCTTTTGTGAAATATTTCACTAAATCTTTAACTGGAGATATTTTTTCCTCCTCTTCTATTGCTTCTTGTGACGGGCTTGAAGGTTTATCTTTAACAGGAGTGTCTCTTACACTTGTTTCCAGAACCAAACCAGCAGCTGGAGAGATTTTGCTTTTTAATATGGAACCAACAATTTCTGCTTTTTCTTGAATAGCAGAAACCTCTGCATCTTTCTCTGATGAAATAGGAGTTTTTCCCCTGGACTCAGATAATGCAGTTTCAATATCTTCATGTGTTTTCCCTCCAACTGTAGAAATACTAACCTTTTCTAGAGATATTATTTCTTCCGCTGTTTCAAGTTGACGAAGCTTTTCATCTTGCTCTTTATGCTCATCGCTTGGTGAGTGCTCTTCTCCTTCCTCTGCTTCTGTTGGTGAAGTTGGAACTTTTTCCGTAACCTTTTCCACTGTTGTCGAAGCTTTATATTTGTCATCACCTTCTTCTTTTTTTGTTTTTTTCTCTTCTTCCATCTTTTGAGCAAGATCTGTCTCTAATGATAGCGTCTTTTGAGAAATTTCACTAGCTGTTCCTTGTACTTTACTATCTGATGTACTTTGTGATAAAGCGGTGTCAGCAAATATTTGTACATCAGCCTTTTCATCCTTTGAAGGGGATAAAACTTTTTCCTCAATTTTTTGTTCTAATGACAGCGTTTCTTTCTCTTTTATTTCTTTGTCCTTAGTAGCAAAATCTTCCTTTACTGTTAATTTTATCTCCTCCTCGTCGGTATCATCTTTTACTTCCTTCAGTATTTGGGACTTAGTTTCTTCTGAAAAAGGCTCAACTTTTGTGTCAATTTCAGAAAGATATCGCCGTTGTCTCTTATCTTGTTCTTCTGAGGGAGGAATTTCACTTTCTATATTCTCTTCCTCTAAAGTAAGAATTTTTTCTTCTAAAATATTTATGATGATCCTCCTGTATTCAATAACAAAATGTAAGATTGATTCTCTTGTTATAGATAATCCTTTCTTATGCATTTCTTCCTGTATAATTTCAAGTATTAAAGTTTCTTTTTCTGATGAAGAAATGGTTTCACTTGTTACTTCAGATAAAATTCCAGAAACGATATTTTTGACTTGCAAAGTATAGAACTTTTTGAATTCACTGATGTCACCAACTTTTTCGCCAATACTTACTTTTGTTTCGACTGGTGTAACTACACCTTTTTTTCCTGGCGTTTTTTCTGATTTTTTACTTAAATCTGGCTTTTCATCTGTGACTGGAGTTTCATCCATAGTTTTTTTTTCAGTTTCGATTACCCCAGGTGCTTTTTCCAAAGATAAGTCTTTTTCCTTTACCAATTTTTCAGCAAAGTCTTCAGGTGGTTGCGTAATGTCCAATTCTTTTACGCTAGCAGGAATTGTTTTCTCACCTGGTTCTTTTTGGAGCAATTGCTTTTCCTTTTCAGTTGTTATGTCTTTGACATCTTCCTTTGGCACAACGGGACTAACTGGTCCCTTCAATTCAACTGCTGATACATTTACTTCATCACTTTTTTGAGCAAGGAGAACTTCATGCGAAATTTCTGCTTTGGATGGTACAATTAACCCAATTACTTCTTTTTCTATTATTTTTTGCTCAGGTAGCAGACCTTTTTTGTCAACAGTGTCTATTTTTTGTGATTCCTTATCTTCAACTGATGAACGATCCTTTATTTCTTTTTCGGCAGGTGTTGTCTTTTCTATAGGCGTTGAAAGAATTGTATCTTTTTCTAAAGAAATCAAGTATTTTACATCTAAATTTGTTTCTTCCGCAGTTATCCCTTCTTTACTTTCAGTTTGTGATGCACTAATAGTAGTCGTTTGGCTCGTCGTTGCACCAAAAACTTCCTTCACTAATGATGACTCCAGTTTTTCCGTTTTCGTTTCTTTTGGTACAGGGGTCTCCCTGTACTCTTGGTACTCTTTGTCTCCAATTTTTAGCTCCTTTTGGTCTCCTTTGTCCACTAACTCACAACCCCATTTTGTACAAATAATTTGCAATATGTATATACGATATTCAATGATATACTGAATTACTGATTCTTTGCTTAATGTAATTCCTTTCTTCGGCATATCTTCTCGAAGCACTTGAATCACATATTCTGTCAATGAATCGTGACTTACGTTTTCTGAGCTTATTTCTTTCACTAAATTATGTACTAGTTCATAAGTTTCCGTTGAGAAGTGCTTTAAAACTTCAGCCTCAGTAAAGAATGGGACCGGTATGTCTTCTTCAGCTTTATCAGTTTTTTCCGTCACCTCTAAAGCTCGCTTTTGTGCTATTTTTTCAACAATCTCATCTTCAGAAATAACTACTTCCTTAACTCCCTGTTTTTCTTTTTCTTCTTGGACCTCGACCTCAATATCACTCATTTTATCACTTTGGGTTAGATCTTTGGCCATTTCTTCTGATTCAGATTTATCAAGTTCTTCTAAGCATCTCTTGTGAACCAACTCATTAATTTGTACTCGATATTGAATAATATATTTTGAAACAGATTCTTTTGTTAAGTCAACACCATCTGCTTTTATTTTATCATACACCGTTTCTAGCACAGTATTTTCAACATTCTCGCTCACATCCAGTGCCTTAATTTCTTTAATCAAAGTGCAAATTATATTTAGAGCTTCAGGAGACATGTATTCATTTATGTTATCAAAAGTCAAAATGTCTTGCGGTTTTTCTTTTTTGCTTTCTGTTTGTGCTTTGCTCTTACTTTCTTCTTTAGTTGACATTATTCTTTTTCTTATAAGTACTATAAGTTCTTCCCTGTATTCAATAATGTATCTAATGATTATCTTCACGGATATATCAACTCGCTTCTTCTTCAACTCCTCATAAATTATTTGGTATATAACATCCTCATTAATGACACCAAAACATACTTTGTCCCCACTTAGTTGTTTTACAATATCATCAAATTCACTTTTGACTTCCGGAGAATAAAGCACCTTTAATAACTCTTGATCCAATTTTGCGTCATCTGAATGTTCTGATTCATTTTCTGAAGTTGATTCAGTTTCTTCAATTTCTGTTCCAATTCGTTTGACAAGAGATGTTTCTCTTTCTATTTCCCTTTTCTCTACTGTTTCCTTTTCTATTTCTTTTTCAGAACAGCTTTCTTTCGTTGTCTCCGTTTTTTCAGACATTTCCGTTCCAGTTTCTTCCAAAAGAGCTGCTTCCTTTGTTCTCTTCTTTTCAACAGTTATTTCCTTTTCTGTTTCCATTTCGAGAACTATTTCTTCTGCTTTTTCTATTTCGACATATAATTCTTTTATAACTTCTCCAGCAGGGGATACTTTTTTAATTTCTTTTTCAGGCGAGAGTTCTTCTGATATTGCCTTTTTAGAAGACTCTTTTTCTGCAATTTCGTTTTTCGGGGTGACTTCTTTTGCGACTTCCTGTTTTGGAGTGACTTTTTTTGCTACTTCCTTTTCAGGAGAAACTTCTTTTGTTGTTTCCTTTTCTGGAGTGACTTCTTTTGTTGTTTCCTTTTCTGGAGTGACTTCTTTTGCTACTTCCTTTTCTTGAGTGCCTTCTTTTGCAATTTCCTTTTCCGGAGTGACTTCTTTAGCTACTTCCTTTTCGGGAGTGACTTCTTCTGTTGTTTCCTTTTCGGGAGTGACTTCTTTAGCTGCTTCCTTTTCGGAAGTGACTTCTTTTGTTACTTCCTTTTCGATTGTGACTTCTTTTGCAATTTCCTTTTCTGAAGTGACATCTTTTGCTACTTCTTTTTCGGGAGCGACTTCTTCTGCTACTTCCTTTTCGGGAGTCACATCTTGTGCAATTTCCTTTTCCGAAGTAACTTCTTTTGCTACTTCCTTTTCGGGAGTGACTTCTTTAGCTCCTTCCTTTTCGGGAGTGACTTCTTTAGCTCCTTCCTTTTCGGAAGTAACTTCTTTAGCGATTTCCTTTTCGAGAATGGCTTTTGTTATTTCCTTTTCGGAAGTGACTTCTTTTGTTACTTCCTTTTCGGGAGTGACTTCTTTTGTTACTTCCTTTTCTGGAGTAACTTCTTTTGTGACTTCTTTTGCGATTTCCTTTTCTGAAGTGACATCTTTTGCTACTTCCTTTTCGGGAGTGACCTTTTCTGCTACTTTCTTTTCCGGAGTGACATCTTTTGCAATTTCCTTCTCCGAAGTAACTTCTTTTGCTATTTCCTTTTCCGAAATGACTTCTTTTGCTATTTCTTTTTCGGGAGTAACTTCTTTAGCTATTTCCTTTTCGGAAGTAGCTTCTTTAGCAATTTCCTTTTCCGAAATGACATTTTTTGCTATTTCCTTTTCGGGAATGACTTCTTTTGTTATTTCCTTTTCTGGAGTAACTTCTCTTGTGACTTCTTTTGCGATTTCCTTTTCTGAAGTGACATCTTTTGCTACTTCTTTTTCGGGAGTGACCTTTTCTGCAACTTTCTTTTCCGGAGTGACATCTTCTGCACTTTCCTTTTCCGAAGTAACTTCTTTTGCTTCTTCCTTTTCGGGAGTGACTTCTTTTGCAATTTCCTTTTCCCGAGTTTCTTCTTTTGCTATTTCCTTTTCGGGAGTGACTTTTGCAATTTCCTTTTCCGGAATGGCTTCTTTTGCTATTTCCTTTTCGGGGGTGACATTTTTTTCTACTTCCTTTTCAGAAGCAACTTCTTTTGCAGTTTCCATTCCTGGAATGGCTTCTTTTGCTATTTCCTTTTCTAGAGTGCCTTCTTTTGTTACTTCCTTTTCGATTCTGACTTCTTTTACAATGTCCTTTTCTGAAGTGACATCTTTTTCTACTTCTTTTTCGGGCGTGACTTCTTTTGCTACTTCCTTTTCGGGAGTGACATCTTTTGCAATTTCCTTTTCGGGAGTGACATCTTTTGCAATTTCCTTTTCCGAAGTAATTTCTTTCGGTTTTTCCTTTACGGAAGTAACTTCTTTAGCAATGTCCTTTTCCAGAATGACTTCTTTTGCTATTTCCTTTTCGGGAGTGACTTCTTTCGTAATTTCTTTTTCTGGAGTAACTTCTTTTGTTACTTCCTTTTCGAGTGTGACTTCTTTTGCAATTTCCTTCTCTGAGACATCTTTTGCTACTTCTTTATCGAGAGTGACTTCTTCTGCTATTTCCTTTTCCGGAGTGACATCTTTTGCAATATCCTTTTCCGAAGTAACTGCTTTTGCAATGTCCTTTTCTGAAGTGACATCTTTTACTACTTCTTTTTCGGCGTGACTTCTTTTGCTACTTCCTTTTCGGGAGTGACATCTTTTGCAATTTCCTTTTCCGGAGTGACTTCTTTTGCTATTTCCTTTTCGGGAGTGACTTCTTTGGTGATTTCTTTTTCTGGAGTAACTTCTTTTAATACTTCCTTTTCAATTGTTACTTCCGTTACAATTTCCTTTTCTGAAATGCTATCTTTTGCTACTACTTTTTCGGGAGTGACTTCTTTTGCAGTTTCCTTTTCTGGAGTGACTTCTTTTGCTACTTCCTTCTCGGGAGTGACATCTTTAGCAATTTCCTTTTCTGGAGTTACATCTTTCGCTGTTTCCTTTTCAGGAGTGACTTCTTTTGCAATTTCCTTTTCCGGTGTGACTTCTTTTACGACTTCCTTTTTGGAAGGGACATCTTTTGCAATTTCCTTCTCTGGAGTGACATCTTTTGCTACTTTCTTTTCGGGAGTAACTTCTCTTGCAATTTCCTTTTCTGGAGTGACTTCTTTTGTTGTTTCCTTTCCGGAGTGACTTCTTTTGTTTTTTCCTTTTCGAGAGTGACTTCTTTTGCAGTTTCCTTTTCGGGAGTGACTTCTTTTGCTACTTCCTTCTCGGGAGTGACTTCTTTTGCAGTTTCCTTTTCCGGAGATACTGCCTTTGCTACTTCCTCTTTGGGAGAGCCTTCTTTTGTTGCTTTCTTTTCTGTAGTGTCTTCTTTTGCTACTTCCTTTTCGGAAGTGACTTCTTTTGTAATTTCCTTTTCCGGAGTTATTTCTTTTGGTACTTCCTTTTCGGGACTGACTTGTTTTGTTGTTTCCTTTTCTGAAATCACTTCTTTTGCTTCTTCCTCTTTGGGAGTGACTTCTTTTGCAATTTCCTTTTCCGGTGTGACGTGTTTTGCTATTTCCTTTTCAGGAGACTCTTCTTTTGCCAATTCCTTTTCGGGAGTGACTTCTTTTTCAGTTTCCTTTTCTGGAGGGACTCCTTTTACTACTTCTTTTTCGGGAGTGACATCTTTTGCAATTTCCTTTTCCGGAGGGGCTTCTTTTGCTATTTCCTTTTCCAGAGTGATTTCTTGGGCTACTTCCTCTTCAGGAGTGACTTCTTTTATTGTTTCCTTTCCTAGAGTGACTTCTTTTACTACTTCTTTTTCGGGAGTTAATTCTTTTGCTGCTTCCTTTCCTGGAGAGACTTCTTTTTCTGCTTCTTTTTCAGGAGTGATTTCTTTTGCTACTTCCTCTTTGGGAGTGATTTCTTTTGTTGTTTCCTTTCCTACAGTTTCTTCTTTTGCTTCTTCTTTTTCGGGAGTAATTTTCTTCGCTACTGCTTTCGCAGGAGTGACTTCTTTTGCAACTTCCGTTTCGGTAGAGACTTCTCTTGCAATTTCCTTTTCCGGAGTGATTTCTTTTGCTACTTCCTTTTCGGGAGTGACTTCTTTTATTGTTTCCTTTCCTAGAGGGACTTCTTTTTCTATTTCTTTTTCGGGAGTGACTTCTTTTGCAATTTCCTTTTCTTTTACTACTTCCTTTTCGGGAGTGACTTCTTTTGCTATTTCCTCCTCGGGTGAGATTTCCTTTTCTAATTCCTTTTCAGGAGTTACATCTTTTGCTATTTCCTTTTCGGGAGTGACTTCTGTTGCTGTTTTCTCCTCGGTTGTGACTTCTTTTTCTATTTCAATTTCAGGAATGAACTCTTTTATTGTTTCCTTTTCCGAAGTGACTTCCTTTGCTTCTTCCGTTTTGGGAGTGACCTCTCTTGCAATTTCCTTTTGCTGAGTGACTTCTTTTGCAACTTCCTTTTCAGGAGTGACTTCTATTCCTACTTCCTTTTCGGAAGATACTTCTTTTGTTACTTCCTTTTCGGGAGTGACTTGCTTTGTTACTTCCTTTTCGGGGATGACTTCTTTTGCAATTTCCTTTTCGGGAGTGACTTGTTTTGTTGTTTCCTTTCCTAGAGAGACTTCTTTTGCAATTTCCTTTTCCGGAGTGACTTCTTTTGCTATTTCCATTTCCGGTGTGACCTCTTTTGCTACTTCATTTTCCGGAGTGACTTCTCTTGCAATATCCTTTTCCGGAGTGACTTCTTTTACAATTTCATTTTCGGGAGAGACTTTTTTTGCAATTTGCTTTTCTGGAGTGACTTCTTTTTCTATTTCCTTTTCCGGAGAGACTTGTTTTACTATATCCTTTTCGGGTGTCATTTCTTTTACTACTTCCTTTTCAGGAGTCGCTTCGTTTGCAATTTGCTTTTCCGGAGTGACTTCCTTTGCTACTTCCTTTGCCGGAGTGATTTCTTTCACTACTTCCTTTTCGGGAGTGACATCTTTTGATGTTTCTTTTTCTGAAGTGATTTCTTTTACTTTTTCAATTCCAGTAGGATCTTCTGCAGTTTCCGTTTCAAGAATAACTTCTTTGCTAATTTTTTTGTCAGAAAATTTTTCTTCCTCTGTTTCTTTTCCAAATAACATTTCTGTTTCTATATCTTTTTCGTGAGATACCTTTTCTGTTTTTTCCATTTCGCGAAGCATTTCTGTATCAGTTTCTTTTACAGGTGATACTTCTTCTGATGTATACTTCTCCGGAGGTCCTTCTTTTTGGTCACGTTTTAGTTCTTTCTCTACATCCTGCATAGGAGATGTTTCTTTTTCCATTTTTGTTTTAATTGGTTCTGTCTCTTTTTTATCCTCTGATGGCCTTTCTTTCTCTTTTATATCTACTGAAGTTTTAGCTGCCACTACCTCTTCAAAACCTATTGTTTCTTCCGTTCTTTCTGTTTGAACTACGTGTTTCTCCTTCTCACAGATTACTATCCGTTGCATCTCTTCCTCATCATCCAAAGATGCCTTCATCTCTTTTTTTTGTCCATAATCTCCTGCTTCTTTTTCTGTTTCTTCAACGGAACTGATTATTTCTTTGTCTTCTTTGCAAATTTTTTCTTCCTGAAAACTGACTTTTGAAGAGGAAATTACATCGTCTCTTTCTTCTTTAGTAGCTTCTATCATTTCTTTCTCTAGAATCGTTTCTTTTCCTTCGAACAACGGTGATTTTTTATCTTGTACTAACTTTGTTTCCTTAGAAGGTGTTTCTTCTACTTCTTTCTTTGTCATTCTTAATGTTTGATTTCGATCTTTCTCTTCCACAAGTGGTGGTTTCTCATCATAAGCTTCTACGCCTTCTTTACCAGAAACTATTTGTCTTGTCTTTTTTTCTGGAGAAAAATCCTCTGCTTGAATGACATCTCTTCCTATTTTTCTCTCCGGATGGAACTTTTCAACAAGAATATTGATTATGATAATTCTGTATTCAATGAGGAAATGTGTTACAGATTCTTTTGTGATTAATATTTCATTTTTTTCCATTTCCTCGATAACAGCTTCCATAACCGATTCCTCATTTACATCAGCTGAAATTTCATATTTATACAGTTCATCCAAAAGTGATGAAATATCCTTCATTGCTTCAGACGAAAACATATCCTTCTTTAATTCTGTATCTCCCCTTTCTTTAATGATTTCATTCCTTTTCTCAGTCAATAACTCTTTCTCAGTTTCTTTAAAAGATATTTCTTTATCTTTCTTTTCGTCTATTTTATCTAGTAACAATGGTTCTTTCTCTTTTTTCTGAGCTACTTCCATATCTTTAACGGGAGATACTTCTTTATCTTGTATGTCTTCCACTGTCTGAAAATTTTCAATAATTAATGTAAGTATAATTATTCTGTGTTTAATAATGAATTTTGTTATAGATTCCTCAGTGACTAATAGTTTAGATTTCCTCATTTCTTCAATTACTATTTCTACAATAGTTTCTTCGTCTACATCTTTTGAAACACCTTGCTTGTAGGCTTCTTCTAAAATTGATGACATTTCTCTTTTTGATTCAGAAGAAAATAACTCCTTCAATTTTTCTTCAGAAAGAGCTTCTTTCATCTCAGTAACATCTTTCATTTCTTTTTCTTTCAAAGATTTTTTAATTTCTTCCTCTTCTATCGGTGACACTTCTGTCTTTCCTTCTTGTAATGAAACATCCTTTTTGGCTTGTTCACTTATGATTTTGTCTTCATCTTCAGACAATGAGATTTCCTCTTTTTCCAGAATTTCACGTTGTTCTTTTCCTTCATCTGCAACAGTTTCTTCTACTGCCGTTGCTATTTCTTTTTCTTCTTGTACAGAATAATTCCGAAGTAAAATATTGATTATTACTGCTCTATTTTCAATAACATATTTTAAAATAGAATCTTTGGAAATTTTGGCATTTGTTTTTTTTAACTCATCAATTATAATTTCCATAATAACTTCTTCATAATCGCAATCAGTTTCTATGAGAGAAATTCTTTTGTCATATATCTCTCTTAAAATATCTGAAACTCGGTCTTTCACTTCCTTATCAAAAAGTTCTGTTTCTTTTAGCTTTTCTTCAGCTGGCTTAACTTCATGAGCCTCCTTTACATCTTTTACTTCTGTTTTTTCAGGTACTTGGTCTTTTTCTTTTGTATCTTCAGATATCTGTCCCTTTTCTTGCGAAGCTAGCACCTCCCGTTCTTTTGATTCTTCTTTCTCTTGCATCTCTGTTTGGAAATTTTCAATAATAATTGTGAGTATGACAATTCTGTGTTTGACAATGAATTTTGCTATAGATTCTTCAGTAATTGATAGTTTAGATTTTCTCATTTCTTCAATTACAATTTCTACAACAGCTTCTTCATCTATATCTTCTGAAACACCTTGTTTGTAAGCTTCTTCTAAAATGGATGCCATTTCTCTTTTTGATTCAGAAGAAAACAACTTCTTAAAATGTTCTTCAGAAAGAGCTTCTTCAGTCTCAGTAACATCTTTCATTTCTTTTCCTTTTAAAGATGTTTTAATTTCTTCCTCTTCTACCGGTGACACTTCTGTCTTTTCTTTTTGTAATGACACGTCTTTTTTGTCTTGTTCACTTATGATTTTGTCTTCATCTTCAGACAATGAGATTTCGTCTTTTTTCAGAATTTCTCGTTGTTCTTTGCCTTCATCTGCAACAGTTTCTTCTAATGCAGTTGCTATTTCTTCTTTCTCTTGTATTGAATAATTCTGAAGTAAAATATTGATTATAACTGATCTATGTTCAATAACATATTTTGATACAGAGTCTTTGGAAATTATGGCATTTGATTTTTTTAACTCATCAATTATAATTTCCATAATAATTTCTTCATAATCGCAATCAGTTTCTACGAGAGAAATTCTTTTGTCATATATCTCTCTTAAAATATCTGAAACTCGGTCTTTCACTTCCTTATCAAAAAGTTCTGTTTCTTTTAGCTTTTCTTCAGCTGGCTTAACTTCATGAGCCTCCTTTACATCTTTTACTTCTGTTTTTTCAGGTACTTGGTCTTTTTCTTTTGTATCTTCAGATATCTGTCCCTTTTCTTGCGAAGCTAGCACCTTCCGTTCTTTTGATTCTTCTTTTTCTTGTATCACTGTCTGGAAATTTTCAATAATAATTGTGAGTATGACAATTCTGTGTTTGACAATGAATTTTGCTATAGATTCTTCAGTAATTGATAGTTTAGATTTTCTCATCTCTTCAATTACAATTTCTACAACAGCTTCTTCATCTATATCTTCTGAAACACCTTGTTTGTAAGCTTCTTCTAAAATGGATGACACTTCTCTTCCTGATTCAGAAGAAATTAACTCTTTCAGTTTGTCTTCGGAAAGAGCTTCTTCAGTCTCAGTACCATCTTTTATTTCTTTTTCTTCTGTTCTTTCAGGTGCTAGGTCTTTTTCTTTTACTCCTTCAGTTATCTGTTCCTTTTCTTGTAAAGATAGTACCCCCTGTCCTTTTAATAAATCCATTTCTTTTTCAGAAACTAATTGTTCTTCATAAATTTTTATTAACATGCCTATTATATATGTCCTATGTTCAATAATATATTTTGTTATAGATTCTTCAGTGATTACGATGTTTTTCTTTTTTAATTCATCGCATAAAATTTTTACAAGAATAGCTTCACCATCTTCAATTACAGTTCCTTTTTCTTGCAACTCATTCAAAATATGTAATATGTTTTTCTTAGCTTCAGCCGAAATTAATTTTTTGACTTCTTCACCAGTTGGTTCTTCTACGCTTATTTCTTCTTCAGAGTAATCACCTATGTCTTTTTCAATTTTCTTGCTAATAATATACTTATTATGTATAATTGTTATAAGTTCCATTCTTTTTTCTGAAATATACTTTACGAGAAATTCCACTGTCAATGATATTCCCTTTGCATTAAGTTCTTCGCATATCGTTTCAACTATGACATCTTCATAGTCTTCTAGTTCTACTCCTTTCAACTTTAATTCTTTTATGAGGAGTTCTATTTCGGTTTCAGCTTCAGGAGTTAAACACTCTTTCATTTGTTTGATTATTAACCCCTCATCTAATGAACTTTCCACTTCTTCTGCTTTTACAGCGGGAAGCTCGTCAATTGGGGAAGTAGATTTAGCAGACAACGCCTCATCTTTTTCTGATGGAGCTTCAGTTTCATCAAAAAATTCTGCTTTTCTTAGTACCTCTTCAGTTAATTCATCGTGTAAACTTTCTTTTAGGTCTACCATTGCCTTTGCCTTATCTTGAATTTCTGTTCTCACGCCTTCAATGAGTTCATCAACTGCAGCCTCCACCG
This sequence comes from Uloborus plumipes, assembly GCA_038373865.1. Classification (NCBI taxonomy): domain Eukaryota; kingdom Metazoa; phylum Arthropoda; class Arachnida; order Araneae; family Uloboridae; genus Uloborus; species Uloborus plumipes. Next base: position 206,664 of record JAXGGA010000243.1, read on the forward strand.
CTTCAATTTCTTTCACAACCATTTGTTCGTCAAATACAGGCTTGTCTTCATCTGCTTTAGGAGATATTTGCTTTTCTACAGTACCCATTTCGATTTCAGTTACTTTCTCTTCTAACATGTGTTTTCCATCTACATCAGCCTCAGCGGACGGACTATTTTCTTCCTCGGCAATCTTTTCGCTTTCTTCTCTTGGACTGGATGGAGATTCTGCTCGAATGATATCTTCTTTGGTGGTTTCTTCAATCGGACTGGATTTTTCGGACGGAATTATTTTCTTTTTCTGTTTCAATTGGTCCCTCTGCTTCTTGTATATCAGCTTTGGGTTCTTCTTCGGACGGAATGATTTCTTTTAATTTTTCTGGTCTTTTGACAGGTTTAGGCTTTGTTTTATCCTTGGATGGTTTTGATGGTCGGGAAGATAGTGCAATAGGCGCTTTTGGTTTCTTTTTAGGTGATATTAGTGGCGACTTTTCTTTTGGCTTTTTCAAAGGGCTTTTCGGAAGAGTAGATGGAGGCTTTGCTTTTGTTACATCAGGCTGTTTTGATAGCAGTAAACTTTCCGCCATTTTTTTATTCACAACATCCTTCACACCTTTTGTTTTGATTTCAGCTACGCCTTTTGATGCTTTAGTTTCAACACGAGCGGAAATTTTGACCACGTCTGGAAGTTTTACTTCTCTGCTTACTCGCGAAAGTTTTGAATCGATAGGTTTTGTCAGAGCTTTTGTAACTGGTGATGTAGATTTGGCAGTGTACTCTGTTGGACTGGCAGGACTGGCTTTTGATGCTGGCTTTGGTAATTTGACTGTCGTTTTTGTTTTCGGTTCTTTTTCAGTTTGCTTCTTTGTTACGGGTTTACGCTCTTCTGATTCCTTTCGGGGTTTAGTTTTGGGTACCCTAACTCCAGTAGTTATTAACGATGATTTCGCAGTTATTGAGCTTTTTGACGCAGATTTTACTTTTCTTGGAATTTTTTCTGTTGCTTTTTCTTTTTTTACAGTTTTTGCTTTCGATTTGATGTTTTCATCGACAGCTGATTGTTGCAAATCTGTTTGCGCTAGAGAGATGATGTTGCTTTCAACACCAGGAGGTTCGGTCACCTCAGGTTTTATTTCTTCTGTTTTTTGCTCTTCACCATTTAAATCTTTTCCTTCTGTATCAGCTCTATCTAGCTCCAAAACTACACCTCCTTCATCTTTAGTTTCATCTTCCTTCAGAGCAGCTGATTCTATTATTTTTGCTTTTTCACCAGGGTCGGATATTTCTTTTGCTATTTTTTCTTCACTTAGATTTGGATCAGTCAAATAATCTTCTGCTTTTTCACCTGAAATTTCTTCAGCCTGTATACTTTCGGAGCTTATTTTCTCTAGCTGCTCATCAATAGTCTTTTTCTCCTTGACATCTTCCACTATTGAATCGTCTTGAAAGTCTTTTAGTTCTCCCGAAGCTTTTACTTCTTCTCGATATTTTTCTTCCTCTTTTTCAAAACCACCTATTTTTATGTCAATATCAGCTTTACTTTCTTCGTCAGCAGGAACTCCTTCTGTTTCTCTTTCTTTCGACTCATCAATTTTTTCTTCTTCAGCAACTATGTGCTGCTCTTTTACCTTCTTTTTTGAGATTTTCTTTGAGGCAACCTTTCCTTCTTTAATTGTTTTTTTCGTTGCTTCCTCAACGGACGTACTCTTCTTTTCATCCACTTTTTTAGTAGTCTTTTTCACTTTTCTTATGGGAGATCCGAAGCTTTTGATGGGAGACTCAGCCCTTTTCTTCATCGTTTTTAAATCTTCTGCGTCTCTTATCGCCTTAACTGGTGAGGACGGTCGAAGAACTTCTGTTTTTCTTTTAGCTACAGACGCTTTTATAATTTGTTTCCTACTAGTTTTTACTTTTACTCGTTCTTCGTATTTTATACCTAATGAAACTTGACTACAAGTCCGAAATTTTAATTCATCTAAGTGCCTTAAATGTTCTAAACCTTCAAAAATTTTATTTTGAGGAGCACTTCCTGGCAATAGAACTCTCGTTATAGTATCCGCAGGGTTTGCTGGTTTCCATACCAGCAACGCACATATTGACATGGCATGAGAAAGAGGAATTGGAAATTCACTATCAGTCCTTTTTACACTAAAATGTTCTTTGTATGAAGTCCATTGTTGGAAAAACATTTTCATTTCTTTACTGTCTTTTGGAGGGCTTAATACATACATTTCTAATGTTCCGTGCCCAACTTTGTGAAAAAGTGTTAAAGGTTCGACAAGGGAATCGCGAAGACATCGATGTGGTTTTAAACCCAGTTGGTGGAGATTCTCGCTAAACTCGTGACCTTCACGAATAACACTTACTAGTAAAGGATCCCTATCCGAAGTTGAAGCTCCTGGACTGATGGGACTTTGCTTGCCTTCAGCAACATTGCAAAACACATATCCAACTTGCGGATAAACTCGTTTCCCTTCTTTTTTACGACGAATGACGTTAGTTATACCACACACGTTATTCTCGTTAAGTCGGGTTATCATGATGGCGTCTAAACGGTCTAAATGTCTTATGAATTCCCAAAAACAAGGTTTTCGATTAAAACCACCATCTATGAGCATGGTAAATCCACTGACACCAAACAAAGCACAATCTCCTTGACCACCTGGGAATATGTACAAAGTCGGTCGGTTAAAACGAATGTTCCCCACCACTGGTGACGACTTCATCATCTCCGTGAGAGGCTGGAATCGAAGCACACAGTTCAAGTAATCCACGAATGCTTTGGAACCAGGAACTTCAGATGCTGTACTAGGAGGGTTGAAGTGGAGTGACTCGTGTAGTTGAGTTGTTGTGCCGCAATCGTCGCCCTGCGATGCCCACGGTCCTTCGGGAATGCAATGAATGTGAATGGTGCAACCAGGGTGCCGCCGAAGCTCTTTTTGGACTTCTGCATCTTGTAAAGTGTCCAGGAAGTCCTCGTAAGCGAAACTTCCATCTTGTAGGATCCAAGATCCGGAACCAGTGAATGCATACCCAGCATGAATTACATGTTTATGTCCAACGTTGGCGGCTAACAAGTTTTTTAGGCATTGCTTCAGAGTGTTGACTTGCGGATTGAGAAGTACTTCTACTGCTAGGTTTTCTGTTGAGTGTTGAATAAGAAGCTCTGAAAAAGGGAAAGAAAGTTCTTTAGACACTTTATTTAAAGAACAGTAGTGCAAAACAGAATAATATGAGCAATTATCACCAATTTTCGAAGCATTTAGAGGCATAAATAATGTAACAATAAAGCAGAATAAGCAATAAAGCAGTGAATAAGCAATAAGAAGTAATAGCAATAAAGCAGTGGACACATACTTCAGGGTTGCAAGGATTTTTTTTTTTAAATGAGCCTGTAAATGAAAAGACATACACCAATAGGTTCCTTCAGCTCAATTCTTTGCATTGAAAAATAATTCTTTGGGACCCCGAAATACGTGTCTAAAAGTTCATGACTAAATTCAGTGCATGTTTGAACCATTATTTCGCAAGCTCTAATATAACCGTGTAATAAATCTGAGAAAGTGAGCTGTAATGTTTTTCTATAATATGTAATTTGTGCAAATAATATACACATTTCTTGCCATGTATTGCCTTACTATAGTAAAAATGTCTGATATGTGAAATTAAAGTTTATTGAATTGTTAATTTTATAAACTGCACATTTTTCTAAAGAAAATTTTGATAGCAGAAATGTATTTCGATATGATGCTTTATGAGTTGTGAGAGTAATATTGATTGAGTTAAAATATAAAAAAAAATGTTTAACAGATACGATACTACTTGAACAAGAATAAATTAGTGCAAAAGAGACGGCAAATGTGAAAATTACTGGTTAATTTTTTCCCGCTTCTAGAGTAAACATTCAAAAGCATCTTAGCGGCAAACCTTCTGGCAACTGATTTATTTACTTTCAGTCTAGCTTTTCTGCGAATGGACTTCAGGGTTGAATTGTAAATTTTCAGTGCTGGAGCATCAGTTTCGTCCTGTCGTGAACAATTTAATGTAAAAGGAAATTTTATTTTTCTGGAAAAGCAGTTCATTGTTTAATTTTTTCCTGAAACTTTGCGAGAAAAAAGTACTGGCATCCATGTTGTCGTTACTTTATATAGTAAAATAGTATTATTCTGTAAAATTTTACGTACACTGTATTTATTCGGAGCACCAGTTCATCCGTTATTTCTTCTAGTCTGTCTCCTCAAGTTACTTTGGACGGAATAGCCTTACACCGTAAAAAAATTTCCTTAAAATTACGATAGAAAGTACTGTCTATGTATTCCATGTTGCCTGTACATTTTGGGGTAAAATCTTATTATACTGTAAAATTTTACGGTAAAAAAATGATACTTTGGCTTGTTGAGCTGAGCAAAATGAATAGGATGAACGCAACCGGGATGAAACCTACATTCTCTTTGTTCGGAGAAAGGTGCTCTCAACCACTGCACTGAATGGGTTTCTTACAGTGAAATGGAGGGAAAATTCAAAACATGCTTCTCACTGTATACACTGCGATGCAAAAGTTTAAACAAATGGCAAATATGTGAATAAAAAGAAAACTATTCAACGAAATGCTTTCAAATTTCTACTGCAGGTACACAATATGGTCCCAAATACTTGTCTGGAGTTCTTAAAACTATAACTGGAATCAAATTTTGGATATTACAAAAGACATTTTTTTAACATTGTTAGTTAGACACATAAAGTTTAGACAATAGTCAGATTTTATGCAAATATCCCGTGAAATGTGATTGGTGGAGGAAATGCGGGACTTTATTATTCATTTATAAAGTACACAGATTGCCGAATAAATAATCAAAATCTTAAAAGCTCTGTAGTTCTCGTGTACAGAAGATGAGAAAGTTTGGAAGCCGAAACTTGCAAATGAACCTACTTTATTAATTCTTTGCCTTTTAAATCGGCTCTAGTATGGTAGTACATTGTTTTTTACTTTGTGGAGAGCAAATTCAGACATGAGTATCGATCAAAAGACCAAGAAAAACTATATTTCTTACAGATGAAGGAATTGAAAAAACGGCTTGAGCTTACGATTTGCGCCTTAATCCTACAAAACTTCAACTTGGGTCAAAAACAGCACGTGACAGCGTAAGTAGATGAACAACTGAATCGGAATGTATAAAAAAAAAACAAAGAATTGTGCTTGAGCCTTTTCGGACAGAGTGTCCCAAATAAGCCAGATTTTATTGGTAAAAACAGCACATCACACAACAGCATATAATCATTGGATATTTCTTAAGTCCCGCGAAAAGAATTATAATTCATCTAGGCCATCCCAATTTTAATAATTTTTATCAAAGAAAGTACCATTCATTTTTAAGTCACGATGATACATATGCTGCTTTTCACATTAATATCAGGCTTATTTGGGACACTCTGTCCGAAAAGGCTCAGGAACAATTCTTTGTTTTTTTTTATGCATTCCGATTCAGTTGTTCATCTACTTATGCTGTCACGTGCTGTTTTTGACCCAAGTTGAAGTTTTGTTGGATTAAGGGGCGAATCGTCAGTCTGAGCCGTATTTTCAATTCATTCATCTTTAAGAAATATAATTTTTCTTGGACTTTTTGATCGATACGCATGTCTGAATTTGCTCTCCACAAAGTAAAAAACAATGTACTACCATACTAGAGCCGATTTAAAAGACAAAAAATTAATAAAGTAGGTTCATTTTCAAATTTCGGCTTTCAAACTTTCTCATCTTCTTTATTCGAGAACTAAAGAGCTTTTGAGATTTTGATTATTTATTCAGCAATCTCTGCACTTTATAAATGAATAATGCAGTCTCGCATTTCCTCCACCAATTACGGGATATTTGCATAAAATCTGACTATGGTCTAAACTTTTGCAACAATATAAAAAAATGTCTTTTATAATATCCACAATTTGATTCCAGTTATAGTTTTAAGAACTCCAGACGCGTATTTGGGGCCATATTGTGTACCTGCAGTAGAAATTTGAAAGCATTTCGTTAAATAGTTTTCTTTTTATTCACATATTTGCATTTTGTCTAAACTTTTGCATCGCAGTGTATTTCACACGGTATCACTTGGCACTGCAATCCTTTGGTTTTTTTCGTTACCATTTACAGTAAATTTTCTCTGTACAGTACACATTCCATTCTACCATAAAAATTACCTAAAAATGTCCTGAATTTTTGACTGTACTAGAACGGCGTTCCAGTGCGTTTCGGTACCTAATCGCCAGTGGTGCCAAGGTACAAAAGTGCAATAAAAAATTCTAAATTAATGTTTCGAAGTTACATTTGTAAAGAAAAGACTTTTGTGACGAAAACAGCATACGTAAAATCTAGGAATATAAACAATTGATTAAAAAAAGCGCAAAAAGTACCACAGTAAAATCTAGAAATTTGGGACAAATCAGGTTTGCATTAAGTCTCAGAGTATGAAATGAATAATAGCTGAATCAGGCAACCTGTCCAAAATGAGGAAAGCTCCAAAAAGATCTAATTCTGTATATTTTTCTCAATTTAATATGGTTAACAATGGTGAGCAATGTTTTACATTTTAGCAATTTCTTCTTAAATCATAAAGTTGAATATTATTTAAAGCGAGATTTGTGTTACTTTTTTCAGGTTTATTCATATCTAACTCAATTTTAAAATTCCGAATGTGTTACTACTTACAGCCTTATTCACAATCACGGCTTGGCTGCAGAATAATCCCGAAATCGATCTATCCTGCGATCCAGATCCATCCTCCGTTCTTATTCACCAACCTTGGATAAATGAAGCGCGGGATTACTCAGACACAGATGTAAGAACTTCTGTAATTGGTCGCTTTTGATCAGGTGACGTTGACGACATTCCCATGATTCCTAGTCGCTCATTATGGAAAAATCATGGCCGCCAATGTTTACCGGAAGCTGACAAATCTTTGTTATTTTTTATATTTTTTTCTAACCGTCAGAACTTTTCACAACTTATGTATGTTATATATCTTGGCAAAATGCATCTTCAAAAAAATTTTCATTAAAAAATATTAACTTTAAGGTACTTAAATCAATTAAAAACTCACTGTAAGTGAGAAATTTCAACGGCGTCCATCTTGGGCCACCAAGAATCTATTCAGTTCTTAAAAATGTTTCTGAATTTTTCTACCGTTGTTATCACGCTACTTTTTCGTCCTAAGATGCATTTTTCAGGTTTATTTCGCAAAAAAAGTAAGGAATCAGAGGGATATTTCAAAATAAAAACATCATATCCGCCATGTTTGTCTTTTCCTACATGTAAAACGTGTGGTAGAGAGTATAATCGCGGAATTAAACCGCCAATATTGGCGGCTTAGATTCGAGGCTATATTTCGCTGCTTGTAGGCTGGAATAATCTTCCTTTTGCGATTGTGAATAACGATTTCGTGCGAATCCTGGGATAATCTTCAACAGTGGCAACATTGAAGGATTATTCGTGTTTGTGAATAACGGTGTTAGAAAGAGAAGGTAAAATTAAAAACGACGCGAAACTATTATATAGTTATTTTTAAAATTTATCCAAAAACCAGGACCGTCATTTAGGGGGGGGGGGGGCAGGGAGGGGTGGATTGTCCCCCCCCCGGTTTTGAGAAATCAATGTATTTATATAAAAGTGGGCGTGGTTTTTGATGTTTTCCGGCATTGCGTTTGGACCCTTTGCCCCCCTCCCTGGAAAAACTTGAAATGACGTCCCTGCCAAAAACACTAAAATCTGGAAATTCCTTAATAGTTGTTTTATTAAGCAATCAATTTTAAACCTTCTAAAACAGAACTCTTATATTGTTCATAAATACATTTACTCTTATATTGTATATAAATACACTGCTCGACATTGAAAATGCAACACCAAGAAGGAGTGGTCAGAAATTGATGAAATTTGGTAAGAAGACAGAGACAGCATGGAACAATAAGTGATATTTATTTCAAAATAAATAAGCAAAATTTAGAGCGAGGACGGCGTCGGCTCAGTAAGAAGTAGGACCACCGCGGACAGCGATGCACGAAGAAACACGCCTAGGCATGGAGTCAATAAGCCTGCTGATGGTGTCCTGAGGGATAGCACTCCATTCCCTTTCAACCATTTGCCACAGTTCGTCCTCTGAACGAGGCAGTGGCAGGTTCTGCAAACGGCGTCCAATCACGTCCCGCACATGTTCGATTGGTGACAAGCCAGGAGAGTATGGTGGCCAGGAAAGCATCTGTACACCTCGTAGAGCATGTTGGCTGATTCGAGCACTGTGAGGCCGGGCGTTATCCTGTTGAAAAATTGCATTTGGCAGACCCTGAAGTTAGGGGATTGCCACCGGCCGCAGTACATTATCTACATATCGTTGGGCCTTCATAGTGCCCCGAATACGAACTAGAGGTGGTACGGAATTGTATACAATAGCGCCCCAAACCATTATGCCACTTTGTCGCGCTGTGGGGCGTTCCACAGTTACTGCCGGATTCGATCTTTCTCCACGTCGACGCCACACACGTATGCGATGACTATCGCTGGACAAACAGAAGCGGGATTCATCTGAGAAGACTACGGATTGCCATTCTGCCATCCACGTCGCTCTAGTCCGGCACCATTCCAAACGTTGGAGTCTGTGCCGTGAGGTCAATGGCAGTCTTCTTAGCGGGCGCCGTGATTGCAGGCCACGTGCAACCAGTCGACGGGAAATGGTTCTGGTCGACACAGGAACATCCAGGGTACCTTGCACGTGCTGCAGAATCGACGTACAAGTGACTTGCGGGTCCGCCACAGCTTGTCGGTGAATCCGTCGATCCAAGCGGTCTACGTCACTCTGGCTGCACCTGCACCCCTCAATGTGGCTACATTTCCTCTTTCCAACCATCTCCGACACAGCCGATGCACAGTGCTTGCATCCATGTGGGTATCAGCTGCAATTTGACGTATGGATCAACCTCCCCTTCTCAGTCCGATCACCATACCTCTTGTAAAGTCGTCTGTATTCTGGAAGTGTCTTTGTTGAGGACGGCGTGGCATTTCCTCCTATCACACGTATCCTTCGAGACAAAAACCAAATTTCTCCGATAATTAGTCTGGCAGAAAAACCAACATGAACATAGCCCACTTTTCAACTTCATTCTCTTATATCTTACTTCACGTGCGTTGGAGAGTTGCGCATTTCATATCATTTGCATAACTCAGTGACGTGCGTCTACGGTAAAATTTGCATGAGTTTCTGACCACTCCTTCTTGGTGTTGCATTTTCAATGTCGAGCAGTGTACATTTAGAAGTGATATTCTGTAAATATTTACAATGCTAAGTTGAATTACTTTGTATAGGAAATTTAAACATACTAACGTACTATTAATGTAACTCAAATAAATTTTGATAAATATAGGGTTCTGTTACTTTATTCATTAAAAAGCTAGCGTGTTTAATTGATATTGAATTAATTTTAAACCGAAAAAGCGATATTTTTCCGTTAAAAATCTTCTACATTATATAACAGTAGGATTTTTTAATGTAAATTCAATATGTAAAATAAAAAGGTAAACTTAAATCTTTCAAATTACATGGAAAAATGTAGACAATTTGCTTTGAGTATGTAATCATTAGAGATCTTTCGTTCATTAATGAAATGAATTTTCCTACATTATGGAAATTGAAAGAAATAGAGTCTGTCTAGGAATTTTGGAATGTTTAACACAGATAAACAAGAGGTTTTGGAGGAATGCCAAACTGAGGGCAGTAAATTGGGAATTAATGAAAATGGAAATAGCGTTAAAGTTGTAGTTAGTTGCTGAAAGGAATAATTAGGGATTTTTCCAAATATTGTGGTTTGGATATTTCCCAAAGCTGTTTCATTAACTATGGCTGGTAGGAAAAATATATTACTCAAGTGCATTTGAGTAGGATACATCAAGGGCGTAGCTAGGACTCACGTTAGGGGGGTGCAAGCAGTGGCACCCCAATAGGCGGTCACTGTGACTTCCCTAAAAGTTCTTATCCGATACAAATTGGCTGATGACATTTGAAAACAGTGAGACAGTATTGCAAGGCTGAACTTCTTTATTTTATTTATTTTTATTTTTTTTTTCTTTAATTAATTTATTTCTTTCGTGATGCCTCACGTCTCTTTTGGTAGACATAGATAAGTATGCATTCTTGTATTATATTTATTTATTTTTTAATCATTCAGTAAAGTTATGAGTTTCATTCGGTAAATTAAAAATTTTCTCCTCAAAAATAGGCAAGCTTACTTTCATTTTCTGAAAAGTAATCAATACTAGACATAATAACGCAGTTTATATAAAGTTCCCAAAAATTAGCATAAAAGTCAAATTTTTCAATAAAAACAAAAAGAAAAAAGCAAGAAAGAAAGAGAAAAAAGTGCTTGAAATTCTCTTTGCACAAAAAAAGGAAGAAATTATGAACTCAAAGAAAATATACTTTATTCAGTCATGCACACCTCAAACCAATGGATGGTATAAAATATTTCTAAAAGAACAAAACAGTAGTTTTTTTATAGTTCTGCACCAGCATGTTACAAAGAAAAGCATGAAAGGGGACAAAATCGTTTGTCAAAAAAAAATAAATAAAATGGGAGGTCACAGTGACCTCCCATTGGCTCTGATCTAGGGGGTGCATCTGCACCCCCCTAGCTACGCCCTTGGGATACATGTACGTTTCTACGTTGTACGCATCCTTTTCAATATTTTGCACCTGTCTTGAAAAATTTCTTTGTAAGAAGTATTGACTTTTTGTAATAGTATTATGTTATTCTTGTATATGAACAGATTTATGTAAGCATAACTTTTTAGAATTCATTTTTTTATACTCAGTGCAAATATGTTAATGGACCAGTAATTCGAATGTTATGGCAATGCTAATTGAATCTTTTATTTCAAAAACCGGTCAAGCGACAAACATTTTTTAACAAAACATTTTTAATTTTAAGAAAATATTTATAAAATTACATTCAATTATTCAGTCGTGATTGCAACATTTTTTACTGAATGAAATGTATCTTAATTTGTATGGCTGTCAGTTTAAAATTTTGTAATCGTTATCGAAAAATTGTAAAATGTGGGTAAAAATGCTTTTTCGAAGTTATTGAGTTTTTTGACTCTTTTTTAAGTAAACGGTCCAATGCGGTGATTGTGCTTTTTGGATTCATATGTTGTTAGTATTCTATATTGTTCAGCTGCATATTTTAAAATCTGTACTGGTATATTATCTATCAGTACATATGTGGGTGGAGGCAGTTGGCGGAACTGTTCTCAGGGCCCCAGTAAACTGGCAAACTACAAGGTGGTAGAACAGAGGAAATCCTGGGAAAATGTAGAATTGGAAGCGTCCTTTCTTAATTAGTTCAATCTTACAAAAGGATTTAAAATTATTTCAGTGTGAAGAAGTCGTCAAAATTATGCAGCTACCAAAGGGTAATGTAAATAATGTACATGATTCATATGTTTCTTCCTTAGGCCCGATTTGATGAAATAAAAAACAAATCTAAGAAACATCATTTCCGATTTCCGCATTATGTAAAGCTTTTGAAAGAAACTATTTAGAATACACCGTCTGACAAAATTCTCTTGCATGCAAATTTAACTTCAAGAAAAATTGAAGCTGCCAGATCCTGTTTTACGGGTAGCATTTTTTAAGCCACCGGCCACCTTGTCTAGTGGTCAGAGCAGTCTGCCGGTGGGTCCCGGGTTCGAGTCCCGGCTTGGGCGTGGATGCGCTTTCTATCTCCTGTCCTTGTCCTTTCTTTGTATTTGTATGAATGTGTTGTTGTGAAAGGTTGCCTTGCCTACCCTACAAACGGGTACCTATGGCATTCACACCAAATTACGATACAGTTGTAAAAGTGAAGCAGCGCACACCAAATTGCCAGCCAGGCTGGCATATGACAAAAAAAAAAGTCAAAATCTTCAGTTAATTTTAAGTCGTGAAGCTTTTGTTTTCGGATTGCATGTAAAACGTTATGCGCTCTGTTGTTTTTCCATGTCAGTTAGTCCGTACCACGACATTTAAAAAAAAAAAAAAAAACTACCTCCCCCCCCCCCGCAGCAAATTAAGTAATATTTCCTTAATCCCATCGAGACGTTATTTCACATCGACAAACTTTTAAATATCAAACTGAATTAAAAAGGTGATTTTTAATGAAACATTTTTTAATGCTTCTTTGACTTCTCATTTTCAGGGTAAAAATTTTTTGAATATCTTAATTTCCGTGAAATAGAAAGCGAGTTACTAAAATTTGAAAGACAAATGATTGTCAGGATATTCAATAATTTGGATATTATTTGACCCCAAAATTAGAGATTACAGAAAATAATGTTTTTTGAAGCTTCTATATTTAGATTAGTTACATTATTTGCCGAAAGAAAGAATTGTACTAGAGTACATGGGTCTTTTAGGAATTGGGGAGGAAAAGATGAAAAGAGTTGGTGGTGAAAAAAAAAAATGAAGAAAAAAATCATAAATAAACTGAAAAAATATTGCGGCATTTCATTTGAAAAAAAAATAGGGACTATTGGGATATCAAAAATATTAGGCACGGTAAGTAAGATGTTCGGATGATCAATGTCTAACACACCGGATTCTATTGCTGGTATAAATACCTGTGAAAGTTTAAAATTATTTCAAACTAGCATAGGCACTATCGTAAAACATTTTAAATATTAGGATAGTGACCAGCAGATATGTCGAATATGAATTAATTTAGCAAAAACGCAACTCAAGTTAATATTTTCAACTGCAAAATTTTACTATCACGAATCAGTAATTGCAATAAGAAATGCTTTTTTAAACACAAAGCCATTAAATATGAATATTGATGATTACACAAAATGCAGAGGTACTGATCGTTTTTTCATGCAATAAAGTTCGAGTTATAGAAGGTAATATAATGTAATATTATAACTATAAAACATGAAGTTCATCCTTAACTCTGCCATACGTCAACATCGAATTTCTGACAGCAGCAATACCACTGTTGTCTTAGAGCTGTAAAATTATTTCAAACATACCGTTTTAAGAACTAAGAGTTTTGGAAAACAATGCTAAGCGTATGTGACAACTTAAACAAACAATTAATATAAAAACGACATTATACCACTCTTAGGCGCATTCTCCTGAAATGGGTGTTGGATCTTAATAAGCTTTTGAATTGAAAGGACAAGTGGATAAAGGTTATATTTGGAGACGATTTTTGAAATTTACTTTTTACCATGATGTAGGTTGATAAGAACATCAGTATCATGTGCCCTTAGTCACAGAAATGGTTGGTAACTAAGAATACGACCCCGTTATATCCGTTGAGAAAAATCCATTAAAACTTGTCCACTTGCCCCTTCAATTATCAATAGTTTACAGCAGTAGTAGATCTCGACCTGTTTCAAATCACGACCTTTCTTTTTTTTCGGGGGGGGGGGGGGGAGGGGGGCAATTAAATAACCCGCGACTATGTATGTATTCTTTTCCCGTGAATACTTTTATGCGTATATCATTCAAATAACTGAAACCGAACTCTCTCTCTCTCTTTTTTTGGCTGATTTTTCAGTTTGGAAAGTTTACACAAACTCCTTATCTCACTCTTTTAGCATAAGTATAACAGTTCTGGTACTGCTAATAGTGCATTAAAATTTTAAAAGGCGCTTATTTATTTATTTATTTATTTATTTGTGTCTTTTGAATTTTTCCCTTTTAAGTAATGAAGCGGGATTTGTAAGAAAATATGAAAGCAAATAAAACCGTATAATCTTTTTTCAGAAAGTTTCATTTAATTTTAAATGCATATAAGGCTATCTTTTTTCACTTGTTTCGCCTATGAGTTTTGTCTAAGATTACATTTTTGAAACATTCAGGATCCGATTTAACAAGTATCTATGGGTTAACGGTTATATTAATTAAAAAATAATGTTAGTCTTTACGCCCTGGCTCTGGTGTCATAAAAAGGCAAAAGTATAAATAATGTACTGAATTATAGAAGCAAAAGTATAAAAAAATAAAAAATGTATATATATATATATATATATATATATATATATATAAATAAAATTTGCTCACCACTTTCAGTATCCTTAGACGCCTGTGCAGAACATACTGTTTCAAGGCCTTGAAGGTCGCACCTTGTGCTTGTCACATCCCACGATAAGAGACCTGAAAAAAATTTAAATAAAAATCAGTTCTTGCTTATGACTGTCAGTAACATGCAGAAACATGAAATACACACTTAGACATTTTTGGATTAGAACAAGCGTAAATTTTCATTTTTAGATAAATTTCACTCGAAAGAAAATAAATTAAAGAATTCTTGTGCAAAAAAATTTCCAACTTACTCCTCAGAAAAAATTAAAAAATATATAACATGTATAAATAATTAGTGAAAGCATGAAACTCTGGTTTAATCTAACATAAAAAAGAAAACAAATAAAAAAAGCCAATGTCAAAATAATTGTTATTGAATATATACGTTTGATATTGAATGGAATACAAAGCATAGCACAGTACAAATTTAGAGATTGATCTCAAAAACAAACTAATTTTGAGTTTGGCCCATACAATTTTTGTTCTGTTACAGCAAAAAATCCTAATGTTTTGAAACCGCCGTTAGTGGCGCTGTTAATCACGATGGCGTCACCCATGGAACATAAATCATATTGTGCTTTCGAATACACCAGAACATCATCCTTTATTGTGATACAAAGACATTTACGCTCGGAATTTAGTAAAGAACTACCCAATCGTCACAGCAACAAAAGGTGAGTGAATCAGTTCCACAACAAGAGCAAAGAAAACCAGCCTATGAAGAGTAGTAGCCAAAACTAATGTTGAAAAAAACTGAGCGTCTGCAATTCCGGTAGGCGCTCAGGGGTGCCATGATGCGAGGTCATGGGAGGTCGCTGTGACCTCCCAAAAATGACAATTTGGCAAATTTGAGGAATTAATTACAGTATTGTATTTTTTTAATTCCTGAAAGTCCCTTTTCATTAGATGTACTCCGATATCGGAGACCGAGATTGGAAGGGGGTACTTTTCAAATTGGATTAGTATTAAGTTAGCATGGACTAAAAAAAAAGGAAAAGATGACCTCTTTTCATTCTCGGTGTGCGATATGTGCCTACCAGTATTTTATCATTCAGCGAAAGTCGAAGTTTTATTCGGCAACTGGGAATTTTCGCCTCTCCAAAGTTCATGTTCTGGGTGCCCCTGCAGGCGATAAAATGTTCCGACAGCACCTCAGCGGCGATTTCGTAAAAAGAAATAATTTCGCTCTTCCCAAATAAACTTACAGTTATAGTATTATAAATAATTGCTTCGGTGAAACAAATTAATTACAGAATTTATACTACGCCATTATTTTTATCTCATTCAATATTTAAAAAAATGAAAATAAAGTAGCCTCATCAGCGTAGGAAATGTATGTTTCCAGATCTTTTTGGTAAAAATCTAAGAAATTAGTATATGCAAAGCAGCAATTTGCAATGAAATTTGCATACATAATTTTAAGATTCTAAGGTTTTTCACTCTTTAGAGCAGGTAGAAATGACGGTAAAAGTAGATATTGTCACTCTCGAGTAAGTTTTTGTTAAACTTTGAGACAAGTGCATGTTTTTAACTAGTAAAAATGTTCCTCATTCTATTTGCTTTTCCAAAGAAAACTAGATTTACAAGTAATTACATTCTTATCAATAGATTTAGTTTAATTATCAGATGGATTTAGCACAATTGGATACCACAGTTATGTATGCACAGTTTTTTTTTCACATCCTACGTTCAACTGTGAATAAATAGGTTTATTTATTGTACTAGAGATTACGAAAAGGATATCCGACGAATTTTATTCTATCACATTTATGCACATACTTCTAACTCTCCCCCTCCCCTCCCCTCCCAATAACATCGATGGCTTCAACTTCTACGTTACATAAAGGGATACCAATTTCATTATCCTTTTAGTGCATGTACCTAAGGATTGCATTCCTATAGGATTTCTAAAGGTTCTTGGCCCTGGTTTAGAGATAAGTACCTATTAGGGAAAAACTAAGAAAGCTAGATTTGTTGTTGATAATGGAGTCAAACCATTCACCTCACCCTTTGTTTCTCAAAGCAGCGACTGAGCACCAAGATTATAACCCTGAACCGTAGTTTTAAACCAAATAATTTACCACTGTATACCTGAAGTAAGGTTAGAAACTTTAGATTACGCTTTCTAAAGCGAATGGAGTTTAGCTTATAGTTTATTAACATTAAAATGAAAAGGCACTGTTGTATACTCTCTGCAACTGTCCCAACATAAACTATATTCGTTCCACATATTTTAATGATTTTCATCCATCTTTGAGGGAATTGTTAGAAGTTAGAAGTTAACACCATCTCAAATTATTCCATTTTCCTCAGGAAATATGTTATCATCAGTTTTTTATTTAGTATTTATCATTTTCTTCTGCCTTTGCTTCGTTACTGTTTTCTACGCATATTTTCTTGTTATTCAAAATTTCCTTTTGGTATAATACTGTTTCGGCTCGTAATTTTAAAATTAAAACTTAATTAATAACTAAAGCTCGTAATCTATTCCGGAAAATTTCCCCAAAGTTCTAGAAGTTTTATATTCATTTTTCTCTAAACCTTTTTTCATTTGTAGAACATTTTTTTCATCCAATTCCAGTCTTCAAATATTGTTTGGCGTAGCTTACACTATAAAGACTGTTGCGCAGTTAAAACCAGTCGAACCCACCAAATCAAATTCAACGATCTCAGTTTCATCTTTAATAACGAATAACAGGCAAAGATAATAACGAGAAAAAAGTTGAATACGAACTCACAAAAACGATTATTCTCATAAAAAGTAAAGATAAAAATTCGCCTAAGCCAACTCTAACTGCGTCCAATTCTGAAAATTCACTCTGATTCTCAGTCAGCGTAACGGTAAAATTCTATTAAAAGCAAGGGAATAAAACTTTCTGACCATTCGCCGTCCCATAAATCGTCAGGACATGGCATTTTTGAAGAATACTAAAAGCCGAGCACAGAGGGAATATCAAAAACGAAAAGGAACGAAATCTTTTGCTTAGCTGAGCCATGAATAACGATGACTGCCTCTGCATCTGTTGTAAAAAGGCTATTTGAGCGGGGATGACTGAACGTTCTTGGCCGCACGACGCTCTGTGGACGTGAGAATAATGTTTCAGCGATCGTGTTTCTTGTGGGTTGAGCAATCAGCCTATTATTTATAATTGCTCAGAGGCGTGAAGTGTTCGGACAAGTTACAGCCGCCATCAGCGCGATGAAGTAATTATTTGGTCATTCATTTCTTCTTCATGCTCCGTGAAAACTTTTATCTTATTCTCCAAATTAAAAGGAGAAAACTATCGCTTGGTCAACCGAAACTTTTTTTTTTTTTTGCAGCATGACCATGATGTAATGGCGATGGAATACAGGCCCGTCATTTAAGGGGGTCAGAGAGAGGGGGGGGGTCAATTGCACCACCCCCTGGCTTTGAGAAATCAATGTATTTACATATAAGGGAGCGTGGTTTTTGTTGTTTTCCGATGAAATTGCGTTGTGTTTGTATCTTTTGATCCCCCCCCCCCGGAAAAATTTGAAATGACGAACCTAATGGAATAATTTTCTTTCAATAAAGATTGTTATTTCTATTAGTGTCAACGTATGAATTTAGCATATTTTTTGATTTTATCATACTAACTAATAATATGTTAATTTTATCTAAAAAAAACTTATCGTAGTGATAACTCGTAAAATATACTGAATCAATAGCGAGTCATGTTGCGTCGTTTGCTTTCAATGAAAATAATTATTTCTATTAGCTTCGTTTTACCAATAGTGCTATTTTAGCCCCCTTTTCACGAAAAATAGGACATTTTCAACTCTATTTTCTATTACATTTAAGATACTTTTGAAATACTTGTTGGAATCATGACTGAATTTTCTGTCCGCATGGACAATTGCTACAATCAAAAAGTCAAAAGCAGAATAAGGTGTTCTTGTCGATATCTTTGGAACAAAAACAAAGTTTGCTCGAATCGGACTGCTCACTCAAATAAAGAATGCATAAAAGTAAAATTTACTTGAAAAATAATTATATTAAATGCAATAATTATCGAGAAAAGTTTCCCAACACGAAATCAGCCAAACATAATAATAATAAAAATATATTCCACTATATGTAAGACACAACTAAAGAACTATTGCAGAAAAATTAAAATTGGTTAATGTCTGAGCCATAACTAAAGCAATATTTTCCAAATTCGGCTGAATTACTTGATTAAAATTTACTCTATGTTCTTGAATATATGTTGAAGAAGATTAGATCGGCACGTGCAAACAAATCTTCGACTCGATAGAAGTCGCTTTTAAAACATAGCTTTAGGGACTAAATAAAAGAATAAAAACTTTTTATTTATGAGAAGAAATCTTTTACAAATGCCATTAACGCAAGAACTAATTTCAACTTCGGCAGAATATAAATAAATATTCCATTTTATCTTATCCAATTTTCCTTTTACAAAACCGTGCTGTTGCATTATAAATTCTTCATTCTTTGCCTTCTAAATGTTCTTTTCGCTGTTAGGATTTCCAAAAGTTTATTCAATCAACTAATGGGCTTGTTGCCGCCAGTGGTCTACGTTTACCCACATCAAAACCAAGAGAGAGAGAAATCCGGCCAGGCTATATTTGATCAAATCATAATCAAATTTCAGGATTCGGCTGGCACGTGTCCGGGCTTCCATTAAAAGCATGGGTTTATTGTGTTAAAAGATTGTACATTAAGTTCGAAGTCAATTAAGTGCAGGGCTGATTAATTCTCGTCAGATGCAACCATCAACTTCTGTAATTAAATGCTGTTGGAGAGAATGATCGATAAATGGCTGGTATCAATATTCTGCTACCTCCTACTGTGTGTGGGTGGGGGGTTCTAATTATAGAAAGCAGATTCTGTCTTACTCTCACATCGAATAAGTAATTGTTCCATTGCGAAAACGATCGTTTTGCAACAACAGTTATTAAAAAGCGTGTAGCTGCAGAAGTAGGTACCTCCATTTTTCTTCCTAAATGCGTTTTTATTCTTTTTTCCTCACAGATATTGCAATACTTAGGTAGGTCAACAACCTTAGATAGTCAAAAAATTTTAAAATGATTACATTTTGAAGTTTTTCCTGTTTTAATTTCTTTTTAAATGGTTTAAATAAAACAGGAAAATCTACTGTAGTTCATGTCTTTTTGTAGTGACAGATGTGTAAATTTTTTCTAAACAAATTATTTTCGGAGATACCCACTTTCTCAAACATGCGCTTCATTTGATTATATTGCAAGGTATACTTGTATGTTTGAATGCCTTCATTAACTGTCGTAATTAGCTGTTATTATTTTATATATTTTTTAAGTTTTAATTTAATGTTACGTGAACTGTTCGTTTTAAAAATGTGCTTGATAACTGTCAAGTCTAAAACCGTAGATTTTTGAAAAACGGCTATAAAAATTTCAACTTTCATCTTCCGATTTGTTGTTCCGATTTTTGTCGAAGAAACGAAATAATAAACATGCAGAAAAACATTGCTTTGAATATAAAAAATACCTTTGTGCGATTGATGTGAAGTTTTAATCCAACGTTAAAGAAACACTTATTACAGGTATACTGCAGACACGTGTTTCGGGGCTACAAGGAACTTCTTTTTCAATGCATGAAGTGTGAACTTTAGGATGAAAAATCATCCGATAAAAGGATGATTTTTCATCCTAAAGCTCACACTTCATGCATTGAAAAAGGGGTTCCTTGTAGCCCCGAAACACGTGTCTACAGCATACTTGTATACATTTTTGCTTCTTTAACGTTGGATTAAAACTTTACAAACATTGCTTCATTTATGTTGTTAAAATAACTAGCACCTGTGTTTTCGTATCTGTATATTATGTTACAGATACGAAATTATGTTATTGTTTACAGATACGAAATTATGTTATTGTTTAATTTAAAATTTTAAATTTTACTTCTCATTTTGTTACAGGTAGCAGATAACTTTACAAGTAGCACACACAAAAAGAGAAAGTAAATACACAAGACGAATTACAAAAAGAAAAAGAAAACCAAAATAAATACCTACAGCAAGAGAGTGTGTCTATGAAATATTAAGAATAATGAACTAAAAAATCTGTTCGCAGACAGCAAATTCCTCTACTGAAGCATTACGTCTCCCACTATCATAAGACACGTAACAAGTATTTATGAGCATTTTCCCTTTGTTCTGCTTCCCAACGGGCTCTCTGTTGATATAAAATCCTGTTTCTTGGTTTATAAAAGTGACTCACACTGGCATTGTACTTGCAAATGGATGTTTTCTGACGTCTGCAGTATGAGGATTTCCTTTTGAAAAGCTTGTGTGGTTAGTTAAGCGCCTTCTAAGCACGTGTAATGAACGGTTCTCGCGAACTACTATTCCAGATTTGTTTTTGTAAATAAGGAAGCAAAGTGAGGGCCCTGCTCCACATCAGCGTAAAACGCGACCGAAACCGAAGGCAGAAACCGAAAATCCGAGTACTTTCTATAGGAACACTATGTAATCCATTTTACGTTTCTGCTTTATTTTTCTGCTTTACGTCAATGTGGAGCAGGGCCCTGATAGTTTTAGAATACCCTGCACTGTAGAAAATTAATGTTGTTTTTGCGGTATAATACAGCTAATTTTATAGTAAAAAAACTAAAAATTGCTCATTTTACAGTAGTAAACTGTAAAATTGCTAACTTTACAGTACTAAACTGTAAAATTGCTAATTTCACAGTTTATTATCGTTCATTTTACAGTTTAAAACTGAAACCTCTGCTACCAGTATTATACTGTTGTTTAGTATATCGTTAGTATATTGCCAGTATATTATATTTACAGTATAATACGCTAAATTTTACGCCAATAAACTGTAGGCTTGCTAACTTTACAGTAAGAAACTGTAAAATTGCTAGTTTTACACTTTATTGTTGTTCATTTTACAGTTTTAAATTCGAACCTCGGCTGCCAGTATTATACTGTAAAAACAACAGTTCATTTTTTGCAGTGTGTCTGGTGAAGTTCATATTTGGTCTGCTTTTGCAGAGGGAGATATTTTTTCTCTCCCTTTACTCACCCGAGTAGATTTACATTTCATTTCACACCTCCAGGGTCCCCCGTACCTACCACAGCTTCGTGGTTTAAGAGTAGATTTACAGTCTGAGTATTTGTAACCCAGTAAAAGAATCTTTGGTTGTTGCCATTCTCGGATTCAGAAATAATTTCTGGCAGTGGAAGTCTGCGGAGAAGACTCATTAAATTCGCAACTAGTGAATTAGAGAGAAAATTCGAAATCTCCAACTCCAGTATAACGCTCCATATCTCGTTGGCTCTGATTTTCTTTAAAAGAGAGTTTAAAAAAGAAACTTTGTCAAGAAAATAATGAAAAAAAAAAAACTGATGGAGCAGTTCCATAACTGTTTTATCTCTTTGGAGAGGTTTGCTTGCCACTTCTAGCCCCCTCCCTCCACCTCCCGATCTGTCAATGTTTGTTCCAATATCTCTTCGTCAGGCAAATAGTTCTGCGGACTTCTTTTGGTGTAAATATCGAAAATATAGTCGAATGACAGTCAAAATACTATTCAATGATTTTCATAAAAATATTCAGTAATAATTCACTTGAATGGGGGAAAACGGTGATCATATTTAGATTCAAGGAGCCATTTTACATAAGAACTAGCAAAAATTGTGTCAGATGAGTTTTGAAAGTTTTTTTTTTCTTTGAGGGGGGGGGGAGCAGTGAATCAATCATTTATCGAGAAATATCAGAATTGATGTCTATTTGCTCCGTTTGCTATTTTATCTAGCATTTAATTATAATTTAACAGTACACTGTGTTAACTAATCTCTGATTACTTCCAGCGTGAATGCTTTTCACGGGCTACCTACTTTTACAAAGGGTGGATCCAGAAATGTTCCAAAAGAGGGGCGGTTGGTTTTTTTCTACTTGCCCCCCCCCCCTTTTTTTACCACATATCCTGGTTAACACATGTTTATTACAAATATTTCGGTCTTCAATTTCGAAAAACTCCAGATCAGCGCCCCAAATCCCAGCCACTTCTCATTGTATCATCGAAGACCACATCTAAAGTTGCCTTTTTTGAACTTCAAAGTCGAAAAACTGCTGGAAAAGAATCCCTCAAACGAGGGCTCCCTTGTATCCGCCCTTGACTTTTACTTTGAAGTTTTTTTCTTTCATGAAACAGATTCTCCGATTCTAGTGGAAAATGTTATAAATCAACCTTTGTCATTCAAGTTTTATTCAAGACTTGATTAACAGATGCTTTGAGTAGCGATTTGCGCTGCCGCCTTCAAAATGAAAATGTAACCTTTCCGCCAAACAGACCATGGCCGCGTGCAAATGGCGGTCACTAATCGACTTCTATCGGTTGTTTCAAAAATAGAAACAGATGAATTGTTACGGGCGAGGCGATTGCAAACGATACGTCTAGTATTGGATAAGCTGTCTGCCGTCCTTACTTTAATCGATCAAAAAACAATTAGGGATCCAATGAAATCTGAAGTTATATGTTCAAAAGAATTGTTAAGCCGAGAATGGAAGGCTTTCCAAATTATTGATTTTCTTTTCGAACTTATTTCTCATCTGATTTTGAGTGTAACAAGAAGTTCTGTCAAGAACTAAACGAGCCTACTTTCCCGTACATCGACATCGGCATTGTAGCATCTGATCAATATTCTCTTGATTATCTGAAACTAAAAATTATGTCAAACATATCTTTATAGCACTTAAAGCTGATTTCTGAAAGCAAAATATACCCCTCTCATCAGATAAAATAGACACGTAAAAAGTAAATAAACGAGTCAATAAAGTTTTGTCGCACCTTTTAAAGAATGTAACTGTTATAGTTCTTCCGTAGAAAAATTCCACAATCGTTTTCAAAAGAAAAAAAAAATAAATAAAATAAAAGTACAAAGAACTTCAAAACACATTTTATCAAAGAAAGAAAAAAAACTTGTTCGTTAATAAAATGTCTTGAATTTCATTTTTAATCCGTTGCCAGTTGTTAAATATAAATAAGGAATAAAATGCTCTCGTGAATGAAAAATTTTTGTTAACAAAAAAAAATCGTCTGATAAAAAAAAAATAATAATAATAAATTAAACAAACAAATAAATAAATAAACAAAAAATCGTCTGCCCAGTCAGTCATTTTTTCTGAGCCTGCATTTCCGCCATGTTTGCGGAGTCGGAGTCGGAATCAGAGTCCTCACAGAAGATTATTCAGAAAAGTACTTTACAATACATTATTTATCAAAACCATTTTCTTACAAAGTTAGTTTGAAGGAAATCCGCCTTGAAGTTCAGAATCAACATTCAATTTAAATTTCTCCGTAGGCGCTCATGTTAAAATTTTTTCTGAACGGTTCATCATTGAACGAAAAATGGTTCAAATTGAAAAGTGAAATATAGGAATGAGCCTCTCCGAGATCTTTCGAACAAAAAAAAGTTTATTCAATTCGGACGGTTCACTTAAAAGTTATTATGTGGGGACGGTTGTTTGAATGGTTCAATGTTGAACAAAAAAAATGTTCAAATTGAAAATTTAAATACGGTAATGAAGCATCCTTGCCGAGACCTTTTGAACAAAAAAAAGTTTGTTTAAATCGGACTGTTCATTCAAAAGTTATTAGGTGTGAGAGCTTGTTTGAACGGTTCAATGTTGAACGAAAAATTGTTCAAATCGGAAATTTAAAAACGTGGATGAAGTATCCTTGCCGAGATCTTTCGAACAAAAAAAAGTTTGTTTAAATCGGACGGTTCACTCAAAAGTTATTAGGGGTGAGAGCTTGTTTGAACGGTTCAATGTTGAACGAAAAATTGTTCAAATCGAAAATGTAGATACGGGAATGAAGTACCCTTGAAAAGATCTTTCGAACAAAAAAAAGTTTGTTCAAATCGGACTGTTAACTAAAAAGTTAATATCGCGGGCCAGGTTGTTTGAACGGTTTAAAGTTGCACCAAAAATTGTTCAAATCGAAAAATCAAATATGGGAATGAGCTGTACTCGCCGAGATCTTTCCAACAAAAAAAAGTTTGTCCAAATCGGAATGTTCATTCAAAAGTTATTAGGGGGGGGGGGGGACAGACAGACCGACCGACCGACAGACAGACACACAAATTCCCCATCTCAATACCCTACTTTCAAATTTTTAATTTTTCGATATTTATTTCATTTTTTTGTTTCTTTTTGACTTTTTTTTTACTTGGCGATATTTTTTTGGACTTGGCGATATTTTTTGGACTTGGCGACATTTTTTAGATGCACTAAGCCAATTTTAATGCTTTTTTCGTCTCTTTTATTTTTAACGGGAAAGTAGGCTAAAAAGGAAGTAATTCCGAACTTGGTTACACTGCAAAAATGAACTGTTATTTTTACAGTGTAATACTGGCAGCAGAGATTGCAATTTGTAAAAAACTAAAAACTGTTGGATGCACAGTAATAAACCGAGTCATTTTACAGTTTCTTACTGTAAAGTTAGAAATTTTAGTTTATTGCGTTAAATTTAGCTGTATTATGCTATAAAAATAAGAGTATATTACTGGCAGCAGAGGTTCCAGTTTAAAACTGTAAAATGTAGGGTAACAAACTGTTAAATTAGCAGTTTTACAGTTTAGTACTGTAAAAGCAGCATTTTTACGTTTATTACTGTAAAATAAGCAATTTTTGCATTTTACTATTATAAAATTAGCTGTATTATACTGTAAAAACAGCATTAATTTTTTACAGTGTAGTTATGTTTAACTACTATTCTTGATTTGAATATCATAAATAGCAAACAGAGTGAAGTATTATGTATAGTTCTACAATAAATAAAAAAAATCACTTAATGTTTCTAAAATAATATGTATTAAAAGAATTGTTGTTGGATGTATGAAAGATTAAAAAACTTAACTAATTTATATAAAAAAATGAAATTTTGTCTTGTAACTGAATTTACGTTACTACCAAAAATATTTGTTACAGTAGGAGTGGTGGGCTAGAAGAATGTTTCGAAAGTGTTGCTAGTTATTTTCAAAAAAAAAGGTAAAAATAAAAAACAATAAATAAATAATTTAGTTAAAATACTTGCATTCTAAAGCAAAAAATAAATTAATAAATAAATGAAATATATAATGACTAAATATACAAATAAATACAATAAATAATAACTAACTAAATAAATAAATAATTACAAAAAATAAGTAATGAAAGAGAAAGAAACACTAAGTGATAAAAGTAACAAAGGTGCAAAAGTAATATTTATTTTGAAAAGTATTGCCAAATGCCAATTGTATGAAGGTTATAAAAATGTGCATAAACACTCCATCGTACTAACTGCTTTTCTTGCATTATGAAAGAGTTATTACTAGAGCTAATGTGTTTTTTTTTTCTTGTGTTTTTGCAAATTTATAAAATAATTTGAAATTTGTAAAAAAAAAACTTAACAGTGTCTTTTTGCTTTTGTTTTCCTTCTTCGGAAAAAAAGGAGGGAATGTATACTAAAAACTACGTTCACTTAAAATATGCATAACATAAAAAGCAAACGTTTGATTTCTTGTTAGGACTGAACATTGTTTTATGAATTCTGATAAATTACCAAATAACATATCTATTAAAAGAGCATTTTTTATGGTATAAATATACACCCGGTCGTCAATTATAGTACGACACGACTTAATATTTTCATCCCAGAGCAAGTTTGACATTTTCTCTCAATTTCAAGAATACAAAACACCAGCTGATTTTGCAGGAATAATAAATTTATCAGTCTCTATTGAACAAAAGCTTAATCAAAAATGTAATATTTTCCCTTTTTCTTACACCTCCCTGTCTATGTTTCCTCTACTCACAGCAGAGCATGGAGTTTCTTCTGTGGAAAAAAATCGGATCAATTTATGTGCTGAAAAGTCAAATGGTAAAGCTTGAGATTAAAAATTTGATAGTGGCCAGAAAAACCAAAAAAGTTAGTGGCCACTTTGGCGTTGTTGGTGGCCACTTTGAACCAAGTTCAAAATTTGCAATCCCACTTCCCTTTATTCTGTATATAGTAATATTCCACTATGTACTTGCATATATATTAACTAAAGTACTATACATAAAAGAAAAATGTTTAAAAAAAAACTCACAAATATTTTCAATAAAATTTCCCCTCAAGAAAATTATTTATTTTAAAATTCAAATAGTAAGACATTTTGCAAATAAAACAAAAACTAAACGCATCTGCATACTTGAAGTTCAAAAAACATATAATTTAATTTGCTGATTAATCGTAAATTTGGTCATCTTTGAATCTTTTTCCAACGAAGTTTTATTGCATTTTCTAGATTGAAATTGTGTATTTAGATGCTTTGTACAGCATGTTATTTTCTCTCCAAGTTAACATTGGCCACCAATGACAATGCTAATGGCTATTTTCTTTTCATAATCAGCACGATGCATCGGCAGTTTGTATTTTTGTTTAGAAAAAAACTAGGTCGCCAGTTTGACGACCAACATAACATCTTGTAGTCGTCAAAAAATAATTTTTCGTCGCCAGTCTCGCGCATGTCAAAGTGAACTTTAAGCGATTTTTAGAAAGGCTAATCTACATTTAGATTATGGAAGTTATTTACGCCGAATACAGAATGAAATCTTAAACGCTGTGGAGATTGAAAACCTATTCACTGGGTAAGGATAGAATAAAAGTTACTAGCGTTCAGCTTTTATCATGGAGAGTTTAACGTTTTATACTTGAATTCATTTATAATGATTAGAGTTCGTGAGAAGGAACCCACAATCTTCGGAATGATAAATAAAAAATCTTGTGCGGGAGAAAAAGAAGAGCAAATAGCTATAATATTTGCGCTCACGGGCTTTGTGCGCCCGAGCTGGCTTTTAGTTTAGAAGCTAACATCTTTTACATCGAAAAACGGGGGAGAAGGCTTTGTGTTCTAGAAACTGGTTAATGAAATTTTTATTTTCTACGAGCTTCCACCGCTTTAATTTATTTGGGGCCATTCTACGAAAAAGCTGATATTTTGTCCCGCACGGGACAGCTCATATATTTCCTTAAGAAGAGAGAGAAGAGATGAATATTTTGTGGCGTTCTCACAAAAAAAAAAAAAAAAAATAATAATAATAATAATAATAATAATAAATAAAAAAAGAATGAAAGAAAAAAAAACCCTCTGAGATTATTATTATTATTATTTTATTTGTTTTCTATTAGGGGAAGCAGACTGTGAAAATAATACTCACTATAACTATGAAAACACTATTTTCTTAATGTGTTACGCAATCGCCCAAGTAATATGTGGAAAATGCCCTAATTTGCATGTTCAGCTAATACGAACAAATATTATCAATGTAAAACTAAAAGATTAGGAATTTGAGTGAAATCTTAAGTTAATTACTTTTTTTTCTTTAAAACAAATGCTGTTTTATGCACACATGTAAACATAGAGAAAGGATGCTTTTTTAAACCTGTATATTTATTTGTTTATTTAATAGAATCGGTATAGAGAAAGTTTACAAATACCTTTGTGCTATAGATGCAAAGAAATTTACAACGTAAAGTATGCACAAATAAGCAGGGATACTGCATCCTTGCTTATTTGTGCATTCTTTACGTTGTAATTTTCTTTGCATCGGTATAGAGAGTTATTGTCATGCCGTAAAATCAAATCGCATCTTAACTATTTCTTTGAAATCCCCATAATAGTTTCTGCGAAATTTATTGAAGCATATCATCTAACAGAAAAACGGATGTAATCAAACTTCTTTCATTTCATGGTTTCACGGGTGACTGATTTTATTCCATTTCTTTTCTATTAAGATGGATTTTCTGTTCAGTAAATAAATTGTTTAAGAAAAAGTTGGAAAATGCACGATATTCGGTAAGGACACTTCCTTGTTCGTCTTCTTTTTAACCTACGACGTAACAAGGAAGGGGGGTCATAAATAGGGATGGACCGATAAGCAAATTGGCGGATTACCGATTACCGATCAATCGGCTGTTGATAGTCGGCCAATTAATCGGCTGAGCGGATTAATGATAAGGATGATTGTTTTTAATACTACCAATTTTACCATCAGTTTTTTCTCTCTTATACAATTACGAGTTTAGAAAAAGTAAGTAATTTATTTCTGAGCGAAGTTTTTTTTTCTTTTTTTTTTTTCCATTTTCCTAATTTTTACAAAATAATTTCTATATTTTATCTAATTTCGAAGAACCAATTTTCATATTATTGCCAATAGTGTTACATTAACACATTGTTAATTATGTTAATTGGACATAAAAATTCGAACAAGCCAATTTAGGAATACTTTTAGTTTAAAATGTTTAATAATTAGTAGCAATTTCTTTCAAGACTTGAATTCTTTGTGAAAATTATAGGTTATCTAAAAGCACTTTGATAAGGAGAAAACTATCGTCACATGAAAAATTATTGCATCATTGTCTACGTGTATATTTATTAGTAGTAAAATTAATTTATTAAAATATTTATATCAACTGTGAGGATTATTATTACTGTCAATAAAATTATTCATCATAGTTTTTTAGTGTAGATATACTTTAAAGAATAATGTTTTAAAATATTTTTAGACTGATTAATCGGCAAGATCTTGCGATTAATTACTGATAATCGGCAGGATTTTGCCGATTATTAATAATTGGCAAAGTGGCCGATTTTGTACGATTAATAGGTACTGCCGATTAATCAGTGCAGCCGTATATCTGTCGATGCATCTGTGTATCTGTCTGTTGCACACTAGCACCTACACGGATGGACCGATTTTGATTTTTTTTTTCGATTTAAAAGGAGAGATGATCAAGAGTGTTCTTAAATAGGTCGCGTCTTCGGATGACGTTAAGTAACGAAGATATTAATGAAAAACACTTGAAATGTTTTTCGAGTTTCTTGAAACAAAAACATACTTGAAAATTTAAAGCAATAGTACAAAAAAAAAAAGAGAAAATATTTCTGCTTCTGATAGAATGTATTTGGAACTTCCAAGTTGCATAGAACTCGAGTTATAAGGTTTTTTGGGAAATGCGGCTAAACTTTTATTTACGCGATTGGAAACCGATGTCATTGTTGGAAGAAAAGAAAAGAAAGCTCTTTATAATTTAAAATCTTTATCTGTTGCCAGTTTCTATTAGCTAATAATAAAAATACTTGTAGTTGATTTTAGTTTAAGGATTTTAAACTCCGGATAAAACACAGAACATTTTCAGGAAAGGAAAAAGTTTAATTTTTAAAAGAACGGCAAAGGAAAAGAAAGCTGTTCCATGGTTATTTTGCTATTCGTTTAAGCTAGTTACGAGAAAAAATGTTTTAACTATCTAAGTAAGGGCCGAATTCAAGTGAAACACCATTGCAATCGCTTCGAGGCGATTGCAAATTGCAATCGCTACTGGAAGTCGAATTACATTAGAATCGCATCTCATAGTGATTGTAACGTATCCAAATTTGGTAATTTGCGATTGCATTGGTGAGTTGCGATCGTCCGTGGTTCACTTGAATTCCTGCCTAAATGTCATGAAAATTGTTAAAACTCTACGATCAATATTTAGACTCAAACCGCTGTCAACACATAAAGGTTAATGTTACGAGCATCTGTATAGGCGGAATAGCGATAAAAAAAACTCTCATAACTAATGTTAGAAACATAAATAAGCAATAAAACTACTTAAAAGTTAATTTTTGATTCGCATATTTTGTGCAAGCATTTTTTTTTGTTATCTTCAGTCGTTATACTCTAATTTTTACAACGTCGACTTTACAGCTAAGTCAAATAAAATGTTCCTCAAGCATTTCATGAATATCTGTACTCGACCAGACTAACGTAGTCCATTTCGTCTTTTTCAGCTAGAGGGTCAAACGAGTATTCGACAATCGTTTTTCCCTCTACGAAAATACGAAATGATTACGTAGTCGGTTCGAGTACAGATATGTCATCTCTTTAAAAATATCTTATTATATCCGTTTACTTATTGTTTTCCTCATGAAAGATATTTCGTACTCTGCATGAAGCCCAAAAGGAGGATTTTTTTGGTCAAAACTTTACTAATTGGAGGAAAAGAAACTAAACTAAACTTATTTTTAAAAATTGTTTATAATAAATACAGTAGTCACGAAACCTCGAGGAACTGAAAGTCAGAAAAAACGCAACTCCTCTAATGATGTTACACATTATAGTAAAAAGAGCAACTGAAATTTTCAACAACTCAAGATGCACCAAAACAATATCTTTCTTTAATTTTATGTATTGAACACACTTAATTTTGTTAGTATGATTTTTTTTTTTGCTTTGAAGACATAATACATACCGAAAAATGAATATTTTACGCCATGTAATTTAAGGCTGCGTTGCAAAAATAAAAAAAGAGTTTAAATGAAAAGGGAAACATTTTTGGGTACTCGTGAAATTTTATATTTATAGCTTTGAGAACTTCTGAAAGAATGTTGGGAAAGAAAACAACGTTTAAGCAGGACATAAAAGAATATTTGTTACACTTTACATCCTACATTTTTGTTCTTAAAAAATTTAGGGAGTATAAATTATGATATTTATTTTTCAACTTTTGTTCTGAAAATAATTCAGAAGCAGCTAATATTCTTCCGAATTTCTTAAGAATCACCATTGTTTGAATAGAAATAAAATTCGAAAATTTAGAGCTTCTTTCTTTCGAAAACCAGTTTTTGGAATGCTGACTGAATCCGGAAATTCAACAGTTATTTATTATGCTCGATTTTTAAATTTCAGTGAAGAAAAATTCGTTTTTGCGTCCAATATTTTGAAAAATATTCTACCACAAAACCAAAAGCTCGTAAGTACTTTGAGCTCAGTTCATATTTCCTTAAGTTAAGTGTCCTTCAGCTTACTAACTTTAAAGATCTTGTTATGAAGTGTTTAGTTTTGTATTCAAAATGTGCTTCAACTTTACTGAGATTTGAAAAGACAGGAAAATCGATTTGAATATGTTGTTCAAGTCCATTTGAATTTGAATTTAATCCAGTTGCATTAATTAAAAACTGTTTTCTTTACTGCGAAGACCATATTTAAATTAAAGGGGCAAGTAGATAAAGGTGGTATGTGACAATTTTTGATACTTGCATTTACCATGGATGAAGCTGATAAATTCATCAGTATCATGTCATCTTAGTCACAGAAATGGTTGATAACTAAGAATATGACCCCGTTTTACCCGTTGAGAAAAATCCATTAAAAAAAATAGCACAACATTTTTTTGAAAGCTTTTTCTAGAAATTAAAAAAATTGTCACATATCACCTTTATCCGTTTGCCCTTTCAATTGAAATGCAATGCTAGTTTTCTAAATAAGTAGACCCTTTTTTTACGTGGTTTTGTTTTACGCGGATTTAGTTACACAAGGTTTAGGATTTAACACCTTTATTTTGTTTCACGCGGATACAGCATTGCAAACAGATGAAATTTTCTCCTTATTCAAAATTCAAACTCCTGAGGTTGCAGATCAGTTCCGACGAGGGACCAAGCCAGCTTAGTCGAAAACTGGGGGCCGGCCCTTGAGGAAGCCTGACTCCTGATCGGAGTAGTATACATTTTATGTGTTCCATTGGGGGGTTGGGAGTCCAGTGACCAAACTGACATGGGCCCACCTTGGCTCTTAGCGGCCCTGCTGAGGACAATATGCAATGAACTGCATTTTAGCGTACTAATGAGCGTGCCACTTGAGTCACTGGAGATCATTTTTTGCCATTGGTTCCAGAGCTCTTTCTGAGAAGTTTTCTTTTGTTTCAAATAGGATTGCGTTTCGCTTCTTGCCATTTGCTGACCTAGTGCATTTCCCAAGACCGGCATCCACTCTTTCATGTGGCACCACCATCGGCGGAATGCCATTGCCAAGAGTATTTTGATGCCCAGTTTCCCCACTAGATGGAGGCACCTGGGCTTTATTTGATGCGAAACTGCACTCGGATTTTTGTTTTGCCAAGAGATACAGAAATCCAAGCAAGTACTCGAGGGATCTTTTACATGCCACATAATCATACGACATGGACGCTGTCGATTTTCTGCATCATGAAAATCCACCAACTAGAGTCGGGTTTGATCCCGCACCTTTGGGCGTGAGAGGCCAGCGTCCTAACCACTACACCACTCTGTCGGCTCTTTCTGAGAAGTAAAGTTATAAAACTCACGCAATTCAGAGCTCACTGGAAGAAGAGATTTTAGAAGTGACAAAGAATGACGAAAACAACGAAGATACTGACATCGATGACAGACAACTAAAGCATTTCACGTTGAAAGTTTTGAGTCATTCCTTAACAATGGCAAATGATCCTTCTGATTTTTTAGTGAAGAAAGATTCAGTCGAGAAAGTGACGCGAATGATCATTGATACATTAATGCCCTACAGATAAAACTACAGAGAAAAATCATCAAGTACTACAAAATATTATCACATCTAGCTCTCTTATATAAAGACGTTTTTATTCATATTTTCTTAACGCGCGTATTGCATATGTATCGAAATAATTGCCCTTTAAAATTAATATGTATTTATATATCACTGAAATGAAGTATTTTCTTTATCTGTGGAAGGTAACCCTTATCTTAACCAGGGCCGGATTACTAAATCGGCTACGTAGGCAGTTGCCTATGGGCCCAAGGGTTTTAAAAGGGCCCCGAGAAATCCTGAAGATATCCTTTTTTAACTTTATATGGCACTGAGTTAAACGGTAAGAACATTATTTGATGCAATATGCTTATGCCGAATAGAACTTAAGTAAATGTTAATACTTCCATCCAATTTCTTTCTTATTATCAGGGCATAATTTCTACCAAAAGATGTGCAAGAGCCCAAAATTACCCACAACTTATTTTATCGCGTGAATAGCATGAATTTCACCTAAAATATTAAGTTGCGCATGTGCAGGAGCTTTACTTCCTATGCAAATTAAGCCTTGCTCATCATTAACACTATTCATGCCTGTAATATAATCAATCATTATGATTAATTATAGCAGAAGACCGACTCGAGTGCCTTTACTGACAGAACGACATCGCTTGCAGCGACTCTCGTGGGCACGTGAGCATATCGGTTGGTCCCTAGATGAATGGAAAACCGTGGCCTGGTCCGATGAGTCACGATTTCAGCTGGTAAGAGCCGATGGTAGGGTTCGAGTGTGGCGCAGACCCCACGAAGCCATGGACCCAAACTGTCAGCAAGGCACTGTTCAAGCTGGTGGTGGCTCCGTAATGGTGTGGGCTGTTTTTTCATGGCATGGACTTGGTCCTCTAGTGCGACTGGACCGAACATTGACTGGAAATGCTTATGTGCAGCTACTTGGAGATCACTTGCAGCCATTCATGGACTTCATGTACCCAAACAACGATGGGATTTTTATGGATGACAATGCGCCATGTCACCGGGCCACAACTGTTCGCAATTGGTTTGAAGAAAATTCTGGACAATTCCAACGAATGATTTGGCCACCTAGATCGCCCGACATGAATCCCATTGAACATTTATGGGACACCATCGAGAGGTCTGTTCGTGCCCAAAATCCTGCCCCATCAACGCTTTCACAATTATGGACGTCTATCGAGACAGCATGGCTCAATATTCCTGCAGAAGACTTCCAACGACTTGTTGAGTCCATGCCACGTCGAGTTGTTGCACTTCGCCGGGCAAAAGGAGGGCCGACACGATATTAAGAGGTATCCCATGACTTTTGTCACTTCAGTGTATATTCCATAATAGCAATTTTAAATGATTAAAATATATTTGCACAATATATATATATCAGTGGAGGTGAAGGGGCCCCCTCATTTCAAATTCTTATGTGCCTCCAAATCTTTAATCTGACCCTGATCTCAACACTTTACTACTGAGTCTTAATTTACGCGGCATTTTCGTGGAACGTGTTTTCCACTTAAAACAAGAATCTACAATAGCATTTTTGACTTTCCCTTACTCCATGCTTCTTTCAAGCACAATAATGAAACTTCTATGCATCGAAGTTGCTTATTTTTTCTGTTTATACAGTTGAACTCCGTTAAAAACCTTTGAAATAAGTTCTTCTTATCCGAAGAACAATCACGATCTTGCGACTGAACTTTCGAACGTCTACAGGCTAATTTGAGCCTTTTCTTGGTTTGAATGAAATGAACTGAACTGAAGTGAAACATGAGCGGAAAAAAAATAATAAAAATTGATGGAACGAACAGAGACAGTTGAATTTTGATGAAACATTCTTAATTGATTTTGTTGCGGTTTGAGTTGTGACTAGTCGAATTGCAAATAGTTAATTCTAATATAATATTTTATAAAAAATGATTTCTCTCTTCGAATATTCTCTTCACAACAGTGATACAATTGCAAGTGCCCAGAAGTTTGACTTAGCATGTAGAATGAAGTTTGACTCAGGAGTAATTTGTTTTAAGCGTGTTCGAATCAATGAGTTTTCGACTGTATTATCCTCGCAAACCACCAGGGATACTTGTGACTTGAGAGGCGAGTTCAGTTTTAGGAAAATTACCATAATTAAAACCTTAACACTATTACACATTTTTTA
The DNA here is from genome assembly GCA_038373865.1 of Uloborus plumipes. Classification (NCBI taxonomy): domain Eukaryota; kingdom Metazoa; phylum Arthropoda; class Arachnida; order Araneae; family Uloboridae; genus Uloborus; species Uloborus plumipes. The sequence continues at coordinate 241,260 of JAXGGA010000243.1, forward strand.
AGCACATTGATATCGAAGTCGTATTTTCGTTGAGTTTTCATTCACAAAATTTTTACTAGCAATAAATTTTTTAAAATCTAAATTTTACTAAAACTAAGTAAAACTAAGTTTTACTAAAACTAGCATTAAAAATGGGAAATTTCTCTTAAAGTGTTGCTTCGAAAATTCAATGTTTTAAAAAATTCGTAATTTAAACAAGCTTTCTGCACAAATTAGCTATTAGTGAGGTAGAAGAAGTCTTTCACTTATTTGACTTTTATACCATTTAAAAAAATTCGTAAAATGAAATTTTGTTTAAAAATTCTAAGCTAATTAGTTGAAGGATAATTATTATTTGTAGCAAAATGAGAGAGAAAAGGCTCACCGGTATTGCAAACTATTTATTTTTTTTTTCATTATTGAATTTATAAATAGGCTGGAGTTTTCTTACTTTTCTTAAAGAGAGTATTGCAGCGACGCCAGTCACTTCCACCTTTAAGGATAGTTTTCAACCTTGAAAGGACACGACGGCTCTAAACTTTTTGTTCAGTGCTTGGGACCCATTCTTGCGTCTCTGTTCGCTATTGTATACAATTGCGAACAAAGGAGAAGTAGGAATGAGTTCCAAACACTGAAAGGAAGTTTTAGCTCTTAAGTCATTTTTTTTCTTATTTTCATGAACTTACGAAGAAGAAGACTTTTTCATTCTGTAATTTGTCTATTTCTTCGTTTATTTTTCCAAAAGGGAAAAAGAAATTCTTGTGTATTCACATTTTTTAAGCTTTGCAGTAACTAAACCCAGTTTAGTTTTTATTAAAATATGTTGTCAAATTTTTTAAAAAAATTTCGTTGCTTTAAAAAAGTTTTTATTTTCTTTTTTCCAATGCATGCTATTGGACCCCAATGGCTATTGTCCTTGCTGTTTTCACAAGCTCAGAGCAGAAATGTTTTAAAATTTTCATTTAAGTCACTACACAGCAGGGAAATTCCATGCATGTGTGGAAAAGCGTTGGAAAAATAAAATTACAGCAATGCGCCTGTTTTGCATATTCTTTGATTTATAAATGTTAGAAGTTTGTTATTTATACTAATTTTTTGTCAAGAATGTAGTAATTTTATTTTTGGTAGCACTTTGATGTTGGAAATGGAATATTTAACTTTTGGTAAAGCAAATGATCAATCTTTGAACGTTGGTAAGTTTCAATTTGTTTCTCACTTAAATTAAGTGATTTATGTAAACTTCAAAAATGCACAGTTCTATGTAACGTAAGTTACCAAAAACATGTTAAAGTTCATGTTGTGCATAAAGAAAGGGTAATGCAATGTTAATAATGCTATATCTTCTTTCCTATAAGTGTGTGTTAAGCGAATAGTTAAAGTTTTTTTTTTAATATTGTTTATTTAATTTTTTGTGCTACGATCAAAACGTGTAACGTAAGTTACCGATATATGCAGGTAATGTAAGTTACCTAAGTAGAATTTAAATACTTGTGTTTATAAAGAAAGTAAACTGAAATAAACCTATGTGGTTAGTAGGAGTAATTTATTCAAGAATTCTTTTAAACGTACTGTATTTACTTAATTTAAATTAATCATATTTCTTAAAATGTCTCTATTTGTTAATAAAGTTACAATACACCTCCATTATAAATTACATGCTTCTTTTTTACTTTTAAGATATTAATTATCTCTAAACAATATCACTGCATTCTGAATATTTAAGAGGTAATTTACTATAAATTATTCAAAAATGACATCTGTTATGCTTTAAGGTTTTGAAATGTGTTTTGGAAAAAACAAGTATAAACATATTTATCTCTTACAGGTGAAATATATTTTATTCAGCATTAAAATGCCACTGAACGCTGCAGAAAGATGCGCTGTAAAAGGGGTATGTGAAAAGTCATGTGGATATTACAGATTTATAAATAAAAGTCACTCTTGATGGTGTTGAAATATGTTTTAAAAAGCAAAATTTATCAAAACTATATTCTGAAGATCCGCACATTGACAATCAACATTTAAGAACTAGAAAGGGACAAAATGTGGGGTTTCGTTTAGTTAAGTTTTTCAAGGAACAAAAAGAAAAACCGAGATAAAAGTCGGTGAATGGTGTGTGAAAATACATTGTATCCTTGAATTGTGACGATTATTGAAGAAAATGAGTTTCAAGTAAAAGTAATGACTGCTGTTGGAACCTTTTATAAATAGCCAGAAACGACAGATGAAATTTATTATGAGAAAGAAAACGTGATTCGAAAAATTGAACCTACCTGAAATTGTTAATAACAGTGACCAGTTTGCATTTTAAAGCCTTGTTATGCAATATTTTTGATTGGTCATTGAATTTGGTATTAAATTTCTATAAATTCAATTCATAATTGTTAATTTTCCACATTCTGATCTAAACTGAGCTGTAATTATCATTCATTAATTTTTGTAATAAAGATTTGCTTGTAAGTAAATTTGTAAGTAAGTTACTGTAACGTAAGTCACCCAGTCGAAAATTCCCATAATTCTCAATTTTTTATGTAAAATTTTAAATTGATGAAAATAAATTCCTAAGCATTATAAGGAACTGATAAATTATACTTCAAGCAAGAAAACAGCTGTAATAGAGCAGAAATTTGCCTTAGAACCAATTTTCATATTATGTCATTCCCTTTTTGTGTAACGTAAGTTACTGACTTATTTTTGACTGCTGAATTTTGTAAAACATTAATGCATCGAATATTTTTGCTTTTGACTGTCATTTTCATAGGATGCTTTTATTCAAGGTTTGTATAACAATATTTGTCTGTACTGAGGTGCTAAATGCCTAAGCGAAGGTCAAAATGTAACGAAAGTTACCGTGGAATTGCCCAGCAGCTAAAGCTCTTGAATTTTGACATCTTGAATTTAAATTATGTTTTTTTTTTTTGTAATCACGAATTGCGATAGGACCCCATTTCTTGTTTCTATAAGTAGAATGGAATGAAAATGTAGAAGAAATTTGCACGCATTCCTCCTATTATGACTGGTGATTTTCTGGATTAAGTAATACCAGGCATATCGATAAAAAATGAAATCGTCATCAGGGTGCGGTTTTGGAAGATACGCTTATTATGCTCGATTTGAACCAGTATAATTGTCAGAAAGATTGGACCGTTATGGTATTTTTATTTCTTATCTATCTTAAACGACGGGAGTGAGTAATCTGTAAATTTTGTATTTTGATCAAGAGAGAGTTTTGCTTTTTAACTTTATCTATTATTAGAGAAGTTTAACTGCATAAACTGACAAAATAAGCAACTGCGATGATTAGAAGTAACATTACTGTACTTGAAAGAAGCATGGAATAAAGAAACGACAAAAAATATTGTAGATTCTTGTTTTACACTGCAAAAATGAACTGTTGTTTTTACAATATAATACTGGCAGCCGAGGTCCCTATTTAAGAGTTTTTTCCCTAAAAAATGATTTTGCGCAAAAGAATAAAAAAATAAATAAATAAAAATAAATAGAAAACTCGCTTGAGTTAAGACGTGAATAAATGCAGACTGTTGAGGATTTGCAATCAAGACAACAAAAAAAGTCTTTCTAAGTAAATACTAAAAGAAACGAAATAGACTTATTCTCGTTGTCATGTCAATTTTATAAGACAAAGAAACATTAAAAATGGTCAAGTGAGGAAAAAAAGCAATCCGCGATTGCTCTAAAAAAGACTAGTTTTATGGAAGCTGATCAATGCAAATCTCTGCTCCCAGTATTATACTGTTGCTTTTACAGTATAATACAGCTAAATTTTACGGCAATAAACTAAAATTTCTTACTTTACAGTAAGAAACTATAAAATTGCTAGTTTTGCAGTTTATTACTGTTCATTTTACAGTTTTAAATTATAACCTCGGTTGCCAGAATTATACTGTAAAAACAACAGTCCATTTTTCGCAGTGTACTTCCCTTATTTGTGTTCACGGCTTGGCATTTGAATAAAAGATGCAGAAAACAACAAATCTTTTCACACTTCTCATTGTCAGACTTGTTGGAAGTATCCTTGGCAAACAATTCCCTCCAAAGAGAGAAAGAACGTTTCTTCTCTCTAATTGAAGTCGTGAAAGTAAAAAACAATAACTTGCCATTGTGTCGCGGTAGTAGCAAAATTCTGGACTACATGCTTCGTTTACAGTTCAAGTTTTGCCATTAAATCTTACTTTTCCCCCCAGTTGAAATTCGTATTTTTTTTTCTCTCGCTTAGTTTCTAATATATTTTGAAGCTTTAACGTCAACTGGGAAGAAAAAAGAAAGCAGTTTTAGCAGTTTAATTGAATAAGCTCAAACACTTAACATATTTTGGTTAATTTATTGCAGTTTAATTTCGAAAGTTCCAATCACTGGAGAAAAAAAAAGAAATATCGCATGTATATATTAATTACGGAAAGATTATTTTGTATTAATGTTAATACAGTTATTTTGTTCTAAGTTAACTTTAATTTGCATTTAAAACTAATATTGTTTATAATTTCATTATATAACGGATAAACTTATTTTGTTCACGGTATCGGGTAGAATGCTTAATTGATACTTAATGTTTTTTTTTTCACTGATTAAGTCCACGCCTAATTACTTCGTCACACTTTCGGCAATTCCAAGATCGGCCCCCTCCTTCGCTCTAATTGGTTGTTTAGTCAAAGGAAAAATATTATCGAGAAAACTCTTAGCATCATGAATGTTAATATTCCTGTTCTAGTTTTAGATCAAAGTCAGTCTGTTTAAAGATGAGCATTTACAATATAAAGCTTGTAATGTAAACCAGGGGTTCCATAATTTTTCCGACTCATAGCACCCTAGTCTCTCTCTAATATAGAATATGGATATCATGGGCACTTCGCGGAACTGGTCGTATCCCTCTGTGGCACCCGCTTTGAGAACCCTGTTTCTGGTTAATCTTGCATTTCAGCTCCTTAGATTTTACTTAATGGAAATTTAACTACATGTAAAATTATTAAGTAACTTGTTAATGTATTGTTTCATTCTTGTGTATTAAAAAAAAATTTGGTCGTTTTGAAACAGCTGTTAATAGCTTATGAGGGTAAATTATGTTCAATGTTGTCTACTTAAATAAGAAAAGGTATAAACAATAATATGCAGCTGCAAAACCTTTAAACTGCAAGAAATAGCTCTAAAAATAACCGAGAATTACTTCTGCAGGGTAATTTTTGTATTTCAATCAATGAAAGTGCTGCGAGTGGGATTTGTCAAAAAGAAATATCATTAATATCTCCTGGTGGGATTCGGACAGTGTTAAATTCTTTGTTTGCTATGTCCATTTCCTTCCTTTTCATAAAATCCGCCCCTAGCAGTGCCTCAAAGCCAGACCAATCCCACTAATAGCTTAATTCACAGCCAGAATAATAAGCGCGCTTTAATTCCTCCTCGTATATGACGGATCAATCTTTTCTTGGCAAAGCTGAAGCTCTTTACTATTCTTTTCCCCATTAACTATAAATACTAAAACTGAAATAAAAATAAATGTGTTTTCGGTTGCCGGGGCGTGGGGCGTCGCTGGGGGGCGCTGACGCATGGGCGTGGTTTTGTCTTACTAGTGGCGCAGTCCGATCTTCCCCACTGACCCAGTAAAAGACTCTAGGTCAGTGTTATGCGCCTAAAAACTTTTCTAAGGGTAATACGTCACCAGGAATTTGACTTGGTGCCAGTGAAAAAAATAAATGTCAAGTGAAAAATGGTCCTCATATGTAAGAAGTAGTATTTTATTGAAATTCCGTTTCAAGTCAATCATTGTGAAAAATGACTAATCCAGTAAAAATTTAGAAAGTAGCTTTAAATGTTTACTTCGAGAATCATATTGATATAAATAAAATGATACGACGCCTAGAAACTTTTTTCTGCTCGTTTACAAGTTATAGGGATATTTTTTTTTGATCATTACTACTAGCATGAGTCATCATATTTTTTATTTTTCATAATCCGTTTTTTTGCAAGAATGTTTATAAAAAAACAAGAAAAGAAAAAAAAACCAAAGATTAAACTTTTTGAATTTATTTGGCGTGAGCAGGGGAGGGGGTGGAAAGATGTTGCCTTCGGTAGCAGAAACAGCTCGACGCTGCAAACATTGTAATATAACATTGTAAATAATATCCCTCCCCCTCCCCCACATCTTTTAATTATTGGCACTGGCTACTTTGAGATTTTATTAAACAGCCACTCTTTTATTCAAAGCCGCTTTACTGTAACTGATATCTAAGGCTCTTTCCGTGAAAGATGAGACGATCTTTATTGAGCCGGGTTGCAGGAATAGGAATGATGAGCTCCTAAAGTAGAAAACAGGTTTTGAAACCCCGACGTAAAGAAGCAAGAGCCAAACTTAGTAACCAACATACCCGAGAATACTATATTTCTTCCTTTTCAAATTCAGCCATAAACTTAATATGGAATCAACCTACTAGTAACTTCCAGTAGTTTACTTAAATCGGTCTCATAACCATGCGATAAAAGAAATGTGCCTTGAACAGAATCTTTTGAAAAGAGAAAATGGAAAGGTATTCACTAACAATTCGGTTTCGTCAACATCCATAAAAATATCCGAAAGTATTAGTGAAAGAGGATGCTAAACCATCTGTTTTAACAAAGAATCCACATCGGAGCGAGAAAACTTTTTTCTGACACACAAGTTGGCTATCAAATATCTTCAAATATAGTTTAAGAGTAATGAAACATTTAACAAGCATTGTATTGAACTTCTAATATTTGTGAACAATGTACAGAAACGTAAACAAGGTGTTTGTTTATTTCTCCGCTTTTGCCGCTTTTAAGTTGATCCTAATTGATTTCTCAAATTTTTATCTTACAAGTTTAACTTTGTCGTGTCCTCGCGATACTTTTGTTTGCTCCGTGTGAGTGATAGATAGCGTGCGAGCCACATGCTCCATTACTTTAAATGGCCAGGAGACAATTGGTAAGGCGATGTTATACCACTAACTTAAGGTCCTTTGGTTCTGTAACTGCGAATGCTTTTCCTTTAAATCTGTACCTCAGAACCAGACTAACGTAAGTCCATTTTCGTCATTTTTCAGTAGAGGGGAAAAAAGGTGTATTCGACAATCGTTTTTCCCCTCTACCGAAAAATGACGAAAATGGACGTACGTTAGTCTGGTTCTGAGGTACAGAAATTAGATATAACTTTAGAATTTCGCTATTTAGAATGTGTGAATTTGCATTTTGTCTGACTTAAAGTACAGCGAACTCTCACTTATGCACCGGCTCCAAGGACCACAGCAAAAAGCGCATAGGTGAGAGAAACGTATAAGTGAACAAGCCTATTTAAAGGACTAAAACGCAACATAGGTTCTAATGAGAGAATGAATAAGAATGTTTCTATAGAAAAGGGACATATTACTACGGTTTAGCAATTAATGTAACGTAACTACAATTATAAAGAGAAAACAAAAATTACAGCATACCTAATTACAAACTGTTCCCTTTAAAACGATCCATAATAGATAATAGGCCCTCTCCGAACTCTAGTTCATGTAGAAAAAAGGCCTTCCGTAAGCAATAAAGGCGAAAAACAAAAGAGGAAATTGAATAAAAATGCTTATTTTTTAAAGAAAATAAATTAACTTTTTTACATTTTACGGAAAATTCGGCGCATTAGTGAAATATGTATGATTAGAGCGACGCATAAACGAATAATACTATCATTATTTTTCTATGGAATGTGCTGGGACCATTTAAAATCGTCGTATAAGTGAAAAAGGCGCATAAATGAGGCGGTGTATAAGTGAGAGTTCACTGTAAATAGTTTTCAAAAAAAAAAAAAAAAAGTTACGACTTTTTACAGCATCTCTCATTTTTTTAATATTGTAACTGCAAACACTTCTGACTGCTTAGATCATTTATATTTCGCAGATTACTTTATGCATTATGGATATAACTTTTGACACATTACAATTTATTCAGTCCCGTTATTTTGAATATTTCTAGGGGGTGTATACTCAATGTAAATTATGCTAAGAAGCAGTAAAAGCCACGTGCACTTATTTTCGTACAATATTTAGTATTAATAAAAATCTGAAAAGATATATTTTAATTAATGCAAAAATATATGTTTTTTAGAAATACAGAGTAATCATCTGTAGAAAATAGAATTCAAAAAGTGCATTTTAAATAATAATAATAATAATAATAATAATAATAATAATAATAATAATAATGATAGTAATAATGATAATAATGATAATAATAGTAATAGTAATGATAATAATGACAACAACAGCAACAACAATAATATTGACAATAATAACTAAAAACTTTATTTTTTAAGGAATAAAATCATATTTTTATTATTTATTACATAAAAATAGTTTTTCAACTTAACTGTTAATTACATACTAGAAAGCACTAGATATATTCTTTAAGTTGAAAAAGAAATCATCTTTCTTTTGAATGTAAATTTAACAAAAATAATATTCATATTATCATTCAAAATCGGAAGCAGTTTACTACACTCCCCACATGACTAAACAGATGCATCTCAAGTCACAGACATACTCCGAAAATATTTTAGCCTGAACGAGTTCAATGATATGAATAATCATTTGTACTACTTCATCCCATAAGAAATCGCTCGAATCTTTTTTTAACCGTTATTGATTTTGTGATTAACTTTGACGTATGCCACAAAAATTGATTTTGAATCTAAAAGCGTTGAAACTTTATCTCAGGTAGAAGCGTTCTAAGGCTTAAAAAAAGGAGAAAATTATGGTAATTCTTTCGGATTTATCGTACCAGCTGGTTAAGCATGAATTACATTTTAGTCAAAAAAGTATTAATCTCTACTAATAATAAAGCTGAAGGTGGTTCTGTCTGTCCTTCTTTCTTTCTTTCTGTCTGTCTGTCTGTTACGCGCGTAGCGCCAAAACCGTTCGGTCGATTTTCATGCCACTTGGCACAAAATTAGTTTGTAGCATGTAGTTTTGCACCTCGAAGCGATTTTTCGAAAATTCCATTTCGTTCTTTTTCTATTCGAATTCTTAGCGGAAATTCGATAAAATAGGGAAGAAATATTTCACACACATTTTCAAGTCTTATGTCATTCGAAAGCTTGGAATTTTCTGCACAAAATGAAGTTTTTTCGAAGTTTCTACGATCATCAGGAGAGCTGTAACAATTGTTTTTAGAATCCCGAAATTCAAGGCTTACCTTCAGTAAAGCAAGCCAAACGATTCTAAAATGGTTGAACTTTAGAATAAAATTTGTTTGAAAAGAGAGATAAAATGAATTATTTTATCAACGGAAATCAATTTTTCATGTTGTTACTATGGTTACGTGTTCATACTTATTTTTGTTTCTTTCTTTTTCCAGGGTTGCCAGCGTCTATCTTCGTAGGCTACGGCCAGACGTAGTATTTTTGATTCTACGGTAGTATTTTTTCGGCCCAAATAAGGAGCGTAGTATGTTTCTGGCAACCCTGTTTCCAATACACTAATGACTTAATTAAAAGATTTGGCGGATTTTTTTTTTTTTTTTTTTTCATTTTCATAGATTTTGCATTTCAGCAACATTGATTTTGGCAACGTTTGGAAACAGTAGTATTTCGTAATATTTTTTTTAGAGGAGGCGTAGTTTTTTTTTTGTTCCAATTCTCTGGCAACCCTGTCTTTTTCCCGGTGAAGCGGTGAAGATGCTTTGGGACCCTGCTTGGCGCGTTTTCAAAAAGTCAACTGCGCCAAATAGCTAGGGTTACCACGCTTGGCGCGCCTATCGTTCATTTAGCGAGAAAAGGGTACCTAAAGCACAGATTAACGAAATATCGTATCAATTGCGATATTGCATCGTTTTTTTAAAGTGTTTCATTTCGGAAAATGTATTGTTTTGTTTTTTAAGCTAGGAAAGAAAACTTTCTTCTTCTCTTAAACTTTGGTAAGATTTCTGTTGGTTCCTGTTATCAACAAAATTGTTCTTATTTTCTCTTTTGGCTTATTTTTGTCCATCTCCCTTGGGGTTGCATTCGAATGTTCCAAGGGGGTGTTTTACCCCATTTGTCGAGTAAATCAGTGTTTTCAATGCAAGGTGATATGAATTGGTTAACAAAAGTGATATGAATTGGCGCGACCACTTGGCGATATATCGCCAAGCTTTTGATCGCCAAGTATTTGACGCCAATTGGCGAAAAAAAAAAATTTTTTTTGATTTAGGTTCAATTTGGCGCTGTTGGTGATATTTTGCGAAAAATCCACTGAATGATGTTAAAATCGATGATATTTAGGAGATAAATCATTGCAAAACATTTTTTTGCATTGTTTCGTAGCAAACTAGGGATACAAATGTTTGAATTGTTATCTTGCTCACTCCAAGCACTATTTTAGCACTTAAGGCATCTACTAAGAAATTTACACATAAAATTAAGTAGTGTGGGGTCCATATCAGATCTTTATATCACTTTGAAGGAATTATAGTTGAATAAAACTAAAATATAGCATTTTTCTGCTATATCAATTATTTTACAAATGAACTTTTAATTTTATACCACGGGCAAAGCCGTGCGGGCACCGCTAGTATATTATAAAGGTAAATGACATAAAAAAAAGAGTGAAAGGAAAGAAAAGAAAGCGTCCGATGCTTCTGATTCAAAAATGTATTTTAAATTCTATGTTAGTTCTGCAGTTTATTTTATTATAGATCAATCTTTAAAATGCTGCACTATATTTCACGTAAATCAATATTATAAACACTAAGCTCTTCCAGCGCAACGTATTTATGAAAATCAATTTTAGAGAAACACGTATTAAGAACATACTAGTCTTAGTCGCTACTTCCATAGAAAAGCCTTAGTTTACAACCAGTTAAAGTAAAAATTTCTTAGAGTTTTTACTTTAGTACCTCAAAGATTTTGATAGATTTTGAGGTCCTTTTCTGATTTTGCATGAAGTAAAAATATTGTACAAGAAAACGTAAATGAACTTGCTTAGGAAACGTACAATTTCGACGCTATTAAATTATGCGAATATAATGGAATATCAAGTCATGGATGCGTAATCTATACTAAGACCTGAAAATAACATTTAGCTTTGCAAAGCAAATACTAATTATTTGGATCTTGTTCGTTAAAGCATTTTCGATTTTTAGAGAAAAAAAAAATATTTATAAATTGCACAAAGTTCGGGAACAAAGATAAGTACAATTATATCCATCACAAATTTAAGATAGTTAAAACTCTCGCGCACACACACACACACACACACAATCACAGACATAAAACATATGAACGTACTTCATAAACGAAGTACACGAAAAGACGATATCTCTCACGTCGAAAAAAAACTTTTAATGGTCATGAACATACATGAAAGATCTGTGGACCATTTGTGAGCATAATCAAAAGCATGCAGCGCTTTGAACACAACAATTTTGATGAATAGTCGGGGTCGAAGAAAATATAAGCGAGTATCACGACGCGTCAGATATAATTCTTTTTGTCTGAAATCGGTGACGAATTTTCAGGTTTGGGGGCCCCTTGCAATGTATTTCCGGGGGCCGCTTTGTCAATCACTGACCAAGAAAAACATATATTATATGCATGTTTAAATCATCTTCGGGGCCCGTATAGTTGTGGGAGGCCCCCGTGATTGAGACATGGTAAATACGTTACTGTCTAAAATGTAAATTTACCTTTCCTTCACAGAAAACTAATAAGTTAAATGGCTATCAGTTTGTATGAAAGAGTTACTAGCCAAGCTATTTTCAGTAGAAGAGAGAACTTGCGAAATTTTTAATAAAGCAAAGCATATCAATGATCTACACAGCATTTTTAACAGGAGAATTAGGTATAATTTAAGTATAGTTTTTCTTTGTTACATACAGTAGAAAAACTCTTGAACTCTTGTATTAAAAACCGAATATAAAACTAATTTATAGAAAAAAAGCAATATTTAAATCATTGAAAAATATAAAAATTAGAAAAATTGAATTCAATACTTTTTGTAAAGTTTTGAATTCAATACTTTTTGTAAAGTGTGTACATTCGCTTACGCGATTAGAGACTAATTTATTAATGTGTTATTCACTGCAGCGCAAAAATACATTACAATATCAAGAGTAGCGGAAAAGATACGATTTCTTTCAATAAAAACTATTTTTATGAAAATAAAATCATATTGGGCGTAAAATTTAAATAATACCTATTCAGAGATACTAGGCATTTCATAGGAAGGAACATATGTGAGTTCTCCTTTAACTAGTCTAGTCACGTACCAAACAGAGTCAAGATTGTTTTTCCTTGCGTAATAGAACGGTTATACACGTTCTCAGTTGTTATCTGTATCTCATTAGTTGGCTTCTTAAAGCAATCTGCGTTGTTCGATCATTTTTATCTTCATGGAATGTTAGGAGAAGTCTCAACAGAAATACAAATGCATGCAAAAGTATGAAGTTATAAAAATATTTTGAAAGTTGGTTATCTGACAATAAAATAAAAGTTGAGACACAGCCATTGAAAATGGGATAATATTTTTTAAATTCTGAGTTTTTTTTTTTTTTTTTCATGTTTCGTTACAGCAAAACGAAAAGGGAGCAAGATTTTTGTAGGAATCTTTTACAAAAAGTTATTTTATCAAAAAATATTTTCAAAGGAAATATTTGCTGCCCCTTGTTTGGTCAAGTTACAAATTTGATTTAGTGCTGCCTACCTGCGTTGAATTTCTGTATTCTTTTACTAAGGTGCTTAACAATGACTACAATTTTCATGCTCTGACAAGAATTGAATAAATTTAGTAGTTTCATTGGAGGTTGATTTCAACGTATATTTTATTTTATTTTCCTAACATGAAAGAGTTGCAGCAGCAATTGTGTGAAATATCTTTCCATCCGATGAAAGCTGCTTTCCAAATTAGATTCTCTTCACAACGCAAAAGTTTATTTAAATAATTTAATCCCAGATCCATTCTTTGAAATTATTTTTTCCTTATGAGCATAATTGTACGGTGTTGAATAGTTTCAAGTTCTTTCTGTAAGAAATTAAAACAATGAGTCGTTCTTTATTAAATATATTACTAATAATTTTAGAAATCTAGAAAATTGTTTATATCTTAAGAAACTTTAAGGAGAAAAGATAATGCATTCGAGACGAAAAAACACTGTTAAATAAAGGAAGAGTAAGTTTCGCACAAATTCTTACTGAGGCATTTCTTTGTAAATTTATGCATAGTATTCATTGACATTTTTTCATTTAACTTTTCCTTGTGTTTCTGTGAATTTGTCTCACACAAAATGTCCTGCTTTTCCTTTCTTTTTTATAAAAATAATTTTACAGAAATCGCCTGCTTAATATACATTCAAAATAATATTACAAAATTTCAATTATTGAAATTGACTTTGTTAATTTCTGTTTTTTAAATATCAAAAATGTATAAATACAAATTGCAGTTCATGGCCTTAAGTATTTTTTTTTTTCTGTTTTATATTTTTTTTAAATCTTCGAAGCGGTGAAAAACAAACACTTTCGATTTGAGACCCTGAATTTTCTCAGTTTTTTGACGCTTTGAAATTTATTTTTGCTCATTTTAGTGCAACAAGGCCGAATTAGTATTCACGTTGTGATAAATATATTTTTAATCAGAGGAAATATGGGTTTTATTAAATACAAATATCAGAAACAGCAGACGTTATTTTATCCCCAGCACATGCAACATTGTTTCATATTTTCGCCATTACAGAAACTTAATGGGTTGTTTATAAAATGACTCAAACACACTAATTGCTCCATTAAGTCAATGGAGCAATTGGAAAAATGAGACAGAGATACGAAAAAAAAAATGGTACGCCGACGAACAAGCGAAGCGAAAACGATTGGAATTACGAGGCGTAAAATGCAAAATCAACTTTTTTACCAAGGTATTTTTATGACTTTCAATTTGAGAAGTTGTGAATTGTATCTATACGTAGTTTTCACCCAAATAAATGATTTGTTTTAACCTTTAATGGCCTCAACAAGTAAAGTTTTATCACATGACTTATGAAGTGCTCTGATACCAAATGGTTAGTTACTTGTTTTCAACTTATTTTTTATCGCTGGATTTTCGAAAAACAGAGTTTAGTTAGCTTTTGTTTCATGGTGTCATTTTGGCACTCAAAATGATTCCTAGGATTTTAAGCAGTTAAAAATTTGCATTAAAAATATGGTGGTTTCCTTTCAAAGACAAATTTTGAAAGCAAAATGTTTTGACATTATAACGCCACTCAGGTCAAAATTTAATGCTGATATCTAATTTACGGTTGCCCTAACACTTTCCAACATAAAAACAGGTTTGCTTGCTTATTTGTTCTTTTTTGACTAATCGTATGACTGTCATTCGAACTGAAAACATTTGAATGAAGTTAGGGTTTATTTATCTCGTTTTATAGAGAAATGTTTTGAGTAAGTCAAGTTAACTCAATTAAGTTAACAAAAACCAATGATCATCAATGTAACGCCAAGAGGAATACAGAAACCTATCTCGTCACAAAAGTGAGGGATTTTCGTAAAATTCTTCTCGTGATTGAAAGAGAAAAATGATCTTCGTTTAGTGTATTTTGTTTAAAGGTCACAGAAGCAGAAGTTCTTTTTGTATAATTATTACTTTGAAAAACGACTAGAAAAAAGTTGGTGGGTAAACCTCGTTAACGGAAGCTGAAGCTGACAGGATTGAGTTGTCCTGTACTCCTTGATTTAAGGAGCAACCTCTTGGACTGAAAGTGAAACTGCTTGGCATGAGTTTTCCTATATTAATCGATTTTAGAAAACAACTCCATAACGATAACTGAAACTGCCTATCATGTGTTTTCCTGTATTTCTAGATTTTAGGGACAACTTGTTTAACGAAAACTAAAACCGCCAGGCATGAGTTTTCCTGTATTCCTCTATTTTAATGAGAACCATTTGAACAAATTCTTTCTGGCATGAGTTTTTCTGTATTCTTCCATTTTAAGGGCGACCTTTTTAACTGAAACTGAAACTGCCTGGCATGAGTTTTCCTGTATTTTTTGCATTCAAACAGCAAAACAGATTCAAAGATCTTTCGATCAACTCTTCTCAAAAATGCACTGCTCAAAATTGTAATGCATGAAATTAGTCTATTCTGTAAGATGTGGTAAATGACCTTACAATCCACAGTAAGTATTTATTAGGGACAACTTTAAATCGGAAGTTTCAGAAAGAAGAGAAACCTCTAAAAACGAAATGAATAGCGATAATTATTATACCGCGGTTATAATATTCGTCGCAAATTCATAATTTTTATCTCTAAGTTAGTGCATAATAGACTTGTTCTACAAGTCCTTATTTTTATCAGACATTAAACTTCAGATACTTCACTAAAATGTGCTGGAGAAGTATTTATTTATAAAAGTGGCTTATTTATTGCTTTTTTGAGTAAAGTAACATGAAATCAAAGCATTTAAAACCGCCAAATTGCCAGAGGTTCAACTGTTATAATACCGAAAGAGACAGAGGAAGGGGGGGGGGAGAAAACTCCAAATTTAATATCAAACTCTCATTCTTTTTCGCATACGTAGAAACATTAAGTGCATTGATACTTACTTAATGTTAATGCGTAAGTTAAACTAATTTTTCTTTGAAAACCTGGTTTGCGAAATGGTTGAGCGAGCATAAACGACAGAATCTAAATCGATTGTTATCAACAGGAAGGAATTAAACGAATATTTCTCCTGCGCATCATGATTCATCTCCATCCGTATCTCTTCCCGATGACGTCACTCCGGAGTCAAATGTCGCGCCGATCGTTTGACTCGTGCATCTTCAGTAAAGATCGAGCGATTCGAGAGCAAGATTGAATGCGAAAGATCCTCTCTCACCCCTTTTAGTTCGATTTATGGAAAAGATACCCATCTTCACTGGCTTCAGTGTATCTCCGCATCTTCACGGCACAAGCGTAGCTCTCGAGTGTAGCGGGACTTAGTAGGAATGGCATTGACACATTGAGGATATAAATTCTGCACCAGACATTATTATCAACGGATGATTCACTCAATGTAAATGGCATGGCTGAGAGGGCGATTTTTTTCTTCAGCTTCGAGACATGGTTTTGTTTTATTGTCTGATTATTTTAGCTATAAAAACAACCATGTTTTGCCCTTATTCAGTAAAAGTGACAGTCAGTGCTGCAGTTAAGAAAAAACATATTTTGAGGGACAACAACAATTCATCGTAAGATTTGTGAAAAAAATTATTTGCCCAATTAAATGTGGCTAAATATTGGAAATATTAGATGGGTTTTAAGACATGTAAACAAGGCAGTTTATTTAGCTTTTTCATTCATATTTTTCGCAATTTTAATGTTACCAATTGTGCAGTAAAAGCAACATCTTCAAAACTATTAACTATTCATTTTGTAACTGACAAAATGAACCAAAATAGAAATGCGTAAAAGGGGCAACATTTAAGCCGAAAGTAATTCATTTTTTAAGTGGTTACAAGTTAGACAAGAAAATACTTATTTGTTGATATGGTTGAAGTGGCATTTAAAAGTCAAAGTAACATAGCTTCAAAAAAAAAAAACTGAATTGATATAATGATTTGAAACTGACCAGGAAAAATCAGACAGTGGGAATTATTTTTCTTGCTTATAAAAATGAATTCTGTAAAGGTTTTAAGATAATATAAAAAAGAAAGAAAGAAATGAAGGTAGTTTTCCTTTTAATCCGAAAATTGAGAATTAAGTCCGAAATTCCGCCAATAATGGAAAAGTTGGAGAAAAATCAGTAACGGGAGACTTTTTTCCCCCTTTTTTGTTAGTTCAACATAGAAAATTTAAAATATTTCAAGTAATTTCTTTCAGAGCTATGCTTTTCTCTGCTTAAACATAAAAATTCTCACTGCAGAACAGTATTATTAAAGGTCGTAAAAAATATTATGACAATTTGAACAAGCATTGCTTCATTTTCGTACTTAAACAAAATGGGGACTTCGACTGCTTGTTAATATTATACGTTGTATGTATGCTATAAAAATCGTAACTCATAGATGCTCATTCACCTGGAACGCATGCGCCCTACTTTCACGCCACATAAGTAATAAGGACTAGGCGAGAGAAAAAAATCAAGTTGCGAGAAGGTTACAAAAAATAAACGAAATGAGTTCACTGACGAGTTTCTCTTTTCGTGATGATTTTCTTGGTATGCTACTAGACTCTGTTACTTTTGAAGAGGCGTATGAAGTTTAGAAATTTTGCGTCGTCTCCAAGGAAACCGTACGAATGAAAACAGCTCCACTCTTTTTTTTTGCACTGCTGATGAGGCATTTAATTTATTTTATACTAGCCGGGTACCCGGCCCTGCCCGGGTTTTTTGGGTGTAGGGTGTTTAGTGAAATTCATTCATAAATTTTTCAACATTAAAGTGCATATCTATAAACATTATGGCTAACTCTGTAAACAATGGCTATGTTATGGATAAACTAAAAAAATTGTATTACACACCCTAAATACAAATGCAAGCTACAAATAATGTTTAGGTAAATAGGAAATGTTAAAAGCGTGGTGTATTAAAATAAATATATATTTACAGTATCAATCGCACTGGAGTTAACCATTTCCAAATATTGCACGTTAAATAAGTCCCATTATTAGTTTCTATATCATCGTGACTACATTGGTGAGGTGAAAACATCTTATGTACCTAATTTAGAAATTTTTTTGACTGTAAACACTTTCTATTCTCTAACTATTGCCAAAATCAATTCTCTTTTCATTTACCCCGTTAGCGATTATTGGCACAGATGAATATAAAAATCCTAAGAAAGCAATAAATTTCATACTTACTCCAGAGAAGCCTTGGTTAAAAAATTTTCATCATGATTACTATTAATATTGTTGTTGCGAGGCAACACATTTTGCAGAAATGGTTGGAAAATTTAATCATTTAATGGGGAAATGACATGAAATTTACTGTTTTCCATAATAACTTTTAAAAACCAAGTTTCTTACAAATAAATTATAGCCTATCCTGATTCCTGTTAATGTAGCTATCTACATTGAAAAATGGTTAAAATCGGTCTAGTAGTTTTGAAGATTACCCCGGACATACATACAAAAGTAATCTTTTATGTATATAGATTTATCGAATTAAGCATACGCTTTTATTTATATCATTATATCTCAGCTATTTCTAAACGTTTTCTAATAAGTCTAGTGCTAAATAGTTTGATTTAGCAAGACATGCCATCATGAGTATCCGTTATATAAATACCTCAAAAAGTATTCTATTAATGTTGATTGAAAGTTGTTTACGCACAAAGCAATTTTAATCGGTTGCATTTAACCATTGTTGCAAAAGTTAAATGGGGAAAAGTCCACAGCGCCGTAACTATGACAACCATAAGGGGAAAAGTACAGAGAGTTGAAAAGTAATATTTATTTCACCCGCCAGCTCTCGTTACACGGGGTATAAGATCGTCGAATACTGCTATAATCTGGTTTATTTCGTCTTTTCGCACAGCTCTCAAAGCTGAAGGAATGTATCTGGTGTTCCCGGTTAACGTATCTTTTTAAGACCTTTATTTTGTAATCGGTCGTCGGAGATGCATACTTCCAATTGCAAAAATGTTTGAAATAAGGTGCAGAGATCTAACCTTTTGTACGGATCTTAGGTCCCCTAACTTATATTTAGGGAAAAAATCTCCATTGCAAAATAATTCCAGCGCAAAAAAAAGAAGAAATATTTGTGATTAAAACTAAGATATATGCGAGTTCAAAGTCTAAAGGATTCGTGCAGAAAATGAGATTGGAATATATTGCTGTTTCAGTAGAAAGTTGCAGGTTTTCAAAGTAAAAACACAAAATATTTATGTTTTTCATTGTTATTTTAAAAAAAAAATGCAAGTGCTATGCTATGCTGTGATATCAGAAAAAGTACCCTAACAAGAACTTGTGCAGTTTGAAAAAGCGCACTGTATGCGTACGTACAATTTTAAACATTTGCTAGCTGCTATATTTCTTCTCCAAAAGGTGTTATTGACAGCCAATGTAAAGTGGCCTAAGTCACAAAAACACAGCGTTTTACATCTCGGTAAATATCGGCTGTGCAAATGTCAAACCTTTTGTGCTCGAATCGTTTTTTAATGCTCTTGGTTTCCCTAAAGATAAGTTAGGGTTCAAGGACCCGTATGAAAAGTTAGATTTCGTATTTTTAACTATTTGTGTTTTCGCTTCAAAGTTTTAATATCTTATTTTGAGCATTTTGGAATTGGTAGTATGCATCTGTAAGACGAACGGTTGAAAAAATAAAGTTGTTGCAGGTTAAAGGGGAGCACCCTGTATACGTTACCGTTAAAGTGTGAAACCTGCTATTTCATAAAATAACTAGGAATGTCATGAAATAAAAAGTTTAAGTACATCACAAGCTATTGAGTTCTACCCCCACCCCCATTTAGTTAGGTATTTTTTTCCGTAGAATAGCGATTACACACACACACACACATATTTTTGTTTGCTGTATGAAATACGGCCCTGAAAGTTCTTTGAACTTTCAGGGCCGTATTAATGATCTAGCTGCTTTTGTGTTTTTAATTGCTTTTAACTTTTTAATGAAGTATGTGCGTGTATGCTTCATTCCGAGCAGACCGACAGACACATCTACTTTACCCACCACAAAACTCTACTTTCCAAACTTTAAGTTTTCAATATTTAATCATTTTATTTATTTTTGACTTTTTTTTTTTTTTTGGTTTTTAGTGGTATTTTTTAAATACATAAAGTCTTCTTTCACGCTTTTTTACTTTTTTTTAATTTACTGGAAAATAAGATAAAAAATAAATAAATTAGTCATAGTGTAAATGTGAAACGTTTTCTACAGTTTGATATTTGTAGGGTAGACAGGGCACATTTACACGGATTTTTTTCAATAAATTTTCTAATTTTTATGTTTGAATTTAGGAAGTTTTAGACGTTATGATCTTAAAAAGCAGTTACTGAAGTTAAAGTTTCTGCATTCATTTTTTACCCTGTTTTAATATTTAAGCGTCAAAAAAAAAAAAAAAAAAAAAGAAAGAAAGAAAAAAGAAGGTCAATGTCTGTTGCGTAAACCTGCCCAGTACCCGAGGCACGTTTACGTAGTCTCACTTACAGAACGGCATTTGTCATTATTTTTACATCTTAGTTATGTTAGTTTTTTGCACATAATGTCTTAACATCTATAAGATGAAGAATATTTATAATGGGCAGATATAAGGAGGGACTTCAATAATTTCAACATGAAATTTACTCAAATTGGCAAAAAACAGGTTATCCTTCCCAAATGCTACATCAAAGCTCGAGGGACACTAAGAAACTTGCGAGAGTACTTGTTCGGGAGCAACATCAATCTGTTACGACTGGTGACACACAAATGACAACAGGTATTGAAAGAAGGGTCTGCGTAAAAGTGCCCTGTTCAACCCTATGTACTTTTAAAGCCGTATTCCTTTAATATAAATGTATAAATTGCTTTGAAATATCAAAGACATCAAATAATGTCACTGCTTGTATAGGTTATAACTTCGTTTTTTCCAATTCATACGCACACCAGGTATTTTTAGCAGCGTAGTGGTTAAAGCAATCGATCTATTTTTCCACTTTTATATTTTCTTTTCTTTTTAAAAAAAAATATGTTTCAATATCACTCATTAAAAGTTTTTTAAAAGAAAGCAACAATTACTTAAAGTTTCCAATGTGTACTAAATACACTATCTAAACCTTAAATAAATATTTGTGTTGTCGGAATGTGCTAACTAGAAAAAAATATTTGATACCTGAATCAGAAAGACTGCAATTTTGAATTTACGTTCAGATAGTATTTGATGTAGATTGGCGCTACTCTAAAAACATTTGGGTGCCGAAAGTTTAAGAAATTGGCGGAATTTTCTATTGATGCCATGGCACGCACAGTGTTGTTATGAGCAGACAAACTCAAATATGTCGTCATCGTTAGTAACGAATAGTGAACACTATGGTATACTGAAATGTATCTGTGCAATAGAAACCCTATGACTGTGAAGCACAACAGCAGTCCAATAGATACTAAAAATGTTAAAAGAAATAAACTGCATATTTTTGTTGAAGACCAGCTCTGAGGATCATGCAGGGACTTAATACTCTATTTGCTATTCTAATGAGAACTAAAGATGCAGTTTTATCAAATATTGTGAGTACTTTTATAAATTTTTTGCATTGTCATCATGCTTTTTTAATTGTATCAATCCCTCAAAATATAGGTATACTTGATTCGGCACCACGTAGATTTCTAATGCTAGCTTCTAAAAACGTTCTCGATCTAGATTGTTGGTTTGAAAAAATGCAGTTAACACAAACAAATTATTTAACTATAATATGATTAATATATTAATATGATTATATGCATGGATTATTACTTTAAAGTGATGATGGTCAGTCCTACAATATCATTAAATAATAACTTTAAACTTCTTCGGCAATGTTTTATTTTTAGCATTGTTTTTAAGGGATGTAACGAATAGTATTTTGGCAAAATAATTCAATACTGAATATTCGGTTAAGCTCTCACACTCATTATTATCCGATTACATTTCTAAATTTGTATAATTTCAGATACCTTACCTATGTTTTCATTATATTTATAGAGATTTAAAATTTTCAAAAATGTATACTAATTTTTGCGTATAGTTTTGAACGCAGCGAAATTTATAAGATAATTTATTCAAAATATTAAGTGTAATACAACGACACTTTTATGCTAAAGTTATTAAGATTTAACTTAGCAGTTAATTGAAATGAAACAATTACTAACTTTGAGTTTATTTTTCTTTCGCACTACATAGTTTTATAAGGATGTTTTAAATGTAATAAAATTAATTTTTATTAATATGTTTTTTTTTCTATTACTTCCACACTTTTAAAACAGTTCATAATGTTTTTGTTAAAAGAACGTCTTATTCCTCTTATGCGTATACAAACTTATGTATGGAACTTTGCGCAAACTATATTTTATATCTAAAAAACTTCTTATAAAAATGAATTTAGATGTTTGATTAAGCGCTTCTAAATATTTTACTTTAACATTATTTAAGGAAGTTATGCTCATAAAATTACATAATTAATAAATTGGCTCCTTTGTTTATCTTCGCGGCTTTTCACCTGGCTGTTTTTTCCGTCTCTTTGTTATGTAAATTTCAACTCCGACTAATGCTATCTGTGCCATGTAGTCACTATGGAATTCGGGAAAACATTTGCAAATATCAATGTTTCAAAAAATATTTGTTTCTGTAAACTGAATAACAACTTTGACAAATCATTAGTAACGCAATATAATTTTACCGTTTAACTAATTAAAAATTAAACTATGAACAACTTGAATAAAATTTCAAATAACTCAATTACTCGTGAGAATTGAAGCATGAAAGGTTTGTTTAGGGAAGTAGTGATGTAGTTTATACATCATAAGGGTTTTGAGCTTGTCATATGTATTTAAAAAAAGTACTGTATTTCTAGGTTAAGACAAACCAGTGCATTAATAATAGAAATTTATACTGCAAAATTTTAGAATTACTATTATATCACAAAAGTATATAGAAAATAAATATAATAACGTTTATTCATTACAAAAATCTTCGGAAGTCATCCCTATCAGAATCTAAAATGACGTTCTTATTCAATTTGCTTGAGATTTGTAGTAAAGACAACCATTTTCTAAGGCTGTTGCCGAAACATAAAAATAAAATTTTATAAAAAAAAGTAAAACCGACTTCAAAAACGCAGCTGAAAATAGCTCTAAAAAGTAAAAAATAAATTTATTCTTTGAACACCATCGATACTACTTTTAAACATGAGTTTTGAAGTCGGTGCCGAAACAGTTAATAAAATCATTCGTACCCATTGATTGTACCATTTGATTGATTTTTCCTCTCAAACAACACTTGGAATTGATTATGAAATATTTATGGCTGTTTTTATTATGAAACATGTAACTGAAGAATGGGCACGAATGATTTTATTAACTGTTTCGGCACCGACTTCAAAACTCATGTTTAAAAGTAGTATCGATGGTGTTCAAAGAATAAATTTATTTTTTACTTTTTAGAGCTATTTTCAGCTGCGTTTTTGAAGTCGGTTTTACTTTTTTTTATAAAATTTTATTTTTATTTCATTCTTTTCAGTGTAAATGTATACCCGGAATAGTGTCATGTTGCCATCGTGACGCTTCATCTCACTTTATTAAAGCGTCTAAAATTTTAAGCGATTGCCACTAACAACATTTTTTTTTCTTTTTAGGATTTATTTCTATGCTGATTTAATTAAAACATTTTTAAATTACTAGTTTTTTACCCGATTATGATGCTAAAACTGGCCTACAGGTTAATCCACAAAGTAACCATTTACCGCCGATTCATTAGCGCATCACTAATTTTAAAATTTAAAAGTTTATGTGATGGGAGCCTGAAAATATATTTTTTAAAAAATTGGGGTACTCAGGACTAAATATGTTCTATCAGTAAAACTGCGATTTGCATGCCGCATAATCGTTCGACGTAGACAGTGCATTTTTTTTCTGCTGCTTGAAAATCCACCGACTCCGTCGAACATCGAACTTAAGCTCTTGCGAATGAGAGCCCAGTGTCTTACCGCTAGGCCACTCTATCGGCGAGCTACAGTGACCTAATGGACATCAAATCGCAAGTGTGTGCGCGTGAAATTTGAAATTCAATTCATGCGCAAAGAGGGTGCGCATGAACGGAATTCTGAAGATTTCCCTCAATTTCTTCAGGGTTCCGTTCTCAAACCCCGCATCAGGGGACCATGGGACCACCAGGGAGGTGTACCCTTTCCAACACAAAAAAAATTACCAAAATCGGTCTATTCAGTAAAAAGTTATGCGTGGTCATACATAAAAAAAAAAAAAAAAAAAAAAAAAATATATCGGTCGAATAGAGAACCTCCTCCGTTTTTTCGTCGGTTAAAAAGTTAACGCATTTTCTTCTGCCGAACCAGTTTGCGTTTTAGAAAACAAAGTTATTCCTCATAAGAAAGATGCAGTCAGGTTTTGAAGAACGTTACGGAGTTTAAAAGAATGTGATTTTTGGGCCGGAATATACGGTATAAGCAATTGGAAATCATTGCTTTTAGTTTTAGTACTTGGTTAGAGGTTTGAGTAAACTGTTTCTCACTGTGCATGTTATTACAATAACGGCATTAGTGAAATAACATTTTATGGCACAGTGAATCCACACAGAGATGTCCATAAGAAGCACTTTTTTTGAACATTGCGGAATTTAAAAAATTTCTTATGAGCCATGATATGCGGTATAAATAATTGGAAATCCTAGCTCCTAGTTTTAGTACGTGGTTAGATATTTGCATATGAGGAAGGTATCGCAAAATAGGAGTAAACTTTTTCACTGTGCAATAACATACTTTTTAAGAATAACTACGTTATGACGCAAATATGCAAATCAAACTACAAACATGTATTTCGGGGTTACAAAGAGCCCAATTTTCGAACTCAAGGAAACTGAAGGCTGATTGATTTATTTTTCATCAAAAACATGCACATTTGAACTATGATGATGTTATTGTTTAAGAGTACGGATATTCGGGTGTTTTACGCAAAGTTATAAGTTAAATGTATCGTCTAAAAGGCAGCTAATTTCCAATTTATATTTCATTAGTGCAAAGAATATATTAGCTGTTTTTTTCTACAATAACTATAGTCGTACTAATTAAATGTTTAAAATCTAATCCTGATTCTTTACTGCATTTTTGTCTTAATTTTTTATTATTACTGGTACAAGTCTCTGGCCGATACTTTATCAATATATATTTGTCTAAACCGATTACGCTGCAGAAAGGTCGAGAAATCTAAATAGAAAATTCAACTCCGTTATTAGTTTCTTAAAATATTACTCGTTCCAAATTGTTGAAATTTTGGGGGAAAAATGTATCCAATTATCAAAATACTCCTTTTGTGAAACATGATGGTTTTATTTCATAGTTCGGCAATAAGTTCCTTACAAGAAAGAACATCGTACGAATTGATCGATCGGGACTTCATAGATTATATTGGAAAGAAAGTTAATTTTGTGTACGCTATTCTAATGTCGTGTCTCTTAACGGACGGAAGTCACGGAAATTCGTAGTAGTTTAACCAAAAAACATCAATTTCTACGCCAGCTACCAATGCGTAAAAAAAGCTGGAAAATACTTTTAGCAAGTGATCTCTGAAATTTCTTTTTCGCTTTGTAGGTTACGACATAAATTTATGGCAAAAAAAATGCTGTAAAAAAAATCTTGCTTGTTTTGTGTATGTTCTATTTTGTAGAAAAAAATAAAGAATTTTCGAGACATTAAGACACTTGTGAACACATTGACATAGTAGTTGAAAGGTTTGAATACTTATTCTATTCCTATGATAGTAAAAGCAATGTCTGCAAAGGAAAATTATCTGTTCTAGTAAACTATTAACCGAATAAATTTGGGAGTTATTTTGATAGTTGTACCACATTATTTGTACGACTTTGAAACTTTTGGTAGACATTATTTTTAATGAATATCAAACCTGTTAGTTTTCTTTCATCAACAAACGTAGTCAGAATTAATGAAAAACGTCAGGAAATAAAACTGCTCTCAGTAATGTTATTGTTAACAATGTGCTATTTTCTAGAACAAGGAGAAACAATAAACTGAAAATTTTTATCAATATACAGTAGGGTCCTGGACTAGATATTCCATCACCCGTGTGAATCCAGAAAATTCGGGGGCACTCTGACAGGACAAAAAAAAAATGTCGCGCGAAAAATCTTGCGTGGGTATTCCTGATAGCTCTGCATTTTCAAACTTGGCCGCATTTCGGTCTGCATTAGGTCAAATTTTCGGGAATCTAACTTAACACCACATAATGGAAAATTTTCATTTATTCTGGAGGTATACAATAACGAAAAGCAAGCAAAATCATATATTTGGAATGCATGTACTGTCGATTCCAAGAAATGTTATTCGATGAAGCGGAGTATTTGTTAAAGCGGGGATCTTTAACATTGCGTCTATGACATCAGTTCCGAGAAGATTTATTCGTATAAGCGGGGTATTAGTTTATCCGTTAACCGATTAAGCGGGGACGACAGTACAATGCTTTGGCTTCTCCTTCTTAAAAATATAATTTTTGGCTCTTCTTCGTTTTATTTAATAGTTTAATATTTGCGCACATAAAAATAAAATCTGTTCATGTACGTAGTTCATAATATTACCATAAAAAATTCGCTATTCGCATGGATCTCCCTTTTCCATTGTTATGTCAGCGAGTAGGTTTGTGATTCATGAAAATGACGTATTGGTAAGCGTGAACAATGATATTTATTTATAATTTTATTACTGCATTGTGGTAGAGGACTCGGGCAGCTGTTGTGTAGTTCCCGAGTTCTCACAAAAAGTAAATTGATAATAACAATTCACAATGGTACAATGTTTGAATTGGGAGTTCTTAAAATTATTCGTTTTTGAGGCAAAACAAATTTAAAGCTTTTCTGTCGTTTGTCATTTTTGAAAAAAGTATTTTTGGAAGCAAACAGTTTGAACATTGTAATTACATTTTAGTTATCGTTTTCTGTGTATATTTCTCATTTGATCTTTGTCTATACACTGAAGGATTTCTTTTGGAACTGTAATACGCGTGACACAGATGATTTCTAGCTACTAACTATTCGGAATGCCAATCCATTTTCAAGGGAAAAGAAAAAGATTAGTTATTCATAAAGTTTATTCATTAAAATTAAGTTTTATTTTATGCAGCATCATACTTTTTTTTAAAAAAAGTTTGAGATTTTTAAAAATCATTATTAGTACTATTTGACAAACATTCATTTGAGTCAGTATACTATTTGAAAATAAACTAACATTTGACTTGACTAATTGTTTCTCTGTTATCAGTGAAATATATATTGGCCTCAAGACCAGATCAACCTAAGTCCAAAAATGGTAATTTTTAATTTATTTTGTGCATTGTATGCAGAATCTTATTCCGCGTCGAGCTATAACGATTTAGCAGTAGTTCCCAACCTGGGGGCGATTTGGCTCCTCAAAGGGGCGGTAAATTCTTAAGAGGCGATAGGAGGCGATGGATTATTTAGAAGACAAAACAGTAGTAATAAAAGGGTAGCGAAAATCGAAATTGTAAACATGTACGAAGCCAGCTTTTCCCTTCAAATGCTTATATCAGTTCACTTTCTGAAAGAAAAAAAGGGAGGGGGGGGGGATTTTATTCATTTACTAGCGGTACCCGCACGGCTTTGTCCGTGGTATAAAATTAAAAATTCATTTGTAAAAAATTGATGTAGCAAAAAAAAATACTCTATTTTAGTTATAATTCAACTATAATTCCTTCAAAGTATGATATAAAAATTTAGTATGGACCCTACACTACTTCCTTTTACGTGTAAATTTCTTAGTAGATGCCTTAAGTGCTAAAATAGTGCTTGGAGTGAGCAAGATAACAATTCAAACACTTACATCCCTAGTTTGCCACGAAACAATGCGAAAAATGTTTTACAGTGGATTTTTCGCAAAATATCACCAATAGCGCCAAATTGAACCCAAATAATAATAATAATATTTTTTTCACCAAATTTGTCGCCAACTTGGTGATGTGTCACCAAATTGGCGTCAAACACTTGACTACCAAAAGCTTGGCGATATATCGCCAAGTGGTCGCGCAAATTCAATCACTTTTGTCTGCATTGAAATTAACACTGATTTACCCTATAAAAGGGGTAAAACACCCCCTTGGGGACATTCGAATGCAACCCCAAGGAGAGGTGCACAAAAATAAGCCAAAAAAGAAAATAAGAACACATTTGTTGCTCACAGAAACCAACAGAAATCTTTCCAATGTTTAAAAGGAGATGAAAGTTTTCTTTCCTAACTTCAAAAACAAAATACAGTCGACGCTCGTTATAACGACCACTCGTTACAAAGACCATCCTAATATAACGACCGCTGGGAACCCCCCCCCCCCCGACTATATTCCAATATACTCTATGTTCTACGTCTTATAGTGACCACTCTTTATAAAGACCGCTTTCTGTAGGACGGAGACGGTCGTTATATCGAGCGTCGACTGTAATTTATTTTTCGAAGTGACACACTCTAGAAAGAACGTTGAAATATCGCAATACAATACATGTAAATATACTGACATAAAATTGAACGCCAAATTATAAAAAAGTCGCTAACAATTAACTGTTAATATTGTCTTTTATTTATTAAATGCAATTACTGCTGCAAATTACAGCCCAACAATAAATGTGACTAACGTTTGTCTGGCTTTGGGATTAATATATTGTCTTTATAATTGGGTTCCTAATACCCGAGATATTTGCAAATTAAACTTAATTTTATAATTTATATTGGGAAAAATCACTGACATTTCTGTTGGATAAATAATAATTTAGTGCTACAAATAACATTTACACTTCGTTAAATCTCGAGGGAAAAAATCGCACTGTCTTCGAAGAACGTCTTTCCGCAGACGAGTTCATACATTCACACATCGTAAAACAAGTTGGTTGCTAAGCAATGATATATGTCTCCTTTACTTCCATCTGGCAAAATACCAAAAGATTTTAAGATTACAAAGAATCTATTCATACGAGAAGCAATTTCTATAAATTTTCAGTGTACGCGCCAGTTATAACTATGAAATACAAAATGTGCAGTTAAAGTGTTTTGCATTTTTGTAAATAGCCAAATTTTCGCTTCAGAATTATATGCAGGATGCTGGATTCAGCGGAAAAAATATATTTCATTATATCAAACTTACACTGCGGTTTCATTGCTGTTCAGTTTTGGTCTCCTTATCTGAAGAAAGATACTAATTTATTGGAAAGGGTACAAAGAAGGGCTACAAGGTTAGTAAATGGATTTTCTAATTTAAACTATGATTCCAGATAGAATGCTTAATATGTATAATCTTGAGCAAAGGAGAATCAGAGGGGACATGATTCAGTTGTTTAAATTTATTAAATGAATGATGTTACGGGGTTAGATTTTTGCACGGAAAGCAGGACAAGGGGTCATTGTTTTAAGCTGTTTAAATCTCAGGCTAATCTGGAAATTCGGAAAAATTACTATTTTAGCAGGGTAGTGGGAACTTGGAACAGTTTACCGGAAGAGGCGGTAAGGAGCAATGGAGTAGATAGCTTTAAGAGGGCCATTGATCTTCATTGGGGTCTATAATTTGACTAGGACCAGCCGAGTTGGGACCAGAGCCTGTTGCTGGTCTTCGTATTTGTATTTATTTGTATTTGTATAATTTTACCACTTATGGTATATTTTAGAGGTTCCAAAACTTTTACGATTAGCGGGATCTTGTGAAGAATTAGAATTTTCACATGCCTAGGGGGGGGGGGGCATGAGAAAATTCTAATTTATTACCTTTTGATACAATGTACCTTTTGAGACACCAGTACCATCTGTGGCACCCACTTTGGGAATCCCTAATCAAATCCTGATTACCCAAAAGACTCGAAAAACTTCAACTTAACCTCGGAATTTTCATGGGGCAATAAAATGACTTCAAATTCGAGTTTATGATTTTAAATGCATTTTAAAAAATTCAGATGGGAGAGAAATAAACTTTAATCTGAATACTATTATTCAGCTTTTTGGAACTAACACTACACTGCAAAAAATGAACTGTTGTTTTTACAGTATAATACTGGCAACCGAAGTTCCACTTTAAAGCTGTAAAATGCACAGTAATAAACTGTAAAACTAGCAATTTTACAGTTTCTTACTGTAAAGTTAGCAATTTTAAGTTTATTGCTGTAAAATTTAGCTGTATTATACTGTGAAAACAACAGTATATAACTGGCAGCTGAGGTTCCAGTTTAAAACTGTAAAATGCAAGGTGATAAACTGTTAAATTAGCAATTTTACAGTTTATTACTGCAAAATTAGCAGTTTTTCAGTTTATTATTGTGAAATGAGCAATTTTACAGTTTATTATTGTGAAATGAACAATTTTACAGTTTATTACTATAAAATTAGCTGCATTATACTGCAAAAACAACATTCATTTTTTACAGTGTAGAAACATATGAGTTTTGTTTCAATGTTCGTAGAATTTTTGGAAAAATATTCTGCAGACAAAAGATAGAAGACCTGAATTAAGAGGGAGTTTCCCCTAACTACAGGAGTTAATCGGGCCCTGTGCCTTATATACACTAAAAATGCAGAGCAGTAAAGATCTTAAGAATTAATCTTTTTTTCTTTCGTTAAAAATGTGTTTTACATAAATAACTGAAATAACTCTAATGGTCCTAAAGGAATAGGGTTGAATCAAAATAGTTGATCAAAATTTTGCATTATAATACAGCTAATTGCGTTTAACAGAAACGTTTTATGCTTATTTTTAGGGTTTAGTTTTTTTCAAAGCTAACCACAATTTGACTAAACTTTTGAATTGAAAACTGAAAAAAAAAATAAATAAATCTTATTTTACATGTTAAAAAAATTTAGGGAAATTCTTTCGTCTTTATTTAAACTCTTAAAGAAAGTCTTTTTTTTTGTGAAATTTGATTTTTATCTAAATATGCCTTTAATTTTTAATGAATTTTTTTACGGTTTGTGACAGCTTTAACACAGCTCATTAATTTAACATACCGGAAGTAAATTGCCATCAAAAGCTAGCTAAAAATATGTTAGATTTATTAGCTTAAACCAAAACGATTTTTTTTTTATGTTTACCAGCAAAGTTATGTGACATCACAGTTGATAGTTCACATTAAATCCTTATTGAACTGCTTGGATTAAAAAAAAGGCTTCCCGTTTTGCTGATTTTGTTCTACGAATAACAAATAATTATTTCATTAGCCTAATTAACCTTCTATGGACAATAGGAAAAATGTATTTTAAAGATTATCGAATGCAAATAATTTACGAATTATGTTTCTCCTCCTGTTTGGATAACGAAAATACGTTAATTTTGTTTTTAACACACTTTCATTCATACTGCCTTGCTTCCACTTGAATTCACGATTAATTTTTAATTGTAAATTAAACATAAGTAATGTCATATTTTCTCCAGGTATTTCTGTCTTGAACAATGAATGAAATAAATTTGTAAAAGCTTTGTTCCGTATCTGTAATGGACACATTATGTCCCATTCATTTACACAAAATATTTGGAACCAATTTTCACAAAACTTGACATACTTGTTGTAATTTATGTCACCATTTAATCGTTTCACGAATAAAGGATATCCATACAATACCGCAAGGCTTTTGCTTCTCAAAGAATTGTTCAGTTTTAATTATAACTCAAAGTTGAAATTAAGTACTTTAAATCAAAATAATATAGACTCAGTACGGTACAGCTGGGTGATATCTTTATAAGGAATAATTTTCATTTTCACGGATAAGAAAACATTAAAGGCTAAATAAATATTTATTTACCAATATTCATGTCAATAAATATCGAAAAATACATACAATCTTTACCTTTTGTAACGAGAGTTGGCGGCTCAAAGTAAAATGAATTTCCCACTCTCCGCACTTTTCCTCTGATGGTTGTCATAGTTACGGCGCTATGGACTTTTTCCCCACTTAGCTTTTGCAACAATGGTTAAATGCAAACGGTTAAAATTGCTTGTGCGTAAACTATTATTCTATTAAAAAAATCAACGTCAATAAACACAACATTTTCTTAGAAATTTTCGCTTTATTAATGTATGCCTAGATTTGGTAGAAAACGTTGAAAAATAACTGAGACATAAGGATATAAATAAAAGCGTAAGCCTAATTCGATAACCGTAAAACAAATGAAATGCCTCAACAGCAGTGTATAAAAAAAAAGAGTGGCGCTGTTATCTTTCGTACGGTTTCCATGGGGACGGCGCAAAATTTCGAAACTTGATATACCTATTTTAAAGTAATCGAATTATAGTCGCAAGTCTAAGCAACATATTTTCCAACGTAAACAAAAACATTATAATATAGTTTCTTAAAATAAAGTAAACGGAAGCTTAATTAGACCTAGGAATTAATACTGAGGCTACATGCTAAAAATTCGTAAGTAGAGACGGAAACAATACTGAATTAGTTTAAAGGATTTACTCCGAGGAACATGTAAAAATGCTTCTAAAGGGGAAGAGGGAAGGAAGGAGAGGAACTGCCGTTGATTCCTTCCTACGCCGACAGGACAACAATGTTTTCCCTAGATAGTGCTTTATTACTTTTTTATAGGCTGGAATAAAAAAGATTTTAAAAGATAAATGAATACAAAAAATCTAATCAGGTAAAAGGGTAAACACTGTTCTTGATCAGGGGGTACCGGTTTACAAACTAATAGCGCAATACTTGCGTATTATGAAATACATATATACATATATGAACGAACATATGGCGTAAATAAGTAAACGAACGATGGAAAAATAGAAACACTCAGACAAATATTTAGATATTAGATTCTTGTAAACAATTTTCTTGAGGGGTCAAAGGGGGGGAGGGGGAGGTCAATGCTTTAACTCTTTATTGGTGAGGTGTACCTTATTCCCCAGCAGAATTGGATTTTTGCGTTCAAGCTTTTTGTAATGTTTACATTTGTATAACGTTTTGTGTATATGTATATCACTTGCGGTACTGTCTCTACTGTAGTTATGTGAATAAATTTTATAAAACCATTGGAAATATTCCTAGTTTAATTTGCAAAAGTTTGTGAAGTGAACAAGACATTTAATGTTAGGTTTCATACAACTCCCCTAGCAGCATAATCTCATCGGCCGATGATCGGCCATTTCTTTAAAACCCGATGAAATTCTCATCGGCCGATGATCGGATTCGATGAATTCTCATCGGGAATTGCTCCAATATGTCTCATTGGCCAAACAGAATCCGAGCAGCAAAAATCGACGAGTTTTGCTCGAAATACGATGAGATTTGTAGGAATTTACGAGCAGTGCAGCCCCGTGCCGATGAATTTAGGATCAATTTTGGATGCTCGGCTTATTTTCATCGGGAAAGTTGATCGGAAGGATATCGCTTTCCGATGAAAAGTAGCTCATCGAAAACCGTGCTCGGATACTGATCGGAACGATGTCATCGTGCGTTACGGGATCAGTTTACGAGAAGTTCGATGATCGGTCGAGCAAAATCCGATGAGTTGATGCTACTTGGGTCACCTCTCCTCACCTCAGTGACATATATAGGGGAGCGGGGTATTATATCAACGAACTCTTTCCCCGGGCCGCAATTTTGAAAGGGTCACAATTTCACCTTATTTCAACATTTTTTTTTTTTTGTTGAAACTCGACATAGAAGAATCATGGGTTAGGGAGCAGCTTCAAAATTTACCCCGGCTCTGAAAAATCAAAAATCCTACACTTCCTCACCCATACTCCCTTACGCTACTCACACACACAAAAAAAAAAAAAGAAAGAAAGAATAAAAAAGTCACATCACCAGTTAAGAGCTAAAATGAATTTCTCAGAAGATTCTAAAATAAGATATCGGTGAAGAAAAACTAAAGAAAAAAATACTCATCGAATGTCAACAAATTTACCGGTTGTTTTTTAAATTAAAATTAACTCTTAGTGACAACCAATGAGCAGTTGCTCTGACTTTCCAGTGCAAATAGTAATAGTAATAATACTAACAATATTAAAACACTTCACAATTTACAGCTTAAACTCAATTTCTCAAAATATTCTAGAATGTGATGTCGTTAAAGAATAACTAGAGAATAAATTACGAGCCAAATATCAACAAACAACCGGCTTTCTTTTAAACTAAACTAATCTCTTCGTGACAATATCTTGTTAAAAGTGAATAATGCCCCA